>OZ010800.1:223349835-223949835 GCA_963932465.1 Maratus speciosus | reverse complement strand
TAAAGTACAGCGAGATCAATCTTCTTACTGAAGGAAATGAATGAAGTCACATATTCTTTGAAGCAACGTGCTTTTCTAGTACTCGAGTATCGCCGTTTAAATCGCATTCCTACGACAACAAGGCGAAGTTTTCAGTTGCAGTTTAAAGTTGCAAAAGGTCCTGAGAGGAAAACAATTTGCAAACTTTTAGAGAAATTTCAGTGAACAGGCAGAGTAGATGATGATTGGAATGATTGCTTGCAAAGGACAGTCTGCAGCCAATTTTCTTCGACTCTGTACTACAACTTCATCGTACACTGCCACCTATCGACAAAATTTGTAACTAATTTTGAAACTATTGTATCAGATTTTTGAGGCTTTCAAAATAATCATATTTCCTTCTTCTACCGATCTTAGTTTCCGAGTTATTTAATTTAAAATCAGGGGGTCCTTTGCAGGACACCCTGTATGTGGATCACGGATCTGTGGCTGAACGGGAAGCATAGTTCAGTTATTCATGCCTCGACAATGATATACATGCATATACTATATGAAATCGTACTAAGTGAACTGTTAAAAATATCGTGAAAAATTACCTCTGATTTTCAAGGCCATCTATTTTCTGACCAATGAGAACGCTTCATAGGTGTTTATGTAGCGTTCTCATTGGTCAGAAAATAGAGAGCCTTTAAAAACAGAGGTAATTTTTCACGATATTTTTAACAGTGTGGCCTCTATTAGAATGCCTTAATAAAAGAGTGGTGACATACGCAAAGGATGCATGCTCAGGTTGGAATATTGATGCCAAACTATATGGTAACCCAGATTACAGATCTTCGTGATTCTCGCTTGGATGAATCCATTTACATATAAATCTCGGTTCGGAGGTAATGACAGTCCCTCCAAATCTGTCTTTGTCTAATATCCTATGATGACCCATCAAATATTGGCCCTATGCCGTCACTCTCATAAATTAAGGCACTCTATCCACCCCCACCGGCAAGGTACCATTTCTGGGCGTAAGTACAATTGCCCCTTTCATTCTCATTCTCTGTCCACGTGTCTGCATGTGTTACGCTCCGCAATCTTGATTACACTAAAACTACTAAATCGAAAGTTGATAACATTTATTAGGTATCTTCTAATGCAAAAAGTAAAAATCTATTGCAGCCGTTCGGAGGAAAAGCATTTTTATTCTCTTTACCCCCTTGAAGAGCGTTCACTTTTGGACTGCTTAATTTTAATCCCTAAATGCCACATTGGGACCAGGATTTCGGAATGATTTCATTTTATTGAGTACGTAGAGAAAATCTTTTACTAATTTTCAAATAAATTTGTAAATTCTAGTGTCATTCAATCATTTCAGCATTTTTAAGAATAGAAGTACTTTGACCCAAAAAGGCTTTGTAGCACATCTGTTCCAAAATGTTGCCCCCCCCCCCCCCTGGATTTCATTCTGCCAGTGTCATGCTGCGGCTCGAAAGAAAGAAAAAAAACTAGAGAACAGGAATTCTGCTTTTTCAGAATTTAGTGTCGCCCCCGTCATGCCCATTACTTCATTTTCTTCTGATGAACTGGGCAGCTTCTATTATTATGAAACAGCCATTATAAATGAAGCGTTAGGTGAAGATGACCATATTTTTTTTTTTTTTTTTTCAAAAAAAAAAAAAAAAATATGGCCATTTTTCCCCCCCCCCATTCTGGCCAGAAAATCAGAGTTCTAACTTTTTACAGCTGCTCTTTCATCTTCACCTAACGCTTCATTTATAATGGTTGTTTCATAATTAGAAGCCGCCAGTCCATCAGAAGAAAATAACTCGGTTCAGCGAAACTCTACTGCAGTACAAAACATATTTCAATTTTAAAACTTAAAGCACACATTTTATTTTATGTAAAATGACGTCATTCGCATCCGCTTAAGAATTCCACATTTACGATCTACTCTTAAACATCTACAGTAAAGCATGCATAGCACATCACTATCGCGAAATAAAGCACAAAGCAGCAAAAAGATGCCGTCATTCAAGAAAATCGACAAAAAAAGGCTATCTAATGATTCATAGATACTTAAAATTTAATATAGTTTATCCATTGTTTTAACAGAAATCATTCGTTTATATTTTTTTCAAAATAGCACGTATTTTAATTGCATTTTCTTTCGGTTGTTATGAGAAAATGGCAACACAAATATATAATTACTATTTCCAGCTATTTTGTTTTTTCTTTACTTTCTACAGAAACGGAGTACTTCCGTTGCCAATATTAAACAAATGGCTCCAAAAACTACAAAAAAAATTAATATTTAAAAAATAAATGGAGATGCAGTTTTCAAACAAAATGCATTTAAAAGTACCCCCTTTTTTTTTTCTCAATACGACGGTATAAAAATCGAAAATGTGCGATGCTTAGAAGTTTAAAAAAAAAAACTGCTATAGAGTATTTAATCGTACTGCTTTTTTTTTTTACGGCTGGCTTCTGTAAGGTAATATTATTTTTTTGAATACACAAAGTAAGCTGGGAGAAAGAAATAGCATACCGTACCGGGGGCTATAAAGTCAAGAGCGGAATCCTTTCTGCGAAACATTAACAAACAACTTCGTAAATGAAAAAAAAAATGACAAACTCATATCTGATTAGTTAAACAGATAAACAGTGTATTTTCACGCCGCTTGGAGGCACTCGAAGTCTCACAAGTTGCGCACCTTTGGAATCCAAACCTGCTATAATAAATGAGAGTGCCCGTGATTTGTAGATAAAATGCTCGAGGGAAGGTAAAATGCTCGGCCTCCTTGTTAGGAAGAAGAAGAAAAAAAAGGACCGGTTATGGAGAAAAAAATAATCAGAAAAATGGCTGCTACATTTCAAACCCCCGCCCCCTTTACCATACATCAACAGTTTATGAGAAGTTTCCGACACTTGTTTAATTGCAGTTACGAAATTGAAATTTTATGGGTGCACTCATAGCTACGCAGATGTACTTTTGGGTGACGTGCAGCTATCAGAGTGGTCTGTCAAAATTTAATTCATTATGCACTCACTAGTGTTGGCAGGTCCAGTGTCACAAAAAAAGCGGGACAGCGGATTCTAAATCGGGACAGTAAAATATAGTAAACACTATGAAAACGGAACCTGTCTTTCACGGAATCCTGTCTTAAGGTTGCTCTCAACTGCTCTGCTCAACAAGCGCAAAACGTTTTGACAAATTTACAATTTCATTTTTTAAAGCTGTTTCTCAAATCCAAAGGGTCAACTTTCTGGCATAAGTTTTAATTCATTTTTGTTCGAAAACGCGTGAAACTAGAAGGTGCTGTTATTCAGAAACTATGTCATTGATCTGTTTTTTCCGTTTTCTTGTAAACGCAATAGATCTTTCAGAAAATACTGTCAAAGTGGGCGTTTTGAACCGAACTTCCGAACGAAAGAATAAAATCCAGTCAGTAATGGGAGAAAAATGCCGTGTCACGTGATCAAAATCACTTATAACTCAATAGGTAATTGACTGATCAAAAAATGGAAAAAAAAACAGTTCGATTCCAAATCGCTTCCCTGGTCAGGCTTTCCAATTTTATATCTTTCCGTTAAAAAATGAATTTGTAAATATGTCAAAACATTTTGCGTTTGTTGAGCAGAGCAGTTGAGAACAGCCTTAACGGAAAGATATAAAATTGGAAAACCTGACCATAGCAGCGATTTGAAATCGAACTGTTTTTTCTATTTTTTGATCAATCAATCACCTATTGAGTTATAAGCGATTTTGATCACGTGACACGGCATTTTTCTCCCCTTACTGACTGGATTTTCTTCGGACTTCTTTTACTTTGGATTTCGGTTCAAAATGCCAAGTTTGACAGTATTTTCTGAATGCTATTGCGTTTACAAGAAAACGGAAAAAACAGTTCGATGACATAGTTTCTGAATAACAACACCTTCTAGTTTCATGCGTTTCCGAACAAAAATGAATTAAAACTTATGTCAGAAAGTTGACCCTTTGGATTCGAGAACAGCCTTAAAGCGGTTCACAAGTTGACTGCTCAGCAAACGCGAAACTTTCTGACACATTTTCTGACTTATTTTTAAAAGTAAAGACACAAAATTGGAAAGCTTAACTGAAGCGATTTTGGTCGCAGGACAACAGGTTTTTCTCTTTTCGTCGGAAATTCGGCTCAAAACACAAACTTCGACGGTATTTTCTGAAAGATCCCTTACGTTTACCACTAAATGTAAACTGTCTTTCGATTAAATAGTTTCTGAATAACACCTGCCAATTTCATGCTTTTCCGAACAAAAATCAATTTAAAAAATGCGTCATAAAGTTACCCCTTTGAAGAACAACCATAAACGTACAAGTTTTATTGTCCCTATGGTAGGAATATCCTTACTAAGACGAAAGCCTGTTTAAAACGGAATTTTCACTTGTGCCTTGCGATTGTACCTTATCAGGTTTTATTAATAAATATAACAATCTTGTACAGTAAAATCTGTGAAAGCGGATCGCTAAGGTTCTACAATTCTAATTTAGGAGGGTCGTAAGGGACAATGAATTTTTACTTTTAAAACAAAATTCTGTTATTAATAAATTCCGTTTACACAGGATTTACTAAACAAAGTACAGTAAAAAAAGTAAAAACAGAACCACGAAAAATTCCGTTTTAGACAGGTTTACGTCTACACAGATAGATTTCTAAAGTGCTTAAAAAAAAAAAAAAAAAAAAAAAAAAAAAAAAAAAAAAATCCGCTATAGGAAAGGTTCTGTCTCCAAAGAGTTTTCCTGTATTGATTCCACTCTATGCAGATTAACGAACAGCATGGTACTTAGAGAAATGGAAAAGAATTTGTGCATCATGAACAAATTGGAATTTATAGCGTCCTGCGCAGTGGTCACGTGGGACAGGTCTTGGAAACCCTGAAAATCCGGACGTCTCGCATAAATCGGGATAACTGTGAACGTTAGCTCTGATCTGATACACGAAATCATTTTTAATGGTAAAGCCCATTATTGGCTTTCAACTTCCCAATTCTTTTAAAATCCACAATAAAACCAGAATTTCTTTTTTATAAGTTAATATACAAAAAGAAATATTTTATTAAATAATTTTTCTGATTAAAATTATAATTATTTAACTTGCAAAAATCCGGAAGGCTAACAACTATATACAGGCATGAAAATGCAGGTTTCGTTTCACCCGTGTATAACATAAAATTATAGGATATTTTTGACAATACAAGATTTTAAAAAAAAGCAAAAATTTCAACCTAATGGTGTATCATTTAACGAAGTCTATTTCGTATCTCACTAATTTTAAATGGATACTTATACTTTCGCTCATAAAAACTAAGTCTACAATGATTTTATGAAAATGACATCCTTTTACTTGATGCTTTCGGTCGTGACTTGAGTTATGTTTTGTTTAAAAAGAGGTAGAGCCGATTCGAAAAAAAAAAAAACGGTTGCTATGTTTCATTTCTTATTTAATATGAAACATAGAAAATGTTACCGCTGCTTCTAAAGTATTAAAACACTTAGCTATAAGGCATATCATTATTATATCTAGCTGTAGTATATAAACGAAATAGGAAGTGAAGCATAGCAGAGGGTTTTCTAGCGTCAGTTTGATGTCACACTGAAAACGTCTCATACAGAAAGTGATGTCACGCTTTTTCGTAAATATTCCTGGAAGTAACTGTAGTTTTGTGTTACAATTAAAGATACAAGACACATAAGAATTTCTGAACAATAGTATATGATTCCTATTTTTTAGAATATTGAATACGCGAAGCTCACCATTATGATTTCATGAAATCGCTCTTTATGAGCAGTTTATTGCCACAAAAAAGCACAGTAAAGAAGACATACGAGAAAATATTTGAACGAACTCTTATAGTGAGCACATAGAAATACAACTGTGGTGATTCCGAGTATTCACTATTCTATTTACATGAATCAAATCTGTTATGAAATTCTTGTCTTAGCCTTTACACATTGTATGCGGACGATTTTTAGCAAATGAACCCGGAATTAATTTGTACAGAAAGTAAAATTGTATAGATACTATGTATTCATGTTTGAACAGAAGTCATTATAAATTGAAACCTCCTCGCAAAGCGAAAAATATTTTTTGAGAACCGCCTTAACCCTTTAGCTACTGTACCATTAAAATATCTTGTTATAAAATTCATTTAATACATCGATTAGTAGAAATGCAGTTTAGAATGAGTTATGGATGCATTACTTTATCTTGTTCCAAAAGCATTATTGGTTACACAAAACAAAAATATTTTTAAAAGGATGATTTCTTATTCATTTTCAGCTTTCTTGACGTTGAAAGATTGGGGAGGAAAAGTTTCAGTTCGGAAATATTTCTATATTTCTATTAAAAGAGCATTTATATTTGTACATTTCCTAATTCTACAAAATACTAAGAAAAATATTTAAAATAAAAGATTTGAGTGGAGTTATAAGTATTGCACAAAATCCCTATAAATTCAAATTTAATTAAGCCTTCTAAATCCTTCAAAAATCCTTCTAAAATTTATTAAATGATTAAGTAAATCTTCTAATGTAATTTCAAAAATTCACGAAAAAAGTTTTAGAAGATAAAATTTTCACGAATTCATAGTTCAGTACATAAAGGGTTAAATAAATAATAAAAAAAAAGAATGTCAAATTTTACTCACTAACTTCACACACTTTATACCAATATTTCTCAATTCAAATTCATGCCATTCATTGCGACCTTCATATATATATATATATACATATATATGTGTGTGTGTATGTGTATACATTATTATTATTATTTTGTAACACACTACAATCGCAAAATAATCTAAAAATAAATCTCCACACATGATAGCTGGAATTTTTCTCTATTCATTGAATCCCCGATATAAATTCCCTACTGGAAAAAATCCCTGGAAGTGAGGGAAAAAGACAGATTATCAGCTCTGTGTGGGGCAAGAAGTAAAGAGCAATAAGTCTGCTCCATTACAACCACAAACCTCCTTCTTGTTTCACTATCAATGATTTTACAGGTAGATATGTTTGCGGTAGGTCGTTTATGGTGTGACAGATCGCAGGTATCGCCATCTATTGGCAATACCTGTATTTATAAACGATCCAATCAAATAATTTTCTCCAAAACATTATTTATTGCTTTTTAAAACAACTTTTAAAATTATCAATTGCTTGTAAGTTATTTAATTTTCTAAAAGCAAAATACAATAAATTTCTTCTCTATTATATTATAAGTAAAACAAAGAAAAACACAAGTTATTAGTTACAAATATATTGCCAAATTCCACTTTGTTTTTGTGGTAGATAACAGTAGTGAATTAAAAAATAATAACACCGTATATTTAAAATGCATTTTAGAGTAAAATTTTTGCGATGTATTTCATCTACATATCTTTACCTTTTTCCCCCCCGCTCAACAACGCGAATCTTTACGACGCATTACGACGGTCATTTTTACTAAATACATTAAAATTTGCTGTTATTATTAAAGTTCAGGAGAATAAACAGCTAATTTTAATGTCCTACAAATGTTTTTTATTATGAGTTATAGTCATTTGTTCTCTGATTATGATTTAGTCCATACTTTCGTATGATTCAAAAGGCCAAATTCGACAGCATTTTCAGAAAGATACTTTGCTCTTACAGAAAAATCGGAAGCTCTGTTCAATTTATAAAAAAAAAAATCTTGAATAGGAATGTGCGCAGTTTTTCCTGCATCTCTTTATTAAAGCGACTTCGTGAATGTGTCAGAAGCAAATCTGTCACATTCAGCCACAATGCAAATCTAAAGAAACTAAAGCCCTAAATATTCCTTAAAAACATGCAAATATTAATTAAAATTTAGTTTATTTCTATAGCAGCGCCTCCGCTTTAATTTTTATTTTGGCCGCATTTTCGATTAAATAACTATTCTTACATTTAAGTATATTGACTAATAAAATCGTGTTTTTCTTTTTAATATTTTATTATTAGATATAAATTGTAACTTCGAACATTGAAGCTCAAATTATTAAAATTTCTATAGTTACACTAGTGTGCATCATTCTTATCATGTGACATTATTTAAAGGATGAAAATGTGGGTACCATGTTACCTCGTTTAGATAACTTATAGAAAATAATCTAGTACTTTTTTTATTTTGGAAACGTTGCAGTCTGCCTATGTAGAAGTTAAACTTAATTTGTAAATGTGTCATAAAGTTTCGCGTTGCGAAACATTAAGACTCATAATGAGCACAAAATTGGCAGGCCTGACCATTAACCCCTTGAGGGGCGGCGGTATATATTATATACCACCTACGATTAATGAAGTTTTACACCAGAAAAATTTTATTAAATTTTACTTTTCTAACTTTGGTGGAAAAAAGCCGTAAAATTGCTTTTCCTTTTTTTGAAATAAAATTTTTCTAATTTTCCGGTGGGAATTCAGCATTTCACAAACGTAATTGATTGCCCCTCAAGGGGTTAAAGCGCTTTGGAATCAACTTACGTTTTCCATTTTTTCATAAACAAATCATCTACTTATCGAGTTATAAGCGATTTTTTTCACGGGACGACAGATTTTTGCTCTTCCTCTCGCAAGAAATTCGGTTCAAAATGCTAACATTGATAGTATTTTTTGAAAGAGCTTTTGCGTTTAGCCAAAAAACAGACAACGTCTTTGATTACATAGTTTCTGAATACACCTGCCAATTTTATGTGTTTCCGAACAAAAATCATTATAAAAATGTGTCACTCCTTGGACTTTAAGGGTGTTCTTAAGGGTGTATTCCGATCCAAACTGCTTATTTTCTGATTCATTTTAAAATTCGTTTTTGCTCTCAAACGCATCAAACTGGGAAATTCTCTTATTTAGAAACTACATAATGTGCCGTGTTTCTCGATTTTTTGATAAATGCAGAAAATACTGTGAAAAACGCTGTCAAAGTTGGCGTTTTGAACCGAATTTTCCGAAGCGGGCGATCTAGGAATGAAAAAAATGGTCATACTGAGAAAATAATTGTTTAAAAATCAAATTCTAATTAAGTGAGCTGAAAATGAAATCACACGGCATGTTAAACATGTCTTCAGAAATCACGCCAGCAAGTTTCATCTTTTTACTTTTAAAAATGAGTCTGAAAATGTCTCAGAAAATTTCGAGCTGTTGAGGGTGGAAAAACATTTTTTCGAATACACCCTTAACTGCTCGGCTCAACAAGCGCAAAACGTTCTGACACATTTACAAATTCATTTTTTAACAGAAAGATATAAAATTGGAAAGCCTGGTCATGGAAGCGATTTGGAATTGAACTGTTTTTTCCATTTTTTGATAAATCAATTACCCATTGAATTATAAGCGATTTCGATCACGTGACAAATCCGTTTTTCGCCCGCTCTTGAGTGATTTTTCTACTTTCACGCGGAAATTCGGTTCAAAACGTCAACTTTGATACTATTTCCTGAAAGATTTATTGCGTTTGCAAAAAAAATGGAAAAATGCTCGATGACATAGTTTCGGAACAACAACACCAGCTAGTTTCATGCATTTTCGAACAAAAATAAATTAAAACTTATGTCAGGAAGTCGCCCTTTTGGATTTGAGAACAGCCTTAAGGGTGTTCTCAAATTTTTTATTTTTATATTCAACAGCGCAAATTTTTCTCACACATTCACCCAGTATTTTTTTTTTCCGTAAATGGATGCAATTTGCAGATAGTACAATTAAGGGCCAAGGAAACGAAAAATGTTTTTCATTTTCAGTAAATGTCGTACATCTTTTGAGTTGCCAATTGACACCCGGTGAATACCATTATCATACAGAAAATAACTCTCAGCACACATTTTATTCACATACACAGTGACACAACATGCATTCTGAAAGTTGATTTACTTCAAGAGGCTACTTCAGTCAGGCGAAAAGACCCGTTCGCTAATGTTAATCCTATGGAAGACATTTATAAAGATATCTCGGTTGCATTTCAATATTTTTAAATGATTTTTTTGCATTAGACAGCTGAGATCAACCTGTATAAAGGCTGTTTTTTACATTTTCGATTTTGTTTATGTTAAATTTAATTCCCCAGATGTTCTTCGGCAACTGCTAAAAGTGATTAAAAAAAAAAGAAAAGAAAGAACTTGTTACTAAACACAGATCATTTTAACAAGCAAATTTACGAACTGTTTCTTTACTTCCGCATTTGATAATGAGTGCTATTACAGACCACTTGAGTAACTCTCTAAAGCATATGTGCTAATAACTAAGATTTCACCACTCATATGTAACCAAAAAGGAACATCTGAACATTTTGACTGTTGCCAGACACCTTTAATTATTATATATTTTTTCTACGCTGCGAATATGTGTTTTAGCAGCTTTATGTATTATCACTCTTAATCATGTAGCCTCTCTGTTAAGACGGAGTTTCTTATACTCCAGTAATATGTTTAATTATAAGTATTTAAAGCTAAAAGTTGAATCTTTCTTTATCGTAAAAACACACAATACTAATTCATATTACATTATATCTTCCCATGGATTTAGCGATTCATATTAAGCTCTCAAAGGATACTTCAAAGGATAAATAATGCTTCACAAAATAAAATAAAAATAATTTCTTCAAGAAGCTTTTGGATAAATCCCTGACCACGCCACACCGATGAAGTTATACGTCATCGCGATATTGATGAATCCCAGGTAAGAGCATTTTACCTATTTCCATTTCAAAAGCAGCATAGCCACAAGAGATTTTTTCTAATTGTTTAAATATGAGACAGCGAATTCCTGCTATCGAGAATGGAGTGCTTTTGGCTTGATAGGCCACTTAAACTCCAACAAAAAGATTATGAGACTGATAAAGTGCTCATGTTTAGCGAAAAAGAAGAAAAATTTTATATAGTGGCTTAGATTATAAATATTAAAATATTCATGTTCTGAATAAAAAAAAATAAAAAGATGCTGCATTGAATAAAATAATGAATGTTATTGTACCAGAAATATAAAGGTGAATGAAAAAGAAACGTTTATATATTTATGTTTTATGTAATGAACATTTAAATAATTAGTGAATGAACAATTTGTTGGTTGTGAGTAATAATAATAATAAAAAAAAAAGAAATCGTTCATTTTACAGTAAATAAATAAATAAAAAGGAAATAGGTTCGTCGCATATATAAATAAGAGTAAACATGGCAGGGATCAAAGACATCCAAATTGTCGAAAAATTAAATTCGCATAATTACTCAAATTGGAAATTTCGCGCAGAAATGATTTTAATAAAAGAAGAATTGTTTGATGTAATAACACAAAATCCCCCAGATCCAATTAACACGGACTGGACGAAAAGGGACCGTAAAGCACGTGCAATTATCAACTTGAGTATTGAAGACTCACAGATCGTGCATGTAAAGCACTTAAACACTGCCAGAGAAACCTGGCAAGCTTTAAAAACAATTCATGAAAGGGCTAATCTCTCAAGCAAGTTATATTTGCTGAGAAAATTATACGGAGCAAAACTCCCAGAAAACGGCAATCTAATAAAACACATTACACATATTTTAGAACTTGTTGATAAACTTTCAGCCATAGGCGAAACTATTAATGATTCGCACATTTCAGCTCTGTTACTTTGTTCATTACCACCTAGCTACAACACATTAATTATAGCCCTCGAGGCCCATCCAGAAAATGAACTTAATTCAGAGTTTATAAAAGGAAAACTCACTGATGAATATACAAGACGTTTAGAAAACACAGATCAGAGCGAGAATTCCTCAAAAGCGTTTAAAACGCATAAAAAGTTTCCGGCTGAACACTATAATAAAAAGGACAAACAGTGCACATACTGTAAATTAAAAAACCATACATACAGAGAGTGCTGGAATCTTAAGAACAGAAACACTTACTCACCGTCACAAAAACAACAGCCGCACAAATCCAAGTATTACACATCATCGTTATGTTATGAAGACGCAAACTATTATAGAGAAAACAAAAACCGTGAAACAGAACCAATTCGGATTAACAAAACACAGGGCAATTCAGGAAAAGGCAGCGACGCAGCTTTTTTAGTCCAGAAACCAGGAAAACAAACCTGGATAATCGACTCAGGTTCATCGACACACATTCTAAACAGTAAAGATGCATTCACTAAGTTTAACGACACTGAAAAGACGACAGTCATCATTGCCAATGGCAAAACACTGAATTCACACGGTACAGGTGAAACGACATTTAAAACAAAAACATCCGATGGAGGGATAAACACAATCACATTAAAAGAAGTATTATATGTACCAGAATTAGAATCGAACCTCATATCGGTAAGCAAAGCAACACAGAATGGCTATAAATTAATTTTCGATAAAGAAAAATGCACGTTATCCCGAAACGGGAATATTTATCTTGAAGCAAGAATGAAAAATAATTTATATCAAGTCGAATTATTAGAAAGCGCTGAAACTAATAAAGTAAACATTGCACATGAATGTAAAAATAAAAATTGCATAGAAGTTTGGCACAAACGGCTTGGCCATCGTAACTATAATGCGATAAAAGAATTAATAAATAAAAACTTAGCAGACGGTATAAAAATAAATAACTGTAATCATAACGCATTGTGTGAAATATGTATCCAAACAAAAATAAGTGATGCCCCATATCCGAAATCAACAAACTGTCCCAAAACAGGCAAAGTGCTCGATCTGATACACACGGACGTGTGCACATCTATCGGTACACCTACTATCGGGGGAAAAACAATGTTCGTCACTTTTATAGACGACTATTCAAGGTTCACAGTAATTTACTTACTTTCGCATAAAAATGAAGTTCACGAAAAGTTAAAAGATTATGTAGCCATGGTGAAAACCCAATTCGGCAGATTCCCTAAAGCTATTAGATCCGATAATGGAGGGGAATATTTAGGTAAACAAACGGAAGAATACCTAAGGGCAAGAGGTATCCAACACCAGTTTACGGTACCATTTTGTCCGAGCCAAAACGGCGTAGCGGAAAGAAAGAATAGGTCATTATTAGATATGACTAGGAGTCTACTCTCCGAAGCAGGCTTACCTCAAAAATTCTGGGGAGAAGCCATAAATACCGCCAATCACCTGCAGAATAGGCTACCAACCAAAATAACAAACAAAACACCGTTCGAAATTTGGTTCAACCGAAAACCCACCTTACACTACCTGCGTACATTCGGCTGTAAAGCTTATGCCTATATACAAAAACATCAGCGAAACAAATTAGATGATAGAGCGCAGGAAGGAATACTTGTGGGGTATGACAACAAATCAAAAGGTTACCGTATATTCACAAAAGAAAACAAAATAATAATAGCGAGAACAGTTAAATTTATAGAAAATAGTAAAAACAACTTAAAAGAAAGCGAAGAGGTAGAAAACTCAGACAATGACAACAACTACAATCAAACAGAGTTAAGTAATTCGGACGAAGAACCAACCGCGTCCAAACAACCCGACGTAGAACCGAGAAGGTCTCAGAGGTCAAATAGAGGAGTACCACCCGACAGATACGTATGTCACGTAAAAACAAATGACACATTCGAACCAACCGATTTTTATGACATAGCAAACATGAACAACCCAGTAGAAAAAGAAAATTGGCTCAAAGCCACTCAACAAGAAATCCACTCATTAAAGAAAAATAAAACTTGGGACTTAGTGGATCCCCCACCAAATAAGAAAATTATTGGTTGTAAGTGGATTTTTAAGAGAAAGTTAGATAATTTAGGAAATGTACAAAAATACAAGGCCCGTTTAGTAGCGAAAGGATATAATCAGAAGTACGGCGAAGATTATGATGAAACCTTCGCACCCGTAGTTTCACACACAACAATCCGCACATTTTTAGCCTCAGCGGCATATAAAAATCTTTCTGTTCAACACATTGACATCGACACTGCATTTCTTCACGGCGAAATAGAAGAAGAAATTTTCATGAAACAACCAGAGGGTTTTATAGAAAAAAATTGTGAAAACAAAGTGTGTAAACTGAATAAAACAATCTACGGCTTAAAGCAGGCAGCTAGAGCCTGGCACAAAAAGATTGCAGAATCATTAAAAAACATGAATTTTGTGCAAAGCACTGCTGACTCATGTTTGTTTACTAGAAAAGAAAAGGAAAATTTCACTTATATCATCGTCTACGTTGACGATATTTTAATCGCGAGTAAAAGTGAAATAATTAAAGATGTAATAAAACAATTGCAAAATGAGTACGGAGTAAAAGACTTAGGCGAAATAAGTCAGTACCTAGGAACCAACATAATCAAAACGAATGATGGTTACAAATTAAACCAAAAGTCAAAAATAGAAGATTTGGTTAGAAAGTTAAATTTAACAGATGCAAGACCTATTGGTACACCGATGGAAGTAGGTTTCTATAAATTAGAAGATAGCGACAATTTACTTCCGAACAATACAAAGTTTAGGCAAGCGATCGGTTCGCTCTTGTATATTGCCACAGTCACTCGACCCGACATTATGGCACCAGTAAATATACTTAGTAGGAGAAGTGCAACGCCACGCGAGAAGGATTGGAAAGCGGCAAAAAGAATTATTATTTACCTCAATTGCACAAAAAACCTATGCCTAACAATAAGCAAAAATAAACCACCAATACTCATCGCGTATGCTGATGCTGATTGGGCTGGGGACACTAAAAATAGAAAATCAACCACCGGCAATATTTTTTTTCTGGGTGATAATCCCATTCAATGGACTACAAAATTACAGTCAAGCATTGCATATTCTTCCGCTGAAGCGGAATATGTTGCTGCAGCAACGGCAGGACAAGAAATTTTATGGCTATTAAAACTGCTAGAAGATCTTAACTTGTATCAAGTAAAACCTATTTTACTTTACCATGACAACCAAAGCAGTATAAAGATGATAGAAAATGAAAAATTTTCGAAGCGGACAAAACATATTGATATCCGCTTTCACGCCATAAGACAATTAAAGGAAGATAAAATTATCGAATTAAAATATTGTCCCACGCAATACATGATTGCTGACTGCTTGACAAAGCCCACACCCAAACCTCAACTTTTGTGTGACATCAAGACTATGAACTTGTTACCTTATCCATCTGAGGAGATTAAGGAGGGGTGTTAAATTTAATTCCCCAGATGTTCTTCGGCAACTGCTAAAAGTGATTAAAAAAAAAAGAAAAGAAAGAACTTGTTACTAAACACAGATCATTTTAACAAGCAAATTTACGAACTGTTTCTTTACTTCCGCATTTGATAATGAGTGCTATTACAGACCACTTGAGTAACTCTCTAAAGCATATGTGCTAATAACTAAGATTTCACCACTCATATGTAACCAAAAAGGAACATCTGAACATTTTGACTGTTGCCAGACACCTTTAATTATTATATATTTTTTCTACGCTGCGAATATGTGTTTTAGCAGCTTTATGTATTATCACTCTTAATCATGTAGCCTCTCTGTTAAGACGGAGTTTCTTATACTCCAGTAATATGTTTAATTATAAGTATTTAAAGCTAAAAGTTGAATCTTTCTTTATCGTAAAAACACACAATACTAATTCATATTACATTATATCTTCCCATGGATTTAGCGATTCATATTAAGCTCTCAAAGGATACTTCAAAGGATAAATAATGCTTCACAAAATAAAATAAAAATAATTTCTTCAAGAAGCTTTTGGATAAATCCCTGACCACGCCACACCGATGAAGTTATACGTCATCGCGATATTGATGAATCCCAGGTAAGAGCATTTTACCTATTTCCATTTCAAAAGCAGCATAGCCACAAGAGATTTTTTCTAATTGTTTAAATATGAGACAGCGAATTCCTGCTATCGAGAATGGAGTGCTTTTGGCTTGATAGGCCACTTAAACTCCAACAGTTTACAGATATTTTTTATGTGTACACTTTCATTTTCGGAACCGGTTTCGAAAGTGAAAACCTGCTCATAAAAAAAAAATCTGTAATGAAAATCGAAAAGTAAAAAACGGCCTGGAATTAAAAACGCTATCTGATTCAAGGGTTCTGAATAAGAAAACCTTTAAATTTTACGCACTTACAAATGAAAATCTCTTTGTGAATATGTGAATGCATACTCACCAAGTTTTCCTGATTGGACTTCCCTTTCTATAGTTTTCTTCCTGTTTCCATCAAAAAGATGAAATTATCACCGGATTTTAGTCATCTCATATCGTTTTTTCTCTATTTTAAAAATCAATAAAAATGAAAAGTATATATTTATTCTATTTTTTAAATATTTATTAACAAACACCTTATTAGCAATCAATAAAAAAGTAAAGAATTTATTCTATTTTTAAAAAATATTTATTAAGAAACACCTTATTTTTATATAATTGTTCATTTTTAGTGAAAATATTCAGATTGGATTTACTGCAAAATACGGATTATTACATTCTGTGTGGCTG
This sequence comes from Maratus speciosus, assembly GCA_963932465.1. Classification (NCBI taxonomy): domain Eukaryota; kingdom Metazoa; phylum Arthropoda; class Arachnida; order Araneae; family Salticidae; genus Maratus; species Maratus speciosus. The sequence continues at coordinate 223,933,411 of OZ010800.1, read as the reverse complement.
TTCTTAACTGCTCTGCTCAACAAGCGCAAAAAGTTTTGACACATTTACAAATTCATTTTTTAACGGAAAGATATAAAATTGGAAAGCCTGGCCATGGAAGCGATTTGGAATCGAACTGTTTTTTCCATTTTTTGATCAATCAATTACCTATTGAGTTATAAGTGAATTTGATCACGTGACAAGCACGATTTTCACCGTGACAAGCACGATTTTCACGCGACCAGTTTTTCTGCTTTCTTCGGGAACTTCGGTTCAAAACATCCACTTTGACACAATTTTCTGAAAGATCTATTGCGTTTGCAAAAAAAAGGAAAAAATAGCTCGATTACATAGTTTCTCAACAACAACACTTGCTAGTTTCATGCATTTTTGAACAAAAATAAATTTAAACTTATGTCAGAAAGTTGCCCTTTTGTATTTTAGAACACCCTTAAACGTTACATATTTCAAACCAAATAAAGATTTTTCTAATCAATGGTAATTTTCTGTTACGCAGTTCTTTTCAAAGTAATAATTTTCTATTTTTTCTTATAGGGATTTTTTCAAATGAAATGTAGAAAATCGAAATTTCTGCAAAACCTGCCAAATAAATATTTTTTTTCTTTCTAATTTTAATAAAATATTCCAGATTTTTTACCCCCCCCTCCCCCACCAACCATCTTCCTTATTCTTTAGCATAAGAAGTTGGTGGATATGTAATGCATCAGAAAATGGAGATTTTGAATTTTGACAACAAAATTAAGGCTGTTCTCAAATCCAAAAGGACAACTTTATGACATAAGTTTTAATTTATTTTTGTTCGGAAATGCATGAAACTATACTCCCTGTAGGAAAAATTGCCTTTTCAAGGACAAACGTCCTCTTTTCATTGTCGCTTTGGTAGTCACTCATCGGCCTTTATCTTAGGTTAGTCGTTATCTATGGTAACGAAGGGAAAATGGAAAGAGACTTTGTTCTTGAAAAGCCGATTTTTCCAGCAGGGAGTATAGCAGGTGTTATTGTTCAGAAACTATATAATCGAACTGTTTTTTCCGTTTTCTTGCAAGCACAATAAATCTTTCAGCTAATACTGCCAAAGTGGGCGTTTTGAACCGAATTTCCGCGCGAAAGAAGAATAACCACTCAAGGAAGGGTGAAAATCATCTCTGTCACGTGATCAAGATCACTTATAACTCAATAGGTAATTCATTTATAAAAAAATTGAAAACACAGTTCGATTCCAAATCCCAGGCCAATCCCAAAGTCAGGCTTTCCAATTTTATATCTTTCCGTTAAGAAATGAATGTGTAAATGTGTCAAAACGTTTTGTGCTTGTTGAGCAGAGCAGTTGAGAACAGCCTTAAAACCTTTAAAGGCAAAGAAATCTGAAATTTTCTTTTCTTTCTTTACAGAATCTGCAGACGCTTCTAGAGGTGGTGGATGTTTCAAAGGTGACTCTTTAGTCCAGACCCCCAACGGAACTCTAAAAATGTCACAGTTACGTATTGGCGACCCAGTGCTAGTGGTCAAACCCGACGGTAGCTTGGACTACAGCGAGATAATCTTATTTCTCGACAGAGACGAAGAGCGACAGCGACTCTTCAACACCATAGTCACAGAAAGCGGCGCCAGAGTCACAGTGACTCCTAGTCACCTAATTTTCGGAAGTGAAAATAACAGGACACTATCTCTTTCGGAAGGGTATGCAACTTTCGCCAAAAACATTGAAATTGGCGATTATCTTTACGTTAGCCACAATGGAAGAATTGCTCTGGAAAGAGTCATCGACGTGCTGTCGAGTAGTGAACAAGGCTCCTTTGCTCCTTTGACAAGGGAAGGGAACCTTGTCGTAAATAACATTGTAGCATCTTGTTATGCTTTATTAGACGATCAGACTTTGGCGCATTTTGCGTTTATACCAGTAAGGTTCATGACTAACGTCGAACAAACGGCTTCGCAAGTCTTGGACAATCTGCACTGGTATCTAGTGAAACTAATAAATGCCATCTTAGATAACACGTCGAATGCCACTCTGTTCTCCATATTTCCAGAGACTTTTAGAACGAATGCTAGACATGCCATTATACGTTTCTTACAGCAATTACCGTCAGTAGAATTAAGGACTCACAAATCGATACCATCCCAGAAAGGAATACACTGGTATCCAGAACTACTTTATAAAGTGACTTATCGTTTATTACCAGAGAATTTATTGTATTTATAATAGAGGAATTGTGTATTAGTTATAAAAGAATGTGTTAGAGAATCAAGATCTGACGCAGATTCCGTTTCACCTGCGACTGTAGTTCGACTCTACATACAAGTCTGCAATCGAGTCTCGTGGCTTCAGTTTACTGAACAGAGTTCAGAGCCAATAAGGAATGAAACACAGCGTCCGAAGAAAGCATATTTATTATGTAAAAAGAAGAAGAAGTTAGTCATTATGACGTGCGTGTATGTGTGTGTATGTGTGTGAACCAATGGAATAAATATCATGAGCCCAACATCGTCGAAATCTAACCAATGGGTCTTTGAGCATAATACAACCAATTAAACGAAAACAATTCAGGCAATAGTATCATGCAATAATCAGCGAATACATTAAGAATGAACTACTTAATCTAAATAGCTATCCTATACAAAATATATATTTTTAAAAAACGCCAAACATTTATCATATTTTTTCTTACAGTAAATCCTTGGCGGGATTACGGATTGTTTAGAAGTATAATTGATCATACATTTTTTAGTACCAGAAAGCAATATAGACTATCTCTTTCTAATTTTTAATAACTTTTATACGATATTTCTTTTTCAATTGAGCCCTTAGTTTTTACATTATTCATTTTTATCGCGTGTACTTTAGCCTACATATTATTTCACGAAATTTGGTTTTTAGACATTGAAAGACATCTAGAGTAATACAGTAGACTCTCACTTATTAGTCATAACGTAAAAAACAGTGTATGCCGGATTACTAAATGATAAGTTACCAGAAATTTGTCGGACCCCCTCCCCCATCAAAATAGCAATAACTAATGCGCTTAATACAAATATTAAATGGAAAACACTGTATAAATAAAGAAAATAAAGTAGGGATGGAAAATGCAGCATATTTCAGAATGCAGAACATATAATAGATTGTGGATGCGGTTTTAGTTCACATCAGTTTTTAAAAGTATGGTCGCTCGCAATGCGGGATTTCTGTTTGGATCGTATTATCAAAGTACCGGATTATAGAAAGTCAATTGTAATTCTTTTTATACTCGAAAAGTACGTTTATAAAATAATTTCCGAATTATACCGACCAACATGATAAATAACTGGAGGCATATTGCACAAGTTTCTAATTCAGTATCCGGAAATTCGCTTCAAAACTCCAACGCTGAAAGCATTTTCTGAAAATTTACACAGTTCTATTACAAAATTTCTGAATAAGAACATCTGCCAATTTCATATGTTTGCGAACAAAAATGAATAAAAAAATGTGTCAGAAAGTAGCCAGTTTGGATTTTAGAACAAGCCTTAATAATAAAATATTCACAGTATATTTACGATCCTATTACGAAATGTAATTTTTAAGGCTTGAAACTGCCATGGGGAAAATGACTACAACCCTTTCAATTTCAAAATATTCCGAAATATTTTAATTATTCTCAAAATATTTGATACTGTGTATAAAATAATTTTTACTTGTCTCTTGATCGTCATGCTAAAGACAATTTCAACTTTATCCTTTAATTTACAAATACTTTTTAAAATATTTACTTTTTCAAGTGGTATATAAAAAGCAATTTTTGCTTGACTAGATTCAGTTTAAATTGTTTTTATTTTCAAATATTTTTGAAAGAATTTATAAACTGTTTGATACTGTAGATAAACTAAAATTTTGTATTATTAAATTCAGTTATGAATTGTTTTTATTTTCGAAATTATTGCAATGTTAATTCATTTACAGAAATTTAATATATCATGTAAAATATAATTTTTCCCGAGCAAGATTTAATTTAAACTGTTTCTTTTTCCAAATGTATTAATATATATATATATACAGTGAAACCTCCCTGTTCGACCACCTTCATTAAGCGACCAACTCCCTGAACGACCATTTTTTCATGGAACGAAATTTATTCCCATAGGCTCAATACTAATTTTACCTCTATTCAGAGACCATCCCAGTTGAACTCTTTCCATGAGCGACTAATTTCTTTGAAGAAAATGAAACAAATTCCGCTTTTTCCTAGTCGCTTGAAGAAGGTTTTAATAGAAAAATAATTTCGGAGAGCGCCTTATTCATCAAACTTCTAAACTAACTTTAGAATTTTTATTTATTCCGATAACTTTTAAGTGTTTAAACACCCTTTGTACCTTTTTAAGCAATGAATTTAATTCTGGTGGCGAATTAAGAATGGCGGTCAATAAACTCCCCTGCCCTCAGGAAACTCTCAAAGAAATAAATTAATTAATGAAATCGTCATTATTTATTCCCTTCCAAAAAAAAAAAAAGAGAAAAAATATATATTTATTTACTGAACTTCGAAAGGACTTGGAAATAAAAGTTATAAAAGATAAAACCATAAAATCAAAGCAAACGTCAATGTATTCATTTTTTAAACCAGATTTGGATTACATTGGCCCATTGGCGAAATTATATTTGTTAAATATTTTAAATGCTATAGAATATTTAATACTAAGGGGACTGTTTACCTCAAAATTGGTCAAAAAATCAATTTTCTTTTTTTAACATTAAATGAAAGCTTGTTTAATTTTGAATATTTTGACACCTCATTTTTACCACGGCAGTTATATCGCGAGATATTCTAAATTTTGTTAATACATCCAGCGCGATTACCCACACAAATTAAAACTTTAAATGACTTTTTCACCATGTTCATATTTTCGTCACTTTCCTGTTTTAAAAATGTTAAGACTTTTTTTGTATTTGAGATAGAGACTTAAACTTTTTTGTACATGTTCTTTACTATATATGTGATAAATCTGCCCATGGAATTAGACTTCAGGTTTTCTGCTATTTAAAAAAAAAAAAAAAAAAGTATAAAGATGTGTTAGATTTCATCGTTTTTCGCTGTATATTTAGGTAAAAAAATTATATTAAATGTAATATTAGATGTATCTAAAAATCCAAGTGCAGTCTTGTGTACATTTAAATCTTTAAAAGAAAAACAAAACAAAACATTGGGCAAAAGTATCAATATTTAAAAAAGTAGTAGGGATTTTTAAAAATGCAATTTCTTGTAAAAGTTTTTTTGGTACTTTTCGGTTAGCTGGGCGCCAATGTCATATATACATATTTATGTATATCTATATGTATGTAAATATACATATATATGTGCATATATACAATATATGTATATGTATATACATGTATATTTACATATATGTATGTTATTTATATAAATATGTAATATATGACATTGGCGCCCGGCTAACCGAAAAGTATCCTTTTTTTAAATTGTAATTAAATATGCAGTTAAAAAAAATATTTTTTTTTTCAAAATTCACTTTTAGTTGAACATTGAAATGCAGTGAGTTCCCCATTTGAACCCTATTTTTAAAAATAAACACAATTGTTGAAAAGGTAAACTGTCCCATTAAATGTGAATTGTAATTTTTACTGTGCAAAATTTGCTTTAAATCGCTTTTATTTCGAAATATTAAAATAATAATAATAATAATAATAATAATAATAATAATAATAATAATAATAATAATAATAATCATTGGATATTTAATATGCTGCGTATGAAATGTAAAAATTTCTACTTAAGAATAAGCTTAACTTGTATTTGTGTTTTTTGCTGTCCAAGAGTTAGTGTAAATTGTTTAAGGCTGTTCTCAACTGCTCTGCTCAACAAGCGCAAAACGTTTTGACACATTTACAAATTCATTTTTTAACGAAGAGATATCAAATTGGAAAGCTTGACCATGGAAGTGATTTGGAATCGAACTGTGCTTTCCAATTTTTGAAAAATAAAACACCTATTGAGTTAGAATGGATTTTGATCACGTGACAAACACATTTCTCATCCTTTCTTGAGTGGTTTTTCTCCTTTCACGCGGGAATTCGGTTCAAAACGCCCACATTGACACTATTTTCTGAAAGATCCATTGCGTTTGCAAAAAGAAAAAAAAAAAAAAAAAAAAAAACGAAAAAAAAAAAAACAGCTCGATTACATAGTTTTTGAACAACAACACCTGCTAGTTTCATGCATTTCAGAATAAAAATAAATTAAAACTTATGTCATAAAGTTGCCCTTTTGGATTTGAGAACAGCCTTAAGGGTGTATTCCGATCCAAACTGCTTATTTTCTGATTCATTTTAAAATTCATTTTTGCTCTCAAACGCATCAAACTTGGAAATTCTCTTATTTAGAAACTATATAATGTGCGGTGCTTCTTAATTTTTTGATAAATGCAGAAAATACTGTGAAAAACGTTGTCAAAGTTGGCGTTTTGAACCGAATTTTCCGAAGCGGGTGATCTGGGAATGAAAAAAATGGTCATACTGAGAAAATAATTGTTTAAAAATCAAATTCTAATTAATTGAGCTGAAAATGAAATCACACGGCATGTTAAACATGTCTTCAGAAATCACCCCAGCAAGTTTCATGTTTTTACTTTTAAAAATGAGTCTGAAAATGTCTCAGAAAATTTCGAGCTGTTGAGGGTGGAAAAATATTTTTTCGAATACACCCTTAAGTACTTTTGTAAAGTTTTCAATCCAATATTTAATACAGTGTATAAAATGTAGGATTTCTGAAGTTATATTTAGTTTAAATTATTTTTATTTCCAAATACTTTAAAAATATTTCAAATGCAAACAGAATAATTAGTATCGCATATGATTTGTATTTTTTGCTGTGGTCAAAATCCAATTTCAGAATACTGTAAAGTATTTTAAACAGTCATAGTTTATTTATTACTGTGTATAAAACATATTTTTTAATATATAAGAATCTGTTTAAACTTATTCTATTTTAAATTACTCAAAGAATATTTAATACTGTGTATGGAATGTAATTTTGTGAGGGCAAAATTTTTGTTACTTTCTTAGTTTTCAGTTTTTTTAACTCATTTTATTTCCAAATATTTTCAAATATTTGGTATACTGTAAAGTATTTTAAACAATCATAGTTTATTTATTACTGTGTATAAAACATATTTTTTAATATATAAGAATCTGTTTAAACTTATTCTATTTTAAATTACTCAAAGAATATTTAATACTGTGTATGGAATGTAATTTTGTGAGGGCAAAATTTTTGTTACTTTCTTAGTTTTCAGTTTTTTTAACTCATTTTATTTCCAAATATTTTCAAATATTTGGTATACTGTAAAGTATTTTAAACAATCATAGTTTATTTATTACTGTGTATAAAACATATTTTTTAATATATAAGAATCTGTTTAAACTTATTCTATTTTAAATTACTCAAAGAATATTTAATACTGTGTATGGAATGTAATTTTGTGAGGGCAAAATTTTTGTTACTTTCTTAGTTTTCAATTTTTTTAACTCATTTTATTTCCAAATATTTCCAAATATTTTCAAATATTTGGTATTTTTTATTCCGAATAATTTGGAATTTTTGATTCCTGGTAGAATTTTTACAACGTTGAATACAATATAATTTTTGCAAGATTTAATTTTCCTGAATTTTCAAATAGTTTTGAAATATTTTAAATACCGACTAAATATTTAATTATTGTGTATAAAGTACAATTTATGCCATCCAGGATTACATTTGTTTATATTTTTCTACTTTAAATAACTACAAAATATTTAATTACTTATGTATAAGCTGTAATTTTTGCAATGCATGATTTAATTTGTTAATGTTTATATCAAATGTATAATGTTTTACATATATCTGAAGTACTTTAATACTGACTGAATATTTAAAATTTTATACAAAATGTAATTTTTGCCACGCAGGATTTAATTTGTTTATATTTTTTAAATATATTTTAAATACTGACTGAATATTTAATATTGTGTAAAAATGTAATTTTTGCATGCAGGATTTAATTTGTTTTTGTTTTCATTTACATTTGAAATATTTTGACTGAATATCTAAAATTTTATAAAATGTAATTTTTGCCACACAGGATTTAATTTATTTATAGGTTTGAAACAGTTTTGAAATATTTTAATACTGAATGAATATTTAATATTGTGTAAAAATGTAATTTTTGCCATGCAAAACTTTATGTTCTTGTTTATGTTTTCACATACATTTGAAATCTTTTAGTACTGACTGAATATTTAAAATTGTATACAAAATGTAAATTTATGACACGCAGTATTTAAATTGTTTATAGTTTCGAAACAGTTTTGAAATCTTTTAGTACTGACTGAATATTTAAAATTGTATGCAAAATGTAAATTTATGACACGCAGTATTTAAATTGTTTATAGTTTCGAAAGAGTTTTGAAATATTTTAAATACTGACTGAATATTTAATATTGTGTAAAAATGTAATTTTTGCATGTAAGATTTAATTTCTTTGTTTTCATGTACATTTGAAATATTTTAATGCTGACTGAATATTTAAAATTGTATACAAAATGTAATTTTTGCCACGCAAGATTTAATTTGCTTATATTTTTCAAACAGTTTTGAAATATTTTAAGTACTGACTGAATATTTAACATTTTATGCAATACGCAATTTTCGCCATGCAGGATTTGAGTTGTTTTTAATTTAAATGTTTTTAAAACGTTGTAAAGTACCAACCGAATATTTAATACTGTATATAAAATGCAGATTATACTATTAAACAATTGTGATTAATTTAACAACTGCATCTAGCATACATGCATTTTAAGTTGCACTTAGAACAATAATAATAATAAAACAGTAATAGCAATAATAATAATAATAATAATAATAATAATAATAATACCTTTACTGTATTCCAGTCCCTAATCTTCAGTTGTAGAAATTTTTGTGACAATGTATGTTAAATGGAAAAGAAAAGAGAGAATATATTTTATGCTTATTTATTTTCTTGTCAGTTCAACAGTCAGGTGTTGTCCTGCAAACAAGATAATTGTTAAAAACTGTTGATGTTTAGAAATAACAATTTTATATTAAAAAAACACTGTAAAATATTAAAAGAAAACATATTTGTATGAATAAAATTAAAAAAAAATGTTTTAATAATATTACGTGTCATCATTTACTTTACACTACATGTAAAATATCTAGCGGAGAACACGTGAATTTTACTACTATATTGACGATGCACCAATCGTCGTTTGATTGAATTACGTGTGCACACCGAAATTTCGTTCAACAAAGTAAGTAGCTAATTCTAAAACACATAATAAATAACATTAAATTCAAAGTTTTATTCTCAATGATGTTAGTCATAAAGACGATTCTAATTGTACACCGTCTCACAGAGGGATGTTTTGTTTAAAAAAATATTAGCTTAAAAAAGTTACTCTAATTACACAGTATCACACAAAGGGATGTTTTGTTCTCATTGAATATTAATCATAAACACGATTCTAATTAGACAGTAACACAAAGGGAAGTTTTTTCTCAATGAATACTAGGTTAAAAAAGTTACTCTAATTACACAGTATCACACTGAGAGCACTGTAAATTAAAATGTCTGAAATTCAGACACTTAAGTGTCTGAAACGGAGGGTTCAATTTTCAGATATTTTAAAATGTCTGAATTTTTTCAGACATTTCAAACGTCTTAATAGCATCCACTTTTTTTTGTAAGCATCATACGTAGCCATGTTTGACCACGTTGAATCCTGGAAAAATATTTGGCTGGGGTCCTGCCCCCCCCCCCCCCCCAACCCCTACAACCAAATTTTTTTGGTGCTCCCAATTTTGGTACGCAATTTTTGTTAAGCTGATAATTTAAATCTTTTACGACATTTTACTGATTATAATCAATATTTTGAACTTCAGGAGTAGAACAAGATTAAAACAAAAAATATTTATCTAAATATCAGATTTTTAAAATTTGTTTTATTTTTAATCTTATTTTACTTTAAAAGTTCAAAATATTGATTATAATCAGTACAATTTCGAAACAGATTTAAAATATAAGCTTTACAAATATTGCACATGAAATTTGTGGGCGCTAAAATCGTAGGGGGCGGGGCACGGCCCAGTATGCCCATTCTTTAATCAAGAAGTTCTTTTGCAAAAAATGCAACCCTGCATTATTATTATTTAAATTGAGATGTCCGGTATTCGGGAGTATCCGTTGTGGAGGTTAATGGACATTCCCGAATAGCTGAAACATCTATTTAGCGAATACTTTTTTTAATCCGCATAGCATACATACAGGGTCATTCATAATTCCCTCCGGGGTTTCGAAACGTTATAGTAAAAAAACGAAGTCGAATATGAAAAAAAGAAACATATGAAATTATTCCGAAACTATTCAAGTTTTACTTACATACATTACAGGTGTTCTATGTGCGAACCCTTGGTCACACGGCATACATCAATGCGATAGTCCAGTTCCTGCCATACTCTACTCAACATGGTACTGTCTATGTTATTGATAGCACGTGATATCCTTTCACGCAGGTCAGCTAAATCACGTGGCATAGGTTGTACAAAAACCTGGTCTTTCACATACCCCCACAAGAAAAAGTCACACGGTGTTAAATCCGGTGACCGTGGAGGCCACTTTAGAAGAGGTACGTCATCTTCAGAAGCTCGTCCAATCCATCGATGAGGTAAGTGTGTGTTTAGGTATTCACGCACATCACACAAAAAATGGGGAGGAGCACCGTCTTGTTGAAATACGAAATCATCCTCATGTTCCTCTAACTGCGGCATTAGCCACAGCTGCAACATATCCAGGTACACTACACCGGTAATGGTCTTCTCTGTAAAAAAGAATGGCCCATAAACACGTGAGGAGGACATAGCGCAAAACACGTTAACTTTTGGGGAATCCCGATAGTGTTCCACTACAGAATGGGGATTTCCAGTGCCCCAAATGCGTACGTTGTGGCGGTTGACAGTGCCACACATGTGAAATGTGCTTTCATCACTAAAAATCAATTTCGACATTAGTGTTTCACGTTCATGGACATCAATGCAAAACGTGAAACGAGAAATGCAATCTGCTGGAGTCAACGCTTGCACCAGTCCCAATCTGTACGGCTTCAAACAAAGACGTTTTCGCAGAATTCGCCACACTGTTGGTTGAGAGATCCCCAATTCTCGGCTTCCGCTAGCGGTTGATTTCGTCGGGCTCCTTAAAAACGTTTCCCGTACACGATCTACGGTGTCCGCAGATGGACCAGGCCGACCACTTTGTTTCCTGTCACATAGGCATCCCGTTTCTTTAAATTTCCGGTGCCACACATGAATTGTTTTGTCAGTTGCTCCCTGTTTTCGATATTTATTACGAAAGGCCCGTTGAACTGACACCACTGATTCAGATTTTGCAAACTCCAACACACAAAAAGCTTTCTCTTCGCCTGTAAACGCCATTTTTCTTTACTACAACTGACTTCAATACAGATGTTACTGCCATTTACCAGAAACTAATTAAATTAAAACTTGAATAGTTTCGGAATAATTTGATATGTTTCTTTTTTTCATATTCGTCTTCGTTTTTTTACTATAACGTTTCGAAACCCCGGAGGGAATTATTTTTTACTCCACAAAAGCAGACATCTCCGATTATCGGACAAATTCAACGGCAAGGGCTATTGAAGGCTTTTAAAGTATAATAAAAGCCTTTAAGGGGATAAATATATATATTTCTTATAATCTTGTCCTACTCTACTTCATATAATTTAAAAATAGATTTTTTAAAAATTTATATTGACACATAGGCAATTTTACATATATATCAGATGATAATCACAACAGCTATTTAACTATGAATAAATAAATAAATATTCTACTTTATCCCTTTGCACTCGAGGGCTCCGGAGCGGAGCCATTTAAAATTTGTCTTCAAACTCGAGGGCTCCGCTACGGAGACAATGCAAATAATTTTGTGATACCTGTCTAGAAATGCCAAGATTACATGGTATCACAAAATTATTTGCATTGTCTCCGTAGCGGAGACCTCGAGTTTGAAGACAAATTTTAAATGGCTCCGCTCCGGAGCCCTCGAGTGCAAAGGGCTAATATTGAGAAAAAAATTACTTCGGTATTTTGTTTATTTATATTTTGTGTTTTTAATCTTGCCCTACTCTAAAAGTTCAAAACTTTCATTATAATCAGTGCAAGATTTAAGGTATCAGCTTTACGAAAATTTCATACAAAATCCCCCACCCCCCCTCCCCGCAAAAAAATGAAAATCCTTATCATTTAAAAATTATATTTTTTAAAAATTTATATTGCCACATGGGCTTATTGTTATCATTCCTATGAGCTACTAGACAATACATCTTTAAAGCAAAATAAAGCCGAAAAAAAAAAAGAAGTTAGCACATGATATCACTATGATACACACTTGAAATGCTTATCAGTAAAGTCTAATTGGAAAATGACCTTCGAAGTAAAATATATTTTCTACACACGAAGCGAAAACGAAATAAACAAATGATTTCCTTTTTCCTGACTGAGTTATTTCCATGTTTCCAAGTCAAAATTTTTCCACATTAAAAGATTTAATAGCTTTAGAAATATATCTAAGAAATACTTGAGATAAATATTCTTTTTCAATTGTATATAAATTTCATAAAAATCAATTTTTTTTTTTTTTTCCAAAAGCGAATGTCTATAAATATATTTTTTAATTTCAGCTAAATATTGTTCAATTGAAAAAAAAAAAAAAAGAAAAAAAGGCAATCCCGGGATTTTCCAGTAAAAATCCCGGGATTTTCGGGATTAAAATTAAAGCGGGATCCCGGGATCTCAATCCCTAGCTAGGAAGTAAGAAAGCTTTAGGAGATCTTTCAAAGTTTTTTTTTTCTATTTCCTTGTGGTCGTTTAGTATGAGATAAGCATTAGCCATTGAAACTAAGAACTGCCATATTGAAAACAAAACAAAACAAGAGAATGAACTTAACTTAAAATTTGTCTGTTTTTTAGTGATGTTATTACTTTAAATTTGAGAAAAAAGATGAGAATAAATAATACATAATTTGTAATAAAAGACAACGTCATAAGTTTAAAAATATATACTTCTAGAATTAGTGTTTTGTTTTGCAAAAAGATTCAAAACTAATTAAATTTCATGCAATATTTTGTTTAGTACAATAAATAAAATCATAAAAGACACTGATTTTAGTACTATAAAGAAATTATAACACTTACTTCAATCGCTGTTTGCAAGAGGTAAGACGGTGGGCGCCCCAAAAAAATTGGGACCGTCTTCCGGTCCTAGACACTTGCAGGTCCTTTTGCCAGGCTGAGACCACCCGAGAGACGGACCCCGCGACGCGTCCCGAAGGTCGCCGCCAGACACGCCCCAACAAGGCGATCCCTGAGACCCCGGTCCTCACCTTAGCTCCGGCCAAGCCGACGCGCTGCCCAGCGCACGCAACGACGGCTATTATCAAGAAAAGACGAACAGCCGCTACGACAGTCCTCACCACCCAGCCAGAAAAACCAAGTGGTCCCTAAACTTGGTTACTCGAGCCGGTAGACCCCGCAAGCCCTGCGGGAACCAGACGCCTATAAAGACGCTGGGCTCACGAACTGAACCGAGGCTTCCCGACCCGAATTTGATTTACGGAAGGCCCCCAAGATCAAATACCATTTTCCGGCAAAGACATTTATGTGGGCCAGCCGATAGGAAGGTTATGAAGGGCCCCTAGCTTGAAAACCCGGGAGGACGGGGAAAGTCCCTCCGGCCGTAAAGCAACCCAGTTCCGGACTTTTCGCCCAGACCACCCGGCTCAACCGACGGAACCCCTCGCGGATCACGCCGGGAACAAGTTGGCCCAGACTAGGTGCCGTTAGCGACCCCAGGCGGGCACGGAAAGCTCCACCTAGACGGAATAGATTCCGCCTCGCTAGGGGGTTGGGTGGAACGGAGTCCCGCCCGCCCCCGCCAACTCGGCTCCGCCCGAAGACAGAGAAGCCAGCGGAGGCCGACAGAAACCCGACCACCACTACCTTACCTCACGGTCGTCGAGGGTACCCTGGCCCGAAGATCCCTGACCCCGTGCAGTGACCGACCGCTACCTTTGTTAGTGCGTTCGAAAATTAGGTGGAGACACCTCTAGGTCCTCATCACTGGGCGAGGAAAACTCCAGTATCGCATAGACACAAAGGACCTAGATCGGACCAAGAGTTCCTCTGAGGCACGATGAGCCGCCGCGTTACCGGCAAGCCTCCGACCCGTTTCCCCGCGGGGACAGCGTTCGATGGTGGACCTGCCGGCCAACCTTCTCCCAAGGGTCACGGCACGACATGGAGCAACCAGAGCCATACTGACCTCCCCACGCGACCGCTCCTTGGTCGACGGGGGCACCGCCAAACCCTACCCACCTTAGGGTCGGCTCACAACTGCTTCAGCTGAGGTCCTTGGAGGGATGGGCCACCTAAATCAAAAAGTAACGTGAGCGCTGTCCAACACCCTCGCCCTTCGGTTGCTCCGGGAGTCCCTGCATGGCGTTCCCGCGAGCCCCGTCTTCACTAGCGAGCTCCAAGGACTTTCCACTACATAGCCCTCACTCACACCTCAAGCTCCCTCTTAGTCAAATCGTGGATGGGGTCCTATCACCTTAGCTAGTCTTTGCCCGGCGACACCGTCCGGCCCTTAGACCGGCACCGGGATCGACCTATGGACCGTCGCTATCCGGCTTGGCCAGAGAACCTGGCTGCCGGGGGTGTGCTACTTGTTACGGCCCCGAAGGTCCAACGCCCCATACACAACGTCCGTTACCCGTGGCCACCGGACCCTTGGCCTGTCGACCGCAGGTCTCTCTAGGAGGTGGCGATTCGTCCCCATCCGGCCCCCTCGCATTCGTACACAACGAACTCGACCGAGCTTCCGGTCACCTCCCCCACTCAAGGGGTCGGGTTGGAACGACCCGGAGGGGCGGCCACGTTTGCAACAGGTAAGAAAAATTCCTCGTTTTGAAATTTTAAAAGCTACCACAACCACAGTGAGGGAGAAAGACTTGCATCAGTTTAAAAGGTAATCCCATAATACATCCGACTAGCCATATTTAAAGAATGAGATGTTTCATCCTGAAAACATGACCCGCCAGACAAAAGTTTCTTTTTTTTTTTGCCAGCTTCGACAGGACGAAGATGAATAACACAATATTATTGATATAAATTAATACGAGTTAACACTAAGCCCATTGCACACGCTTTGTAGAATTTCCGGGGGTAATCTTCAAGCGTCGTCTACTTCTGTTCTGTGTCTATCCCGCCCTTATATCGACGACAGCTTCTAAGAGACATTTGATGTCAAGCATACACGTCAGATGTATGTATTCAATAAATAAATAATCCAAATTAATACGAATTAAAATCACAGTACTTCACATTTCGCAAAAAACGAATTAAAATACACACTTAAAAAAAACAAACTTTGTTTGAATTACAACGTATACCACTTCGAACGAAGACATCTAAAACGCATGCGCGGGAGTGTCCCCTGGTGGTTATTGCGTCGGAAGAATCAAAACGTCTTAAATTAAGACACGTTTAAAGCAATGAAGTGTCTTAAAATAAGAGGTTTGCGGATATTTTAGACATTATTCTCAGTTCGTTTACACCATGGTCATAGTAAGACACTTATGCATCTTAAATTAAGACATCTATAATGTCTTAATTTTCAGATTAAGGCACTTAAGTGTCTAAAATTCTTTTTCAGTCACATCTGTGTCTAAATTTAAGACGCTTCTATTTGCAGTGAGATGTTTTGTTCTCTATGAATATTAGTCATACACTCTAAATAAAAAGGAGTGAATATTCACTCTATTGCAGAGTCAAAATATGCCCAACCTCTTTAGAGTAACCATTCACTCTGAGCAAAAGAGGAATTTTTGACTCTCTGAAAGAGTGAATACCCACTCCTAGGAAGAGAATAGTAACTCTAAACAGGGGTAAATAATCATTTGTTCGGAGGAGTGACTATTCACTCTTGCTAAAGGAATACGTTTTTCCCCCTGGTAGGAGTCCCTGGTAGGAGTGAATAGTCAATCTTTCATAGGAGTGATTGTTCAACTTTTATGCAGTGAATTCTTTTTTTATACTGTTTTATAGGCATTTTAAAAGAATCACATTTTTTAGAGCATGCAATGGAAATAAATACAAGCGTGGTAAAGATTGGACTAAAATACTTTATTGACAATATTTATTTAATTCATATTTTGTAATATTAATTGAACTTTTAAGGAAAAACTCAATTAAAGTTACATGTGAATTAAATTAGATTAATGAAAGAAAAAACTAAAATATTTTATTACTATCTTATCCCTTGTGTTTGCTTTCATTGCATGCCCTATAAATAGATAATAATTTTAAAATCGCAATTTTAAAATAAAGTTTTCTTTTGAATATAAAATCTTATCTTTTTACCGCACTTTTTAGCAAAATATCGCTACCTTGGAGTCCTATTCTTCTAAAATATTTTTAATAAGTTCTAAGCTTGATCTAAATATTAAGAATGTGCAAGTTTTTTTTATGAGTTGTGATTTGTCATTACTTTATTAAATATGAACATGGAGTCTAGAATTTTATATTCTCTGGAATATGTATATATTTTTCTTTTAAATATATTCCTTAACTTAATAATGATTTCGAATTTACTTTCGCTATTGTTGAAAAACGGATATTAATACAACTTGTATCTATAAAACGACATGATAAGTCATATTTATTTAATTTTTTTGTTGAAAAATAAATAAAGAAACAAAAAGACGAAGCTGGATCGAATTGAGTTTATTGTGTTAAATATTTACAAGAACTACAACAACTGAAATAAAACAGTGAAATAACATGTATTTATAGATTTTGAAAGGCCCATGATAGACAGATTAGTGGACTTGAAAGAGTTAGCTTATATGGTTAACTTAAATAACCAATCAACTCGTTATTTACCCAATGGCTTAAATAACCAGTTCAAACATAAACAATTGTATTAAAATGAAAACTGAAATTAACAATAGAATAATGGAACGCTATGATTACAATATTCTAACATTTTTTATTCTCGTACATATTGTATTTTGTGAATATGAGCTAAATAGGTTTCGTATATTTTATAGAAAAAGACTAATCTGGGAAAAAATGAAAATAAAATAAAAGACTACTACATATGTACTGTTCTTATTGTTTGAAAGACACCGTTAATATAAAAAGTAGTTATTTATCTCTTTAAAATATATTCAGTCTTATATTATATAAGCGATATAAACTTCTTAAAAAAATATACTAAAGCAATTTTATCTATAAACATCGGGCATAAAAAAAACTTTATCTTAATGCTTAAATATCATGTTTTATTTTTTAGTGACAATAATTACGTATATCAAAAACGTAAAAAATGCGTTTACAATAGAAGTAAATTTAATAACTGATTCAGAATGTCTATAATTAAATGTTTGATTAAAATCACAAACAGCAAAAAAAATGCTTATATACAATTAAAAAAAATAAATATACAATTTGAAAAACACTAAAAACAATAATTAGTATTTTATAATTGTACTATTAAACAACAACAAACTACAATAGATGAATATTGCATTATTAGATGTAACAATTCCTAGTATAATGCTAATTTCTAATCTGAAATCGTTTGGTAATAGCATATTTAACTCCAAAATAATAATGAAAATAAATACTGTAAGTGTTAGTAATCAGAAGACAGTAAGAAACCGAAAAAATTCCAAATCACTGTCTCAACACACCAATCTCACGTTACAGCAAATTAATGTTTACATTTTACTATGAATGTAGGCATGAATGATGAATCAGTCTCTGTGTCAGCTTTTTTTTTTTTTTTTTTTTTTCGAGCGGTGGCAGATTAAGATATTTTACATCACAGTATCGAATAGGAAAATATCTCTTCTGAAGTCAATACCAGATCAGTCTTTTGCTATATAATTTAAAACTATTTAAGGGTGTATTCCGATCCAAACTGCTTATTTTCTGATTCATTTTAAAATTCATTTTTGCTCTCAAACGCATCAAACTTGGAAATTCTCTTATTTAGAAACTATATAATGTGCGGTGCTTCTTAATTTTTTGATAAATGCAGAAAATACTGTGAAAAACGCTGTCAAAGTTGGCGTTTTGAACCGAATTTTCCGAAGCGGGCGATCTGGGAATGAAAAAAAATGGTCATACTGAAAAAATAATTGTTTAAAAATCAAATTCTAATTAATTGAGCTAAAAATGAAATCACACGGCATGTTAAACATGTCTTCAGAAATCACCCCAGCAAGTTTCATGTTTTTACTTTTAAAAATGAGTCTGAAAATGTCTCAGAAAATTTCAAGCTGTTGAGGGTGGAAAAATATTTTTTCGAATACACCCTTAACTCAAGGTCATAATATACAAAACAGGAATAAAAGATTAAAATTAAATAAGGCTTACCTTTTACGTTCCACATAAATAATCACTTTAATAACATCCGTGTGTAATATCCTTGTTTTAATCCTAAAATGGCTGACGGCTTTCTCTTATCTTAAAAAAGCCGTTGTAGACGCTGTTCTGATTGGCTGATGTGTAATACCAATACTACGATACTCACTCCTTCTTAGAGTGACTATTCACTCTAAGCAGGAGTGAATAGTCACTCTAAGAAGGAGTTACTGTTCACTCTTGAAAAGGAGCACGTTTTAGTACCAAATGAGCGTAATTTCGAGGGTTACATTATGAAATGGAACGTTTGAAAATTAAGAAGTGACATATTTTGGTGCTTTTCATTATTTTACTCCATATATACTGGTTCAAAGTTGATGGGAAATTTTTTAAAGTGTATAATGCCAGTCTTTCATTCCCTTCAGCGGAGTGAGATATTTCACTCTCGACAACGGAGTGACATATTTTACTCTCGACAATGGAGTGCAATATTCCACTCCTTCCTAGGGAGTGGGAAATTCCACTCTTTAAGGAGTGTATTTTTATAAAATTCACTCCAAAAAGAGTGAAAATGTATGTCACGCTTTCAAAGAGTGAACTTTTCACTTATCCCAATTTTAGAGTGTAAAAGCGACTAATTACACAGCATCACAAAGAGACAGAGGGGAGTTGTTCGAATTTCAGCACAGGAATGCAATAGTGAAAATATCAGTCCACTTTTTAGAAGTTCAGGGGGAACTAATTTTGTAATTGCGTCAGGAAATTTCGGCCAAGGCGAGAACCTGTATCGGTGAAGCGCTGCCTTGCGGCTTTTTGAAATTTAAACTCGCTGATGCTTTCTCACATATTCACGAAATTATTTTCATCATCCATCCTTACATGCTTAAAAATTTCATATGTTTGCCAAAACGTCAGTTGAAGTTTACTGTAGATTTAATGGGATTTTCTAAAGAATCGAACAGAGTTTCTTATTTTCCCGTAAAAGTAACGATTCTTTCAAATGATAGCAGGAAAGGTGCACTTTTAAAGCGATTTTCGAATATGGCGATAAAGAAATGGTGATTACTGTGTAGCATTCAGTTATAATTTTGGACATTTATATTGAATAACTACTCAATCAACGTTTTTCGTTTTCTACGGCTAATATTTTTATTTAAAACAGTTTACTCTCTAATTTTTCGATTTCAAAACTCCAAAACTGATGAAATTTTCAGAAAAATACTTTGCCTTTGTCAGATTTTCTTTTCTTTCCTTTCTCTTTTTTTCTTTTTATTTCTTTTTTTTAACGTTACAATAAGAATACCATTCTTTATTATCAAGGCCATTCACAGATATTGTGAGTTCAGGATATATATGCGGGTCAATCCATTTCAAGTGGTCCAGCACTGGTTGCTCGACCATTTTTAAAAAATCTGAAATTTTTTGTACAACAACCCTAACATGATGGAAGTTCAAAATGACTATTATTTTAATTTTATTAATTTTTGTTTGTGCATGGCGGCGATCTTTGTTTCCTCGTCTGCAGCAATTTTTTCACACGAAGGGTTTACGGAATTGTAAATAATTCATCGTTTATTTCTCCAATTCAAGTGCGGATTAAAGCAATTTGTATAGAATACATTGGGCTAAAAATTTGGTAATAGAGTAGTTTCCGAAACTAACTGCTTATTGGTGAAATTTAAGCATAAAATTTCAGTTTTTTTCCAAAATTTGTCCGTTTACAAGAGGAAATTTTTCTAGCAAGGGAAACTGTGAACATGACATAATTTTTTTTACAAATAGGCCGAAAGTATTTGTACTCACACACCCAGTTCCAGATCTGGGACTTGCTTTCTCTTCGCTAAAAAAATGACACATTTTTCAAAAATGTCAAAAATCGCACTTTTGAGGCTTTGATATCTCTGGTGGGGCACGAGATAAAAATCTGAAGTTCTGGTTTCTGAGAGTATTGTATAGTAGTGTTATGCACAAGAAATTTCAAGATGGAAATTTGACTACAAGCTGAGATATGGCAAGGGCAACATGTCAAAACAATACTGCCAAATTACTGTTTTGTTGTAGTCACAGGTAAGTATTTATCTCAGAGTGTCATTTAAATTTATTTTTTTAATTATCTTTAAATAATAGTAACAGAAAATAAAGCCTTTTCCATAGCTTAGCAATTAATTAAAAAAATAATTATGCCTAAGGCCTACATTTTGTATGGTTTCAGTAATTTTTGTTGTAATTTTAGTAACTAAAAGAAACCTCAGCACTTTTACATAAAGAAAAAAAAATATTTTTATACAAGACCTGAGACAAAAACAGAATAGGGAAAGAGAAAAGCTGTTAATGTTGTCATACTTGTTGAGACATGATCAAATGTGCCAAAACACATTCCTGCTTGTTGGTTTAAAAACCACAATTTTAATGCTGCTTGCCAGTCCCTGAGACTTGTTCCTGAAAATGAAACATTATACGATGTTACCATGCATCACCCTCAAGTAATTTTCAGAAAGTAAAGATATCCAAAGCCCTTTCAAAATTTATACTGCAGAAAAATGACATTTTTGCATAAGAAGTAAGCTAGGAATTATTAATGAAGTGAGACTTGCACATAGTGATTTCAAAGTTTATTTTTATGAGCCAGCAGGGCCAAGATCTTCAATCAAGTTATCAAGAAATGACATGACTTGGTTCCTACAAATACAATTTTGAGAAAGATCAAAATTGTTGCTTGTAGTCAAATCTCCATCCTGAAATTTCTTGTGCATAACACTACCATACAATACTGTCAGAAACCAGAACTTCAGATTTCTATCTCGTGCCCCACCAGAGATATCAAAGCCTCAAAAGTGCGATTTTTGACATTTTTGAAAATTTTGGGATTTTTTTTTAGCGAAGAGAAAGCAAGTCCCAGATCTGGAACTGGGTGTGTGAGTACAAGTACTTTCGGCCTATTTGTAAAAAAAATTATGTCATGTTCACAGTTTTCCTTGCTAGAAAAATTTCCTCTTGTAAACGGACAAATTTTGGAAAAAAACTGAAATTTTATGCTTAAATTTCACCAATAAGCAGTTAGTTTCGGAAACTACTCTATTACCAAATTTTTAGCCCAATGTATTCTGTACAAATTGCTTTAATCCGCACTTGAATTGGAAAAAAACGATGAATTGTTTACAATTCCGTAAACCCTTCTTGTGAGAAAATTGCTGCAGACGATGAAACAAAGATGGCCGCCATGCATAAACAAAAATTAATAAAATTAAAATAATAGTCATTTTGAACTTCCATCATGTTAGGATTGTTGTACAAAAAATTTCAGATTTTTTAAAAATGGTCAAGCAACGAATAAATGATTTTCTGGACCACTTGAAATGGATTGACCCCTGCACTCTCCGTGAGTTGAAGAAAGTATTTCTTCAACTCACGGAAATTCTCCTCGCAGCGATTTTTTCGTTAATTAACGAATGTCCGTTTATTTTTTTCTCCCTTACAAGAGGTAAATTATACATGAATTGAAGAAAGTGGGGAAAAAATAAAAGCTGCTGACATGGAATCGAACCAGTTACCTTACCGGGCGATTCTCCACCAACCTTCAACTCGCGGTTCAACTCCCATTTGAGAAATCTTAGATTAGCAAATCTAACCGCCGGCTAATATTTGGAATTCATGGTTAACTCCAGAGCCGAGATTATTCGACCTCGGTTTAGTGAACCATGGGTTGAAAAGTTATAGCTGATTGGCTAAAAGAATCGCATGACGCACTAATAACGTTGATGAGTTCTATCCTCACTTAGAACCAGTTTTCAAAAATGAGTACTGAAAGTGCATACGTGTGGGTTTTTTTTATTATTGTTATTATTATCATAGCAAAAGCGGTAGCGTTTTGCTATGATCTCTTCTTAAACATATCATAGCAAAAGCGGTAGCGTTTTGCAATAATATGTTTAAGAAATAAAAAATGCAAACGACTTTCTAAAATTTCCGGCGAACCAGTTGACATACGACAGTGATTTTTTTTTTTTTTTGAAAGATAGAACTCGACGAGACGAATAAACTAATAGCATTAAAAAATTGCTGTAGCTTTCAGTAGTTTTTTATTTAACTTTAAACGAAAAAATGAAGACCCAAAATTCAACAAAGTGTAGCTAACGTTCCAGTGGGTGGACGGTGGATTAACTTCGTTTTTGTTTTATTTTTATCCACTTGTTAAAACTTAATTTAGATTTTTTTTTCATCTTTGTATGTGTGAGAATTCGACGATATCTCACATTGAAACTCTCAATTTACAAAGCAGAAGCCAGTATGAGGAATCTAATGTATTTTTACCTAGTCTCCAAATTTCTTCAGAGTCTTAGAAAATGTGGCTAAAGATGAAACAAATATATCAATTTCAATCAATTTTTGCAGAGGACACTAGGGTGAAAGGAACTCCTTTATTTATCGAGAGAAATATTCTTTTGATGTTCACGAGGATCTCTTTCCCGTGGGAAACTAGATAGTGAAACCAGATATTAACCTGACGTCAAGGTTCCTGACTGCAGCCTATAGAGAAAGGGCTTGTTTATGAGCTCATGAGTCACGGATGGTGAGTGGCTAATGGGAGTGGCTTTTGTCCTAGACGGAAAAACGAAACTGATAAAAGGGAGATGCAGGAGCATTCTCGAGAGGTTTTTTGAGTTCTTTTTTGGAAGCTGAGGCTCCAAGTAGACTTTAGCCGTGTAGATGAGAAATCTCTCACGTGTTGGCTTCGGAACATATTCCGAAGCACAGTAAAGAGGTAGCCAGGCGTGGCGGTAAAATTTCTCCACCCCGGAGAAAGACATCGGAGGTCCCTAGACCTTGATCGGACATTCACTAAAAGGGCGACATTCCTGTCGCGTATCACCGACTCTCATCTTCGAGAATTGTGAAATATAAATAAATAGAGACATTCTCCCTGAAAGCAATTTGCCATCTGGACTTGATTCTATAAATACTTTATTGACAGCTGAAATAGAACCCATTTATGAAGAATGGTGTACATACGACTTATTTAATCTAGAAAACCTTATTTAATTGTTTGTGATACAATAAAATATTTTTTCGATATTGATAAGACTCGGCCGTTGAAGTTGCCCGCTACCACACCACCTTACGACATCGGCTCCGTTACATATGTTTGACGGTCGCTGAGAACATCGAATTTGTCTTTTATAATGTTTCCATAAAATTATAGAAATCTCTCCTTTTCATTTTCTAATTTTCTAACTCAATCATTTCTTTCGTGTTGCCAATCCCTAAAAAACAGTACAATAATTAAAAAAAAAAAGGATAACACCTGTACTTTGTTTTTATAAGTCAATAAAAACTCAAATTCAACTGATAGATTTTTGGATTTTTCAAATCGAAGTCAATCTAACCAGATAATGCATAATTTTCATAAATAGGAGAGACTAGGGAGGGTTGACCATACGGGAGACTTGACCCACACATCAGTTTTAATATTTAAAGGAATTTCAGAGTTTTATCAATAGATGTCAACCAAAGCTACTTGAATGCTTAAACAACAGTCTCTGTTTCATACAGATAATCGAAATGGGTGTTGAAAAAATCAATTGTGAGGCGTCTTCAAACTAAAATTTGTGTTTTTTAGAAATATTTTGTAAGCTTTTTTTCAGATAAAATATATCATAGAAATTTAAGTAAGTAGGTTTTAAGTAATGCAAAAATATCGAGCTTTTTTTCCAGGTATAAAGATTATACAGTAAGTTAGGCTTAACATAACAATGTGCTGTTCTTTAGAAAAGGGTTATGTGGGGAGGCTTGACCCAGTCAATGCGAGGGACGGTTGCCCAGGTAATCAAGGCTCCCTTAACACATTCACAACGGGAAACGAAAATTTTCGTCTTCATTCAAAACACATCACTGACTTGGTTTCTACCTAACAGAAAATGCATTTATATCATGTTGTCCATATTTTTTTAGATTGTAAGGCATTTTATATTAAATTCGGGCAGTGAAATAAATTTACCGATATATAAACTTGGGAAACCTATTTAGAACACAAATTTACAAAAGACTTTCAAAATAGGCACGAGTTTCTACTGTTTTAAAATTCAAATTTGATAAAAATTTCCCCGCCTGCAAAGTAATAATTAAAGGGGTTTTTGAAATCTTTTTATTACATACTGTGCATAATGAGAGATTAATGGTTATATACAAAAATGAATGTAAATTTATTCTGAAAAGCTACAGTAAAATGGGGTGATGGAAAAGAAAACGTTTAAAACTGATTAAAGAAAGACGTGAAAAATTGCTATAAAATCCACAGTACGAAAAAAATGAAATAGGATAGGGAGAATAGGAAGGAAGGATATAGGAATAGGTATAAGGAAGGAATAGAGGTTTTAGAATAGGGAAGAGCTTCTACTGTTTTAAAATTCAGATTTGATAAAAATTGCCCGTCGGCAACATAATAATTAAGGGGTTTTGGAAATCTTTTTATTAAAGACTGTGCATAATGAAAGATTAATGGTTATACACAAAAATCAATGTAAATTTATTCTGCAAAGCTACAGTAAAATAGGGTGATGGAAAAGAAAACGTTTAAAACTGATTAAAGAAAGATGTGAAAAATTGCTATAGTATCCACAGTACGAAAAATTTAATGAAATATAAATGGAAAAGTTGATATGAACTTTTTTCCATTTAAATATTACTTACAATAGGTAAATAGAAACAGTAGAAAAGACTAGAAAGGACTAGAGAGTACGAAAGCAGCAATCTTAACCGTTTCAGGGGCAGTGGTATGTTTATGAAACCACTTAAATTTAATTTTCAAACGCCACAATGGTACCAGAATTTTGCTAAAATCTTTTCCATTTATAATGTATGTGAAATGTAGCCTCTTTCATATTTATAATAAATTTGTTAGTATATTCCGGTGCCAGTCATTTATTTCAACATCTTAGTACTGAAAGTACTTTGCCCCTGAAAGGCTTAAAAGATGTTAATGATAAGTTAAGTACTCATGCGGCAGCAAAAGAGTTCGATCGATCGAAAAACTAAGCATTGATCGAAAAACTTTAGGAAAGTATGAAGACAAATTTAAGCATGATGAATGGAGTGCGATGAAGCCAAACTATGTGATAACTAAAGGTGTCAGGTCGAATGTCACAAAAAGTAGGACAAGGAGACAAAAAAAGCGGGATAGTTGTTACTAAATCCGGACATTATAATGCATGAAACTGAAAGCGGAACCTGTCTCTATCGGAATACTGTCTTAAATGCTAAAATTTCATTTTCCCTGCTGTACAATTATACCTGCTCAGACAAAATCATGTCTTCCGACATGTGGTTGTGTCTAAACAGGTTTGTTTAAGCATCATATTTTCAAAAATATTTTTAAATAATAATTAAAGCATGTAAGCATAAAATTATTTTGCTTTTTCAAAACTGATTTTATTTCTCTTCACAAATATTTCAATATAAAGCAAAGTGGGTCAAGTCTCCCATATAGTGGGTCAACCCTCCCATATGTGGGGAGCCTTGACCCATTATTTTCTCATGATTAAAATCAATCATTTTTCAAATTTCTTATATATTACACTCATGTAGCAATTTTATTTTGATAACTGATTGTATATCGAATAAAATGATATATAAAATTGTATTCTACGTTTAATATTTAAAGAATAAAAAATTATTTTGTAAAAACTGGGTCAACCCTCCCTAGTCTCCCCTATATATATAAACTTTCTTAATTATTTTAATATTTTAAGTTGGAGGAGTAGATAAACGAGTTGGTAGGAAAAAAAACAGGGTAAATCCCAAGCTTCTGTTCAGGAGCTAAATGTAAGTTTTTTTAATTATCATCATAATATCCTGACTTACACAAGCGATAGGTATGCAGTAATATAAATTATTCACACACTATGCATACCAATAGCATTCCATCTATTTTAAATAAGGAAGATATGTCATATACGCGTTAGAGTACCTAACTGGCGCCAAAATGACGTTATTTTGCCTGATACGGTAACTGAGCTATTGTTGTTTATTTATTAATTATTTTTTATTTACTTTTTTTTAATAATATAAATTGTTTTGTTCTACCGTCGACCAAAAATCTATCGCCAAACTATAAGATTAAATGCCAATAATGGTTGATCGTAAATGTCACATTCACTTGACTTTAAGCAAGTTACACGTATTTACGTCATCAAGTTATTTTTATTTCGACGTTTTATTTGTATTTTTATTAATGTTATAGTAATTTATTTGTTCTTTCGTTATTTAACACGCTCACGGCGGCGCGGTGGGTCACACTCGACTGTCTCAGAGCTGCCAAGCCTCCCGCTTTGTGGCTACCAGTATTTTAATACAGAAAATGTTGTTTTATTTAATTGGAACAATTGGGCGATTTAAAGGAACAACATTTTCTCTAAAATAAAAGTGGTGTGTAAAAAGCCGGAGACTTGACAACTCTGAGACAGTCGAGTGTGACTCACCGCGCCGGCGTGAACGTGTTAAAATAAAAATTATGTCAATTTGTATATTTTGGCGAAATTGGTCGACGGGATAACCAATTAGTACCGTTATTAATTAAACTTTTCATTATTTATTGTTATTTCCTTTATTTAAGTA
The DNA here is from genome assembly GCA_963932465.1 of Maratus speciosus. NCBI lineage: Eukaryota > Metazoa > Arthropoda > Arachnida > Araneae > Salticidae > Maratus > Maratus speciosus. The sequence continues at coordinate 223,906,301 of OZ010800.1, read as the reverse complement.
TTGCGCGGCAGCGCAATACTTATTTATTTCCAGTGTCAATTTAACATGGAAAGGCCTATGGAGATCATAACTTTTTCATTTTTTCTTCCCACCTTTTTGTCCCTGATGCCACTCAGTTTTTATTTTTTACTAATTCTAATGATATTATAAATTTAAAGTGTAAAAACGTTTGCCTGACGTCAGGGTCAAAACGAATGGTAAAATGCCTTTGCATATGGGTGAATTATAACCCAGAGAGAAACATGGCCATTTTTTTTTTTTACATTATTCAAATATTTTTTTTAATAATTCCAATTTTCGCTTTTTTCATTGAAAATCAACGGACATTTTTCATAGAAAATGTAACATTTTTACTTCATTGTTGCAAAAATTTCAAAAGCCGTCATAATAATTTATTTCTTTTTAGTTGAAAGATTTTCAAGTGAAATATTAAATTGAGCTAGTTTTTTTTTTTTTTTTTTTTTATTAAAAAGGTGAATATGGCGTCATAGTGGAAATAAAAAGGTAATTTTCAGAATAAGTTTTTGTTTTGGTCAAGTTTATATTTTAGTAAAAAGTTTCTAATGGATAGCTATTTTTACGCAGGCAGCGAACTTAGTGGGGAATTACATAACTTAAATTTTAAAATGCATTTTTTTTTTCGAGATGAGAATTATTTATACCCCAAGTTAAACTTAGGTAATAATTTTCTGATGTGTTTACATAACCCTTTGGGAGAGAATAAGGTTTAAAAATTTAAGTAAAACTTTTATTTTTTATTTTTTACTGTATCACAGTTATAATATTATTAAGCATTAGCAGCAAGAGTAAGGATTCAACGCAATTTACATTTACATTCATAGCGTTCCTGAGTGGGAAATAAGGTATCTAAATTTAAGTGAAGTTAATTTTTTATGTTTTGCATTTTTTACGTCCAGATTAGAAGTTTTTGTCCAAACTACCGCAACCTGCATTACTACAGTGGTGAAAATTTTGAATTACACATTGGTAAACTGCATCCCACATTGTGATGCAATACCGCATACATCAAAGCCTGATGATGATACTGTTTATTAAATTTGAAATGCATTCGTCTGAGTGCAGTAGTTATTAAAAACTTGACATATTAAACAAAAACATGATTTGAAGCACAAATTAAAAAAAAAGCAAAATTTATTTCCTACTGTTTAAGCCCGAGAAGGGACAGATATTAGGTTATTTCATTCAATTAGTTGTACATTTAATGTTAAATTTTTGTAACAAATTAGTTAAGCCAATTGAAGATTAAAAAATAAAAATAAAATTCGTGCAATATGATACTTAAAACACCATGAAAATTTAGATTCCGTTCAAATGAAATCGAAATAAATCTTAGATTTTTTATTAAGTTTTGTATTTTGCATGCATCTTATCATTTTATGCACAATTGTCGTAAACATAACACAAAATCTGCAATACAAATATTTTCAATTACAAATGGAAGAAGTCTAAGATTTAGTTCGATTTCATTTGAACGGAATCTAATTTTTTAGGGTGTTTTAAGTATCATATTGTACGAATTTTATTTTTACTTTTTAATCTTCAATTGGCTTAACTAATTTGTTACAAAAATTTAACATTAAATGTAGAACTAATTGAATGAAATAACTTAATATCTGTCCCTTCTCGGGCTTAAACAGTAGGAAATAAATTTTGTTTTTTTAATTTGTGCTTCAAATCATGTTTTTGTTTAATAAAATAATAGAAAGTAATTTAAAAATATATATGTAACTGCTATTTGAAAACGAGATTCTCGTCAAATTGGCGCCAGAAAAAGAAAATCACGCCAAACCCGATATGTATATGACACCTGTGCCTTAAATAATTAGGGCTTCGTTTAACTTTAGGTATTTTTGCTTGAGATATTGTTGAAAATGTATTGCAAAAATATACGGTACTACTTGATTATCCCGTCGACCAAATTCGCCAAACTATTCTCCAAATGATACAAACTGGTATAATATTTATTTTAAATAACGGAAGAACAAATAAATTAGTAAAACATTAATAAAAATACTAATAAAAACTTGGGCACAGATGTCATATACGATTACCATATTGGGGCGATTTTTTCCGACGCCAATTTGGCGAAAACCTCGTTACTATACCATCTATATCCGGGTTACCATATCAAGCAAAATAACGACACTTCGGCGCCAGTTACATACCCGGTGCGTATATGACATTGGCGTCAGAAAAAAAATCACGCCAACATGGGGCGTATATTACATCTGTGCCAAAACTTGCATTAAAAATCACTTGATGACGTACCAAAGACGTGTATCATGTTTAATGTCAAGTGAATGTGACATTTACTATCATACTACATACATACATATCATATTACACTACATACATATCATATTACACTACATACATATCATATTACATAAACATTTAATCTTATAGTTTGGCGATAATTTTTTGGTCGACAAGATAATCAAGTTGTACCAAGTATGGCACAGATGTCATATACGCACAACGTTGGCGCGATATTTCTTCTGACGCCAATTTGGCGAAAACCTCGTTTTCGAATACCAGTTACATATATATATTTAAAAAGGGAATAACAATAAATTTAAAAAAGTTTAATTAATAAATGTAGAACAAAACAATTTATATAATTTTTAAAAAGTAAATAAACAATTTCTTTATAATTAAACAACAACATCCGGGTTACCATATCAAGCAAAATAACAACACTTCACACTCAGATTTCATGAAATTTTCTTTGTTTTTGACGAAACGGTTTCCTGGGAAATGCTCCGAGCGGATATTTCGTCAAATTGATGAAATTACTTTCGTTCTTCACTTGCTGGACGATATAAATTTCGTCAAAAATTGGCTGGTGGTGCCATCTATCGAACAGTTCGGAAGCTCCTGTATTTATTGACAGGGAGAAGAAAAAATTGAATTCTCGTTTTCCTCGGGGTGATTCGAACCCGCGGCCTTTGGCGTGGGAGACTGTTGCTCTTAGCTCTTCCGACCTCGCTATTGGGGACTTGTATACATGTGCTTTTAGATTGATGTAATGAATTCTGCTGCGTGTTTATATTTTTATAAATTAGATTGCCATTTTATCGGTGCTGCTATAATTTCTGAAAGTTTTAAGTAAGGCTAATTTATCATTATGGTTTTCTCATGGTCAATGAATAATTATAATATGTCTTGATTAAGTAATTTATTAGTGAAATTTTCTTTGCTCAATGAATGGTTAGAATATGATCCGGTTAATTTGTTGCTCACGAATAACGAATTGTGAAGTGCATATTGCGTGAGATTTCATCACTTTGTGTTGCGAAATCGCATCTGCCTTGCGTGGGAGAGAAATCAAAAATTAGCCGAGATCATGTGACTCGGTCGTATGGCGCCAGAGTCCACGAATAAACTATCAGATTGATGCTAGAATTCCTTTTGATAAGTAACAACTTTGAAATGCTCGATCGGGGAAAAAAAAGTTTCCTCCGAATAAATGTATTATAATTATATATTAATACGTGAGATTTAATGTGGGAAGTAATGCTTGATCAAAATATATTTAAGCTTGGCCGAGATACGTATTTATCGTATTCTTGGTATTTATGATGTTATTTAAATGTTGAATTGTTAAATGTGCTTATGTGTCGTCGTCGTGCTGTGCTGTAACAAATAAAAAATGAAAAGACCATCAAGATTAATTATTTTAAAGGAGCCACCTATGATTACAACGAAATATGTTTTTTTTTTCTCGAAATCATTTTATTGCTACGAAAGATTTTTCTTGACAGTTTAGATTAAGAATAAGTTTTATGGTGCCAAATACCCAAAGAGTGTTTAGAAATTTGCCAGTATTAAATTAGTGAGTGCTCCATAGGATTTCACAGTCTTCGAATTTGGATTGCAAACTTGGATTATCAGTCCATGGCTCATCCGTCTCTCGTCGCGGATAGAAAAAAGGTACTGTGCACAAGTTTGTTCTATGCATGAAAATAATTGTAAAATTGTAAATAATGGATTTAGATAAGTTAAAAGGTAAACGAAAGGTCATGAAGACCTCAATAACGAAACTTATAACAAAAATTGAAACTTTTATAGAAAGTATTGATTTTGAAAATAAAAGTAACTTCGATCAACTTACAGAATATCTAAATAATATAATAGAAAAGCAAAACGAATTAAAGTCAATAAATAACCAGATTCAAGAATTAATAGATGATGGAATAGTTTTCGAAAATGATATACAAACGAGCATCGATTACAATTATGTCATAAATGAAGCCAAATTTAAAATTAAATTGAATTTGAAGAAATTTAAAATTAATTCTGCTCAACCTGATACTAGTTCTGTATTTAATGCGAGTACAATTCCTTATGTTAGTGCTAGACCGGCAACAATAAATTTGCCAAAATTAACTATACCAGTATTTAAGGGGGACCCAAATACCTTTTTAGAATTCATGAATAGTTTTAAGAGTACAATCGATTCGAATGAGAATTTAACCAAAATTGACAAATTCAATTACTTAAAATCTTTTTTGTCAGGTGAAGCGCTCAGATCAATTTCTGGTTTGACCCTAAACGAAACTAATTGTCAGCACTCTTTAGACTTACTGCAGAATCGATACGGTAAACCAGAAATTTTGATAAGCGGGTTTATAAACAAGTTGTTAGAGCTAGAACCGGTAAAATCAACTGCGAACATAAAATTGTTACGGGATTTATATGACGAAAGCGAGGGGAGCATTCGAAACTTGAAAGCCATTGGGGTGGCTTCAGATAATTTTGGGTATTTATTGATACCAATAATCTTAAAACAGTTACCGCATAATTTAGTTATAGAATTTCAGAGGAAAAAAATGCGGAAAAAGCTGGTGAAGTGAAGGAATTAATGAATTTCATAAAGTTTGAAATAGAATCGCGCGAAGCAGCTAATGCAGTGTCAGGGCTTTCTTTAAAAAATCAGGGAGTAACACGATGGGAAAAAAGGAATTCTAGAATAAAACCTAATGTTCCCACTTCAGTCGCGCTTAGCACTATTGTAAACAATATTTGTATTTTTTATAACTCGAACCATTTAAGCTTAAAGTGTAACGAAATTACCGATGAACAGAAAAGGTATAAGTTGAAAAAAGATGGGAGATGCTATCTATGTTTCTTGAAATCGCACTTAATATCTTTGTGTAAGGTAAAAAATACCTCCTTGTGAATTCTGCAAAAGTAATCAGCATAATTATTTATTTTGCCCCACTAAAAAATCGCCAAAAACGCGTCCCGATGATGGCTCAGCGAAAGCCGAAACATCTAAAAATGACAAAAGTCAAGCCGTGTTTTCATATATAATAAAAACAAATAATTCACCCAAAAAGTATGCAACGTTGTTGCAAACTGCCTGTGTACAAGTTAGGGCTTAATTTGCGCCGGAGCCCACCAGAGCCCGGCTCCGGTACTTCTCTGTTTTTAGTAAATATTTAAATATTGTTCGGAATTCACCGGAGCTCATAAATACAGGGCTCCGGAGCCCAGTGCAATAGCGTTTCCGAAAAACCGAAGCTTAAATTACCTTTTCCTTTCCTTCCCATCTCCAAACTTTTGCATTCTTTTTACCAAAACACTTATATGTGACGTAATGTGTCACACACGTAGGAGATGGAGATAAAACGTACTCAATTTTTATATCAGTTTTTAGGCTTAGACTGACTCGAGCTCAATCTGTATTACATTTAAAATTTTATTTATTCATGTATTGAAAAAAAATCCTCTTTTAAAATTACGTATTATATTCCACTTCAAATCATTTTAATGCTATTTTGATCAGAATGAAGGGGAAACAGAAATCGTGTTTTTCTATTTCAAATTTATATCGGCGACGTGTTGATACGGCGCCACTCAAGAGAGTGAACAATAAATTTGCTTTCAGTTCTATTTTCTTTTGTGACAGTAGGATAATTTTTTATTGGCTGGGTTTTCTTTTTATTATTTCGATATCTAACCTGAAAAGAATATTTTCTGTTTTATCCAACAAGCATCTGCTTGACGTTTTGTCTGTTCGAGGTTTTTTGTCTTCTATTGCGTACGAGTATAAAAATCACGTTAGTGATTTTTCTATTTATTTTGTATCATGAACGGTACCCATACGCTAAGGCTCTGTGCACCTATACGAAGTCACTTTCCTTTGTAAGTTGATATAATTACCATGTATTGTTATTATGATAGAAAGCAATCGAGCAGCGTTTCCCTTTTTTCTATAAAAGCATAGATTCTTTCCGATAACGTTGTCAAACTTTTAATTTTATTTGATTTTCAGGGACTCACCGCAATAGATTGGTATGCGGAAGGAAATGATTACAGTTTAAGATATGCACCTTTTACAGGAAATTGTAAAACATTGTTCCATTCTTCAGCATATAAATATTCATTTCTATAAATTTCATTCATTTTTTCGTAAAAATGCATAGCTGCGAACTACCCCTTTTTTGTGTTAACACCATTTCCTAATCATAATCGTTACCTTATTTATTCGCAGAATTCTGCAATTAATTAACACAAAAAATAGGCACGGATTTTTACTATTCAGAAGAAGTGATAACTAAAAAGTGGAATAGTTGACAGCTAAGTATATGCTGATAGATATACAGTAAACTCCCGACTATCCGGTCTAATGGGGCGGAAGGGTAGGCCGAAAAACAAAAAAGCCGGATAGGCCGGAGTTCCATAAATATTTATTCATTTCCTGACCCCTCTCCTCATTATATTAAAAACACATGTCACACATTCTAAGAGTACATGCAGTTTCAAAATAAGAAAAACATTAACGTAAAACGTAAGCCTAATTCGTAAAAAATTAGTAAATCTTTTTTTATTGCTTGTTAATAAATGATTGCACAAATATGAAAAGTTATGCATAAGATAAAAGAGTCAAAGCTTAGTTTTTAGTTTTTGAGAAAGTAATTGATAGATGACTGTCTCTGATATTGCATTGTGTAATCCCTTCTTGCTCCTTCTTGTCATGTGTTAGCACTTTCCTTTGGAAAAGAACATGAGTGTCTCGGCTGCTTGCAACATTCCTCATTTTTTTTACTAGGCCGGATAGTACGGAGGGCCGGATAGTCGCGAGCCGGATAGTCGGGAGTTTACTGTATTTAAAATTTTTATTTTGCTAAAGAAAAAAAATGCTTTAAATTTTGCAATTAATGTACGAAATATAAATATGCAGATTACATTGGCAGGGGTTGAGGGGGGTGGAACGGTACAGTTGTTGTACCGGTAGCGCAGAATATTATGGCTCCGGAACTTTTTTTGTTAGAATTTAAGCCCTGGTACAAGTGCAGGGAACAGGAAATAAATTAAACACGAGAATTTTATATGATTCTGCATCTCTAGAACATTTATTACAAAAAGTTTAGCCTCAGCGTTAAAATTAAAACCTGTTGCTAAGGAAACACTTTTGGTTTATACGTTTGCGAATCGCGACGCCATAGAAAAGGAGTTTAATGTGGTAATTTTAACTATTATCAGTTGTCATCATTGTGATGGAAATATTTTGTAATATACTATAATCCATATTTATGGGCCGTTAATTAAAAGTAAAATTTAAATTTGAAGTTCTTTTTAGTTAACATGCGTTGTGTAGTATTGCAATAAGACCCTTCGTTCTTTGAGGTCAGCAATTGTAAAAAAATAGAAATAAATGAAACTTCTTACTTGGATCGTGTAGTCTGTAAAATAAATGAAGAGGAGACTTATAAGCATAAAGCAATCCTTTATTTTCATCTTGAGAAGAGAAGATAAGGCTTCCCGTTGGTCACCGTTCATAAATTAATTCTTGCCAATAAAAGCATCTACTCCATTTGAAGATATATATTTCTTTTAAAAATTAAAGTGCAGCATAAATCAAAAAATTATCCAGAAATAATTTTAATTTAACAGGAGTTGTTAAAATCGCAGACATCGTTTACGCAAAAGCTTTTCACCGGATTCCACATTCATCGGCAGACACCGATCGGAGCCGAAGCCCGCGATCTTTTTTAAAACCAAAACTAAGTCATGACAGCTCTCCAACAAAACAGATTCTGATTTAAAATTAACGGAATTTTTAATTTATAGTAAGAATACGGGGACTTCAAAAGTTGCTGAAAGAAAAGATTTAAATCTATTAGAGAATTTAAAATATTAGGTAATGTCTTAATAAACAAATCCGAAAGAAAACATTTAAAAAGCTTATTTTTTTATTTGCTGTATGCTCGGCGAATAGACACACCTCCAAAAGATAGCCACCCATTCAATGCATATGCCGTGAGAGGTTTGCTCCGGTGACGTCATCACAATCGTACAAAGTTCAAAGGAGAAGCATCCCATGCCAGGGGCAGCCGAACGTCAGCGAACTTGCCGATCTGCGGTCGAAACGAATCGCCCGCACAAAAATAAATATGAATTTAAGTTTAAAGAACATCGATGTATAAGGCTAAAAGAAATAAAACAGTAACACAATTTAAACACTGTGAGATTTCATCTGACAATACCCCCATTTACCGAGTAAAATTTTGGCAGAGCAAGTGATGTAAAAGGTAAAATGAAATTAAAACCTTTTACAGAAACGGGATGACAAAATTTTAGATGCCAAAGACAGAGAGAAAGAAAAAAAATCAAAGTTAAAATATTAAAGTAAAGCCAAAAGTTAAACTGCTGCAAATAAAATTAGTGGTGACCAAAAGGGAAGAGAGAAGAAAAAGAAAATACATCAAAAGTATACATAGTATATTCAAATAGTATACATAAAAAATGCCAAATCTTCCATTTATGGCAATTGCAGTATGATGTCATAAACTTATCTTCACAAATACTTAAGTACAAATGCTAAAGAAAATTAGAATTAGCATATATAAAATCTTATGTATTACTTAAGTAAAAATGCTAAACAAAATCAGAATTAGCATATATAAAGTGAGAATTAGCATATATAAAATGAGCTCATTATCAAACATTTAATTAAAATGGTATATTACCATATAAGAAAAGTTGCACTTTACAAGCAACAAAGATCAAAACTTCAGTATTTGACCATCGCCTAGGACTTATAATTCATAAAATAGAGCATTTATTTGCAGTTACTGTAAATATAAACTGGCCATGCATAACAATTTCTTTAATAACATTTTCACAATATGATATTCATCATTTTTTTAAAATTTCAATTTAGTACTAAATATGTGACTTCAAACAACCAGCTGTATTCCACACGAACAAGTAGCCAAATCGTGCACTAAATGACCACTCACATGTAAAACACAGATAGTTAAAGTAGTTGCAACAACATATATATATGAGAGAGACATGTCTAAAAGGAATTAAGTGTTATATTGCTGAAACATATACTCTTACTACTTTTCATTAGATTATAAAAGCAATATATCAACAAACACCAATACTTTTTGTATTATTTACTCATCAAAAATTTTCAAAGTATATACTATTCTTTAAAATATGAGACATCACTTAATACAATTTTTAAATATGCATAAAGATAAACTCATAAATTTATAGATAAACAGACAAACAGAGAAACCATGGTTTTAAGAATAAGTAAGTATTTGGTTGAGTGGGTGGGGATCCCCAGAAAAATAAACGCTTTCATATACAATGAAAGAAAATTGACACTATCATGGGAAATTTAGATTTTAAGTGTACCATAATATAAATATTATAAATCATTTACATAAAATATTTCATGCAGAAAAAATCAAGAGAATTATGTAAAAAATATACTATTATTCACAATCATAGAACAATATACACTGTGACTACTCATGTTTTACTCAAGATTTCAGGTGGCTTGGATTTTCCCTAAACAAGGCTCCTGACACCTTGTGCAAAAAGAAAAAAATAACTATATACACTAAATAGCACAATATACCACCCCACAACTGCAAAAACAACAGCAATGTCCTTCTTTACAGATCCTTGATTCCTTAGCGTTATAAACACAATTTAAAGTTTGCATGAAAAATAAAATAAATAAATGTTATCAGAATGTTCAAAAACAAACTGACAGTTTTGGTACACAAAAGACATCAGGTATGTGTATTGTTGCAAAGGTGTAAACATTGTGTTTACCATGTAGAAACAAACGCACATTTCTAGATGACATACACAAAAAGGCAACATCAACTTAACAGTTGAATAGACATTTTACAGGAATATTGGACGAGAACCTTTTTTTTTTTTTTTTTGGCGACAACACAGCATCTGTGTGCTTCACTTCTTTTGAAGCTAATCATTAACTTTCAGCAATCACTATTTTGGACACACTAAAAGGATGAATTATAGAGCACTGAAGTAGACAAAATGATGTATTTGGTGAAAAATCGAAGATTCACACACACATCTTGGGTAAAAAATGAGACATAAGTAGGTAGGTGATGATATCAATAAGCACTTTTTCTTTAAACTTCTTAGTAATTTTGAAGATTCATCAAGGAACACTTCTATATCAAAAGGCGCTGTTAAATAGTTACTAAGAACTGTGCTTTTCTTTTCTTTTTATGTAATCTTGTTTAGAAATTGATTTGATGCTTAAAATATTTTTTTTTTAATTTCTTCATTAATAATAAATCTTCAGAATTCATTCAATTAATTATTTGTGTAAAAATATGAGGCATATGACAACATAAAAATTTAGAGACTTTGGGTATATTCACAAATGAAAACAAAGGCACAATAAAATTTTTGAAGTATGGGGAATTTAGACAGAAAATAAATTGATCTTGAGAAATCCTGAATCAAAATACAACTCTTGTAATTGCAGGTATATGTAAGAATCAATATTGAAAGTAACTAATTTTATAATATTTCATAAATCTTCTTGATTTAGCAAAAAAAAATATTTTTGCAAAAAAATAGCAACACTGACTTTTAGGAGCAGATAAGTCAACCAATCCACTTAGTAAGGATAAATTACATCTCACAAGAGAAAAGGCAAACCAACAAAACTTCCATAATCAGGTCTTGTGACAGCTATTACTTGAGAAAACATTTGAGATTACTCGTAAATCTTATTTTAGCTTTAAAGACAAACAACGAAGATATTGAACTGAATCAGACACTGTAAGGATAAAATGACTCATACCATGACATGACTCTTATCCAATAGTTACTTCAGTGTTGAAAATGAAGCATAAATTTTAAAGTTATTGTTATAAAATGGTGAGGTAAGCAGGTAAGTATAGCATTAATATATTTATCTTCTATCATCAAACAAGGAAAATACTAGAGAAGAGGTCAGCACAAACGGATACAACTCATCAGTGAATGGCCAACTTCATCAGGTAAGAAACTTGAAAATGAAGCACAGTTTTTTTTTTGCAGGTGAGTATTTTTTTTTTTTAACAGGTTCGAAAAGAACTCTTAAAGCAGCATATGTAGAGAGACAGTCTTTAAATATGCAATACAGCAGTGACACACAGTTAAAATTATTGCAGAGAAACACTGACATTATGAGAACTTATTTTAAAAGCTGTATAAAACCATAAGACTTTTTAAAATAGATTATGTAAAATAATTTCAAGAATATAATTGTAACAGGAATGAAGTAGCCCCACGCCTACTTCTTCTCAAGAGTAAAAAAAAATAATGCTGCTTTCATTCTTTTTCTGAGAGCAACATGAGAATCTTGTCTGTTGAAAACCGTTATAGTCTGCACATACGATGAAGTGGAAAGGTCTTGATGTCAAAATTACAACTTGCCATAAGAATATATTTTTAAAAAAAGAAGCAACAAGAATTTTTCAAATGTAAAACTTTGTCAGCTGAGAGTGCTTTTAGAAACAACATGAGAACAATTGTATAATAAATGTGAAAATATTCTTAAATGCATACATTCTTAATTTGTAAATTGCAGATTATCTTTGCACTAAGCCAAACTGTATGATTATAATGGAACATCACAGTCCAGATGGCATAAGAATAAATCTATGGACAAACTCTTGTATTCAAATTATTGTTAAAACAAAATATCTTGATTTGAAATTTGTAGAACAGAAGCATAGAAATCTCCAAGAATGTTATATAGGATATTTGCAACTACTAACTTCTGTGAAGAATTTCAGCTTCAGAATAATAAGTATGACATTAGAATAAAATTTCTCAGCACCAGTAATCATAATTTCAAAAACAATGCTTCTTATAAATATATATAGAATTTGCAAATTTTGCAATTTAATAGTGCCATAAAAAATTTTAATTTAAAAACCCAAAGTCATAGCCTCTTAAAATATGAAATATGTTCTTGAGAACAATTTTATTATTTCAAATTCATTAGAATTTATCCAAGAACAATATATAATTCATTTCAAAAATATATATATCAAATAATCATTCTTTAAAAAAAAAATATGTTCTCTAATAATTCATTACAAATAAAAGAATATGTAGATGAAATTCTTCAAATAAAACTATTTAAATAGAATAATAATTATGCATCATCAAAAATATGACTATTCTTCAGAAGGAAATTGATCTTAATTTAAGTAATTGTTTTAAAAAAAATTGACAAACTTAGCAAAATATATTATATTCTTCAAGATGGAGCAGAACAACATTCATTCTAGAATTATAAAATTTAATTCTTCAAAGTAGCAAAAATCTATGCAAGAAATTTTTTGAGAACAGAAACTTCCAATACTAAAAAAATATTGTCATATGTAGTTATGCAAAAATTCTTACATAAAATATTCCATATTTCTCAAAATTCACTAAAAGAATAAATCTTGAATACTATTGAACACATCAAAAAATTTTTCAAAAGTTATTCTGAGAACAAAAGTTCTAAAATATTACGATTTTCTTCAAATCAATCAAAATTTTTCTTCAGAACCACCGTTCTTGCGGCACCAAATGTGATGGAAATGTTTTGTAATATACTATAATCCATATTTATGGGCCGTTAATTAAAAGTAAAATTTAAATTTGAAGTTCTTTTTAGTTAACATGCGTTGTGTAGTATTGCAATAAGACCCTTCGTTCTTTGAGGTCAGCAATTGTAAAAAAATAGAAATAAATGAAACTTCTTACTTGGATCGTGTAGTCTGTAAAATAAATGAAGAGGAGACTTATAAGCATAAAGCAATCCTTTATTTTCATCTTGAGAAGAGAAGATAAGGCTTCCCGTTGGTCACCGTTCATAAATTAATTCTTGCCAATAAAAGCATCTACTCCATTTGAAGATATATATTTCTTTTAAAAATTAAAGTGCAGCATAAATCAAAAAATTATCCAGAAATAATTTTAATTTAACAGGAGTTGTTAAAATCGCAGACATCTTTTACGCAAAAGCTTTTCACCGGATCCCACATTCATCGGCAGACACCGATCGGAGCCGAAGCCCGCGATCTTTTTTAAAACCAAAACTAAGTCATGACAGCTCTCCAACAAAACAGATTCTGATTTAAAATTAACGGAATTTTTAATTTATAGTAAGAATACGGGGACTTCAAAAGTTACTGAAAGAAAAGATTTAAATCTATTAGAGAATTTAAAATATTAGGTAATGTCTTAATAAACAAATCCGAAAGAAAACATTTAAAAAGCTTATTTTTTTATTTGCTGTATGCTCGGCGAATAGACACACCTCCAAAAGATAGCCATCCATTCAATGCATATGCCGTGAGAGGCTTGCTCCGGTGACGTCATCACAATCGTACAAAGTTCAAAGGAGAAGCATCCCATGCCAGGGGCAGCCGAACGTCAGCGAACTTGCCGATCTGCGGTCGAAACGAATCGCCCGCGCAAAAATAAATATGAATTTAAGTTTAAAGAACATCGATGTATAAGGCTAAAAGAAATAAAACAGTAACATAATTTAAACACTGTGAGATTTCATCTCACAATCATCCTTATGAGAAAATAACTGTGAAAGCGCTGGTTTCTGAAATTATTAGCGGTACTAAGATAATGGCTTCTGTTGATTATAAGTTAATAAATAAACTACGTTTAGATAAACATGAATTGGCTGACACATTTATCATTTATTCATTCAAAACCTGTTCAGATATTACTTGGGGCAGATTATTTATTCGAAACTATAATAGGATCTGTCGAAAAAATTAATCATCAATTATTTATGCAGCCAACAATATTTGGCAAAACCTTGGTCGGTCGAGTTGACAGTAATAATTCACACACAACTCCCTGTTTAAATGTAATTTGTTTCTCACCAGAAAATGATCTTAGAAATTTATGGCACATCGAGTCTTTTTTAATCGATTCTAATGATCAAAAGCTCAAAGAAGCTTATGAGGTCATTAATCAGTTCCAGAAAGAAATCATTTTTAAAAATGATAGATATATGACCCCCTTGTTGTGGTGGAATTAATTAGGTAAACAAACTTTGTTTAATAATTACGAGGTTGCGAAAAAGCGTTTTGCAGGTTTGGAGAAAAGATTAAAGAGTGATAAATCTTTGTTTTTGAAATATAACGAAATTATGAAAGAGCAATTAAGTGAGGGAATTACTGAAAAATGAAGTGATAATTGCTCTACCGATTATGTAATGCCCCATCAATCAGTGTCGAGGCCAAGTTCATCTACCAGAAAACACAGGATAGTTTTTGACGTGAGCAGCCGAAAAAATGGGGGAAAAAAGTCTAAATCAATGTCTTTTGCGGGGGAAAATTTAAATCCTAATCTCATAGATGTGCTATTAAATTTTAGACAGTTTAAAATTGCATTCACGGGGGATATTGCTAGGGCCTTCCTGCAAATACAGGTATCAGAAAATGATAGAAATTATTTATGTTTTTTGTATTTCCATGACTGCGACATAGATCAACGCACCGTTTTATACCCTTTTAACAGTCACTGTTTCGGTGTGACCAGCTCCCCTTATGTTTTAGCCTCTACAATAAAAAAAATATTGGTAATTATAAGGAAATAGAACCCGTCACTTATGAAATGATTAATAAATATTTATATGTGGATGACTTAATTTATGGAGCATCCATGGTTGCAGAAGCCATGAAACTAACAACTAACATCTGCTGCAGTTTCTATATTTAAAGATGCTAATATGCAATTGCGAAAGTTCGTTACTAATTCACCAGAATTATGGGTATCGTGGAATGGTAACCCGGTTATAGAAATTAATGAAAATTGTATAGAATCTAAAGTACTAGGGCTAAACTGGAATATTGAAGAGGATTTTCTGGCCATAGATTTGGCATCTTTAGTGTCAATTGGTGATAGCTTGGAATTTACCAAAAGGCATGTTCTTCAAACTGCCGTCAAAATATTTGATCCGATCAAATTTATGTTACCATTTTTGATTAGAATTAAGATTTTTTTACAAGAATTATGGAGGAGTGGGTTAGACTGGGAAGATGAATTTAACGAAGAATTTAAAATTAAATACAGAACATGGCATCAGGAAATAGAATTGCTAGAACAATTAAAAATGCCCAGGTATTATTATCACTCGGGTGAAGTGCAGGACAATGTACAACTTCACATATTTTCGGACGCTTCCTTAAAATCCTATGGAGCGGTAGCTTACTTCCGGTTTAAAACATCCGAAGGTGCTTTTAAGACATGCTTTATAATGTCTAAGGCTCGAGTGGCCCCGTTGAAGAAAATAGCTCTCCCAAGACTCGAACTTTTAGGTGCTCTAATAGCTGCTAGGATAGCCAATCCCCTTAAAGGTATTTTCTCTAATCTCGAAAAAATAATACTGTGGACAGACTCGACCATAGTATTACATTGGATCCAAGGAGCGGCATCCAAATGGAAGCCATTCGTTGCCAACAGGGTAACGGAAATACAGGGAATGAGCGACCCTAGTTCTTGGAGGCATGCAATTAGCAGGGATAGTCCTGCGGATATGCTGACTAGGGGGCTATCAGCTAAAGAATTATTGAACTCAAATCAATGATGGTACGGCCCTGAATGGCTTAGTAAATCTGCAAATTTTTGGCCTAAGGATAATAAGTTGAAACAAAAATCAGTCAACCCTGAAATTGAAATTGAAGCTAGAAGTAAAATTATTGTTAATGCAATAATTGTTAAGGAGAATTTAATTGAGATAAGAAAATATATTAACCTGAAAAAACTATTACTAGTAACGGGCTATGTTATACTCTTTATCAAAATACCAAAGAAAAAACGTGAGAAAAATTGTAATCTTACGTCAGAGGAAATCCGAGAAGCAGAAATTTATTGGTTAAAAAATTGTCAAAACAAAATTTTCGCGAAAGAAATTGTATGCCTGAAAAATTCAAAACCACTTCCTAGAGAATCAAAATTACTTTCCTTGAACCCTTACCTCGATTCAGAAGGAGTTTTAAGAGTTTCTGGACGACTCGATAAGACTGACTTATCGATGGATCAAAAACATCCTATAATTCTTCCGCCAAAATCTAAATTGGCAGAGCTAATAATTTGGAATGCTCATTATAAAGTTTTTCATTCTGCTGTTGCCCATACACTTCTTCAAATTCGTGAAAGATTCTGGCTTATAAGGGCTAGACAAACCGTGAGAAGTGTGCTTAAAAATTACATTGTATACAAGAGGTTTTCTTCAACTCCAGGAGACCAAACGGTAGCTCCATTGCCAGCTGATCGTGTAGAACAGGCAAATCCATTCAGTGTGATAGGGTGTGATTTTGCGGGACCTTTATACGTTAAAGACAGTGGTAATATACAATACATCTTGCTGATTACGTGTGCAGTAACTAGAAATGTCCACCTGGAGCTTGTCGACACAAACATTTTTACTAGACTTCCGTAGGTTCATTGCTCGACGAGGATTACCATCTATAGTATATTCCGACAATGCGAAGACATTTAAACGCGCAGAAAATGACTTGAGAAACCTTTGGTCCATTACAACTCATCCAGATGTACAAGAATTTTTTTCTTCCCATTACATTAAGTGGAAATTCATAATCGAACGAGCAGCATGGTGGGGGGGGGGGGAATTTATGAACATATGGTTAGGACTATAAAAACTGCATTAAGAAAAACTCTTGGCAAATCTTCGCTAACTGTTGACGAACTAAATACTCTTATAATCGAAATCGAAGGCATGGCCAATTCTCGATCTTTTACCTATATCTCGCCAGAAGGTCCAGAACTCCTACCATTAATGCCTGCTCACTTCCTAATTGGGAGAAGAATATCTTCTCTGCCACCAGTTCGGCTTCACCTTGACTCGAATATCTCTTCCAGGAAAGAGTTAATTAGATCTTATAACTATCGTGAAAAATTAATGCGCTTGTTTTGGTCTAGATGGAAAGCGAAATATTTATTAAATTTGGGTCAGCTCATTTAAGTTCTAACAAAACTAATTTTCCTCAATTTAAAATAAACGACATTGTACTAATCAAACATGATAAATTACCCAGAAATTTCTGGAGTCTAGGAAAAATTATTGAATTATTTCCTGGAAGAGACGGCAAGGTGAGGTCCTGTAAAGTCAAAACTGAGAAATGTATTCTCAAAAGACCCATCCAATTGATTTATCCTCTTGAACTTGGAACTGATTGTGACTCTAAAAATTAATTCATATAATAATCTTTTATTCTTCTTATTTTAGTTTGAATTTGATTGTAAAGTGTTTAAATACTGAAGTATGTATA
Organism: Maratus speciosus; assembly: GCA_963932465.1. Classification (NCBI taxonomy): domain Eukaryota; kingdom Metazoa; phylum Arthropoda; class Arachnida; order Araneae; family Salticidae; genus Maratus; species Maratus speciosus. The sequence continues at coordinate 223,888,683 of OZ010800.1, read as the reverse complement.
ACATTTCATATTTTATATTTGCATTTGTATTAATTTGATATATTGTAATTGTTTGTGATGAACACCCATATGTTCATGGGTGGGCAGTGTTGCGAAATCGCATCTGCCTTGCGTTGGAGAGAAATCAAAAATTAGCCGAGATCATGTGACTCGGTCGTGTGGCGCCAGAGCCCACAAATAAACTATCAGATTGATACTAGAATTCCTTTTGATAAGTAACAACTTTGAAATGCTCGATCGGGGAAAAAAATAAAAAGTTTTCTCCGAATAAATGTAGTGGGAAAACGGGGCTCCGGGATCAGGAGGATGCGGGACCGTCCCGCATCCTGTGCCGCACCCTCCTCCAACACCCCCTCCGCTCCCACACCGCCTGCGACACCGCCTCTGGTACCCCCTCAACTCTGCTACCCTCCGCAATTGTCTGTCATTGGCATATACAACCCTACTGAGGATATCTCACACATTTTCTTGGGGATTGCGATCAGGGAAAAAGGGCAGGTCATTCCATGATATGCACCCAATTCTCCAAAAACCATTCCCAGGACGATTTTGTAGCGTGAATGGAGGTTTTTCCTGCTGGAAAATCCAACTTAATCTACCAATTCTGTTTAAAAATAGCAGTAAATAGTTTTCTTAGCATTTCTTGGTAATCGGTAGCCTTCATGCGTCCTGAGAGAACAGCCAGGTAGTGTTTACCTCCATAGCCGAAGCCTTCCCACACCATTAATGAGCCTCCACCTTGCTGTCTTTTGAAGAAAATTTGCTCATGTCATACCCATAGAAAGCAAGGTTGTCTGATCCATCCAGATTAATTTTTTTCTCATCTGGGACTATAACACGATGTCATTGGTCCTTCCAGGTTTGATTATATTTGGCTCAGTGGACTCTCCTTTGCATGTGTATAGCTTTCAATATGTGCTGCTGTTTCCTTTTCTTATATCGCAAGTTGCTTGTATGTTTTTCAATTCGTGACACGGTTGATTTTGTTACAGGGATGTTATCCTCTTTGGCCAACGATTTTAGGAACCTCCTGAAAGACGATGTAAAACTGCTCTTGCTTGCCTGGAAGTCATTTTTCAGCAGTTAAGCCTCATTTTTTTATACCCGTACGCATTGCCCTAAATTAAAAAAATTGTCTATTACAGTTTTAGATCGTTTGATTTGCTTACATATTGATCTGTGTGAAAGACCTTGTTCCTTAAAAGCTGCTATCTGTCCTTTCTCGAACTTTGATAGCTGGGTTTTCTTTCCCATTGCAATACAGCAGGAGAAATAGAAAATACAACCTTCTAAAGTCCGCACAAAGTTCGACTGGCACAGAACATATACTTGACAACTTCCTGACGTCATAAACATGCTGATCTCAGCAGCTCGAATGTCGGTAGTTGCGAATAAATACTTATATTGGCAGTGGCTTTATTTCGACGGGACACTTTGTCCCCTCATTTTTTACACATTCACTTTTTTCTCCTGCCCAGGTGAGGCAGGAAGTGAGTTACTCCTTGTAAATATGTATTTCTAGATAGACATTATTAATATATTTGTTTCAATCTTATTTGTTTGTTTCGTGCCCAGTTACGGCATGCAATTACGGTGGCTTTATATCGTTGGGACACACCTTAGATACACATGTATAGTATATAGCCTAGTGACACTTATACTTACAAACACGCACATATATGTTAACAATCCTTTTCAATAAAGTGATATATATATATATATATACTTACTCAAAAACAAACTTGTATACACATATCTTTCTAACAAAATATCAGAGAAAACAATAAAATGAGATAAATTAAACGGTTTTTATAAACGAAACCATTTTGGTAGATAATTAGAGACATTCGTATATCATATACATCTTTCTAACAAAATGTTAGGCAGAACAGTAGCATGAGATAAATAACTGTCGCGATAAGGATGAAGGTGGGCCTGATCAATTGAGCATTACTCCCAATGCTCATTGCGGATTGCGCCTCTGGCCGTTGAACTGTCATAAATCTACTACTTAGGTCTAAAAGGAATATCAGGTTTATGGACCTTAGGTAAAGCATAAAACCTGGCACAATGCGCAATAGAAGGAATAAGAGACTTTTTAAAGTTAGCAGAAATAGTGGAAGAAGACTTGATGGCCGACTTAATTTCACTAGTGGAAGGGTCTTTGCGGATATCCACATAAAGCCCATCATTAATTAATTTATGGGATTATTCCATATACGTAGATTTGTCGAAAAGAACAATCTGACCACCTTTGTGAACCTTGGTAATGATTAAGTTTAGATCAGAACGCAAATTTTTCAGATATTGTTTAACAGGATGTTTAAGATTGTGCTTATAAACATTAGAATTGAAATCAACAGTATTGGCAATGAGATGCCTAATGGACTTATTTTGATAAGAGGATAGAGCACTATGCTTAAAAGCTTTTTCAATAGGAGCAATTAGATTAGGTAAAGAAGGAATAGCAGAGACAGAAAAATCGTTATTCAATTTGAGAGCATCGAGCTGATTGTCACTTAAGGGAACACTAGAAAGATTGACAACAACATTTTGATTAACAACAGGCAAATTGCCGGGGTTATTAACGACAGAACTTTTACAAAGTGTATTAAATTTCTTCTTTAAAACCGAACAATGAACAGAAGAAACTTTGAGAATTCTACTCCATGACCTTCTGTCTATAGACTCAAAACCAGATATAGAACTAGCGAGGCTGATATGTAAAGAATATAACTCGCGCTCTATATGACCAATTTTATGGCGAGTCTCTTGAATCAAAGCTCGTAAAAGAGCTAATTTAGAACGAAATAAGGCCTTGTCAATTCTATTTGAAGAAAATAAATTACAACGTATGGAAATAAAATTAGGAATAACCTTCTTACTCCCACAATCAAGTAGGAAATACAATTGTTCCAAAAACATGTACTTTTTTAATCGTAAATTACAAAACTTATTGATTTGGGACATTGCGGGGAAAAAAAAATCACAGAGGAATAAAAGCCTGTTAACGCCGAATACATAAAAATAGCAAATAAAGCCTTTGTGCAACAATATTGGAAGGCAGAAAATCAACATGTAAAAATGCACAAATAATATATGAAAAGCAGCAAACACCTGTTTCGAATCTACAGCGAGATTCTTCTTCAGTGCAAGATAGGGCAAGGCACAGTGTGCTAGAAAAGCAAAACTGAGCAAAGTGACAGAGACTTATATACCCGATGCGGGTAGCGAATGTGCCAAAAATAACCAATGAGAAGCAGAGGAAACGACTGGGTGGACAAGTAGCGACATCTACCGGAGTACTAGAGAAAAAGAAACCGAAAAGGGGGAATTAAATTAACGCTTTCCAAATACTTGGAAAATCAGCATTACTAGATAAGTCATTGATTATAGAGTGAGTATTTTCAATGATGTGTAAGCTTCCCAAAAATCAAGATCAAGGTTAGAACATTTTTGGATAATAATGGCTGAGGAAAAACCCCACCTCACAGGTATTCGTCTCATCCCCCTAACCAGAAATTCGCTGCTTTCAATACTTTTGTTTTTCGGGCAACCAATATTTGTTTCACTCAGCAGTGACTTAGTGCTGAACTTACTTACCTCAAAGCTATTGCTATTGATCGTGGTTATTCCTCTAATATTATCGATTCTACTAGGGGGACTCTGCCCCCTGCAAGCTACGCTCGCCAACCCCCCGTTTAGACACCGTAGAATCTAAAAACACGCTAATCTGATCGGTTTTAAAAATATTAGAGAAGATTGAATTATACTGAAAAAAAGCTGTGCACATCTCCCTGAAAACGGATTTCCATTTAATTCACTTTCATTTCAAAAATTTAAGGCCAAATCGGTTGCTGTTAAGACATCCAATGGTTGTTTTTGTGTTTGATTAAAGAGGATCAGTTAAACATTTGAAAAGTAGCTAAAATAAAATGAATTAAGTGTACAGAGTCTTTGTCTCCCGGTATTTTAAAACAAATTCTATAACAATAGCCTAAGTCATGTGACTATCATCAAGAGTTCCGGGCAGACTACTTCGCTTTTTATATTCCAGGTGCCATTTTGGTATTTAATGTTAGCCAGGCACAGGTGATAAGTCGCCAAATTATTATTCTATCGCCATCATTTCATCTATATTATAATAGTTCAAGTCATGTAACTGCCATAAATAAATACGGTCTGATCCCTTCGCTTTTCATATGAAAGTTTGGCACAGATATCATATACAGCCCCTTATTGGCGCAATTTTTTTCCGACGCCAATTTGAGGAAACATCAACAGCATAAACAACATCCGGATCCGGCTTACCATATCAAGCAAAATAACGATACTTTGGCGCCAGTTAAGTACCCGTTGTGTATATGACATTGGTGTCAGAAAAAAATCGCGTCAATATGGGGCCGTATATGACATCTGTGCCGAAAGTTTCCCATTTTGATTAAAAAATCAATTTTTTTTCGAATAAAACTACATAAAAGTTGCCATGGTTGCAAAGAATTCTTGGTACTGTTCCGCTAGCCGGGTGCAAATCTCGCCAATAGCTTTTTTTTTTAACTTGCCAGTTAGTATTTTTTTTTTCTTTTCGAGTGGTAAAAACATTGCTTTGAAGTTGAAATTAAATTCCATGGTTTGTTGCATTATTTAATATTTGGTCAGATGTCATATACGCGGGTTTGGCGTGATTTTTTTTAACGAAAATTTGGCAAAAACCTCGTTTTCGAATACCAGTTACATATGTATTTTTGGTACTACTTAGTTATCCCGTCGACCAAAAACCGGCACAGATGTCATATACATTGGCGCGATTTTCTTCTGACGCCAATGTAATACAGGGTGATTCAGCTCGTCGGTGACAAACTTTAAGGATCGATAGAGCACACCTAGACGAACATTTTTGAATAGGGAATGTAGGGTCCCTGACGCGATGGTAAGGCGCTAGGCGCTTTCGAAAATTTGGGTGCCGAAATTCGAAACGTCATAAAAACTAGGGAAATGGTTAGATTTTCTTGCTTGTTGCGTCGAAATGATTCTGTTTGTTTAGACTTTCTTCAGTACCAATTTGATAAGCGTATCTCTTAAAACATGGATAGGGGGCGCTGCAGACTTTGGAGAGCTAGACAACAACTTTAAGCCCGTTATTTTGATAATTTAACACATGCTCGCCAAAGTTTATACTCTAACTTAAAGTTTGAACCCAAAAGTAGAGCCCTGCAAAAAGCGTAAGAGCCGGAATAAAATGTCAAAGTACAGGGTGGTCGAAACTCGAAGGCTCCTAAGAGATAAACAAACAGATTTCTTGACTTATGGCATGCATTTTCATGATTCTGTTTGCTGGGGCTCTCTGAAACTCAGTTGAACGGTACAAAAAGAAACATCGATAGGGGGCGCTTTGGGCAAAAAACATAATTCGTTGACATTTCGGACGCTAACTGGAAACGGGGCGCTACGATCAGTTAGTAATAATGAAAACACATTTTCTACCTCTGCTCAACACTTCTGAATAAATTTAGACCAAAAACATCAATGATACTGGAAATTTATTTACAAAAAATAACACTACAGAAGATGCTCGAAATTTCGACCTTGGGCCATGATGCAGGCTTCGCACCTCCGTCGCATTGAGGAGTGTGTGTTTCCAACAATGCCAGGAGTATCTCTGATCTGCCCTGCAGCTGCCACAATGCGCGCCACAAGTTCTTCAGCACTGCTGACAGGTGTATGGTATACCTCGGCCTTCAGGTAACCCCAAAGGAAGAAATCCAAGCAGGTGAGGTCTGGTGATCGGGCAGGCTAGTGAACTGGACCCCCACGCCCGATCCACCGCTGGCCATACCTTGCGTTTAGATGGAGACGCACGTCGTTCGTGTAATGGGCCGGAGCTCCATCGTGCTGGAACCACATCTGGCGACGCGAACCTTCGGGTACGTGCGCCTCATCCAGAAGCTGCGGCAGCACTTGATCCAGGAAAATCAGGTAATTTCCACCTGTCAGCCGTTCAGGTAACAAATAAGGGCCAATGAGGCAATCCCCCAGAATGCCGGCCCACACATTTACTGAGAAACGCTCCTGGGCTGCTCGGCTTCTGGTTTCATGTGGATTTTCATCACACCACACATATGACTGTTGTGGGCGTTCCACATTCCCTCCCGGCTGAAGGTGGACTCGTCCGTAAACAAAATGCTGTTTACAAAACGGGGATCCCTGGATCTCATCGCCAAGTACCATCTTGAGAATTCCACTCGAGGGCCAAAATCCTGCTCTCTGAGCAACTGCACCCGCTGGATGTGGTAGGGGTGCAGATTCCGGGAACGTAAGATGCGCCACGCAGTTGCTTGCGAAATGCCAACATGTCTGGCGATATCTCTCGTGCTAAGACCTGGGTTGTCCTCAACCAGGTTAAGCACAGCCTCTTCGTTGTCGGGGGTGCTCACTGATCGCTCCCGTTCAGGCCTGCCTCCGTCGAAAGATCCCGTTGTGGACAACCTCTGGTGTACTCGAGCGAAGAAGGCATGGCAGGGGATTTGCCTGTTGGGGTAACGCTCGGCGTACAACCGCTGAGCGGCTCGTCCATTACAACCAGCAGCGCCATACGCCAAATGCATGTCAGCCAATTCAGAGTTTGTGTACCGTTCCATCCTACTACCGATCTGCAGACAAGTAACCCGAAGCTTAAGTAGGTACCGCACGTTCAAAAGACGTGTCTGCGCATACAACTACGTCATCTCGCGTTGTCGTCTACGCATTACGTATCTTTTGCATATCGATATGGTACGATATCTTTTGCATAAATCAGCAAAAAGCACCTTATGTAAATTTTATTGCGCGCATTGTGCATGATTGAAACCAGCTATGTTTGTTAAAAAAAACAAACAAACTGCAGTTTTAATAGCTTCTTATGATAAGTAAATTACTCTCTTGTTTTGTTTCTAACTGATCGTAGCGCCCCGTTTCCAGTTAGCGTCCGAAATGTCAACGAATTATGTTTTTTGCCCAAAGCGCCCCCTATCGATGTTTCTTTTTGTACCGTTCAACTGAGTTTCAGAGAGCCCCAGCAAACAGAATCATGAAAATGCATGCCATAAGTCAAGAAATCTGTTTGTTTATCTCCTAGGAGCCTTCGAGTTTCGACCACCCTGTACTTTGACATTTTATTCCGGCTCTTACGCTTTTTGCAGGGCTCTACTTTTGGGTTCAAACTTTAAGTTAGAGTATAAACTTTGGCGAGCATGTGTTAAATTATCAAAATAACGGGCTTAAAGTTGTTGTCTAGCTCTCCAAAGTCTGCAGCGCCCCCTATCCATGTTTTAAGAGATACGCTTATCAAATTGGTACTGAAGAAAGTCTAAACAAACAGAATCATTTCGACGCAACAAGCAAGAAAATCTAACCATTTCCCTAGTTTTTATGACGTTTCGAATTTCGGCACCCAAATTTTCGAAAGCGCCTAGCGCCTTACCATCGCGTCAGGGACCCTACATTCCCTATTCAAAAATGTTCGTCTAGGTGTGCTCTATCGATCCTTAAAGTTTGTCACCGACGAGCTGAATCACCCTGTATACGCAACGGGTATTTAACTGGCGCCAAAGTGTCGTTATTTTGCTTGATATGGTAACACGGATGTTGTTGTTTATGCTGTAGATGTTTTCGCCAAATTGGCGTCGGAAAAAATCGCGCCAATATGAGGTATATCACATCTGTGCCCAAAAATCTATCACCAAACTATAAGATAAAATGCCAATAATGGTTGATCGCAAATGTCATATTCACTTGACTTTAAGCAAGTTACACGTATTTACGTCATCAAGTGATTTTTATTTCCACGTTTTATTTGTATATTTATTAATGTTGCACTAATTTATTTGTTCTTTCGTTATTTAAAATAAAAATTATGTCAATTTGTATAATTTGGCGAAATTGGTCGACGGGATAATCAAATAGTACCGCAGCGGATTTGGCCTTAAAATTTCCCAATCAAAGAGAAATGAATAGAAATCCGTTTATAGGGAGATCGCCACTGTTTTTTAAATCATAATTCAATCTTCCGTAATCTTTTTACAGCCAATCAAATTAGCGTACTTTTAGAGTCTGCGGTGTCTGAACGGGGGTTGACGAGCGTAGCTCGTAGGGGGCAGAGCCCCCTAGTTTTTGAAGAAAAAAAAAACCCGGTTTTTTACCAAACCTGATCTCTTGCCAGTGTGGTCTTTCTTATATTGGCCAGACTAAACAGGCTGTTTGTTCTCAACTGCTCTACTCAACAAGCGCGAAATGCTTGGACACATTTACAAATTCATTTTTTAACGGAAACATATAAAATTGGAAGGCCTGACTGGAAGCGATTTGAATCGAACTGCGTTTTCTATTTTTGATAAATAAATTACCTATTGAGTTATAAACAATTTTGATCACGTGACAAAGATGTTTTTAACGTTCCTGGAGTAGTTATTTTTCTTTCGCATGCAAATTCGGTTCAAAACGCCAACTTTGACGTTATTTTCTGAAAGATCTATTGCGTTTCAAAATAATAATAATAATAATAATAATAATAATAACACACTTCCATTACATAGTTTCTGAACAACAGCATCTGCTAGTTTCATGCATTTCCGAACAAATATAAATTAAAACTTATGTCATAAAGTTGCCCTTTCGGATTTGAGAAGCCTTAGGAATAAAAAGAAACTCAAGATATGAAGTCAAATAAGAGGACATTGAAAAATTGGTTGCTAGCGAAGCACCTGTTTACTTTTAACTAAAATATGCAATAAGATACATTTAAATCGTCTATTGCATAATCGAATCCACTATTTAGATCTGACAAAAAAAATGCGTAAAAATCGAGATAAGGTTTGCGTAACAGAAAAAAGTCTCATAAAAATGCCTAAAATATATATTATTAATTTTTAGTTTAGACATTTAAAAGTAATACGTATTATAAAATAGCTTAGAAAATAATCCTGTGTATTAAACCTGATGGATGTTTAAATGTTTTAGTGGATGACAACTTTTATAAATCTATTTTATTATTTCCATTTTAAGATCAATGTATTCAGTAGTCTAAAAAGCTGATAAATATGTATTTCTGTTTATTTTACTGTTGCCTTTTATTTATTTATTTTTTTTTTTTTTTAAACGTGGCAGTTTCTGAGGAGAAGTGTCAAATGACAATACACAATACTTTTTGAAACGTGTAAAGACCCTACTGCTAAATTCAAATCATTCCAGGAATTCTTTATAAAAAGCTTTACTTTCATTATAAGATAATAATTGTTCATGTTGTGTTCTAACAGAAAAATCAAATATCTCAGATTGCAAATATTTCAAAGAAATGATTTTGAATAGCCATGGGAAAGTCTATTATATTTATGAAACTACACCATATATTTATTTATAGTACTAGGGGGGCTCCGCCCCCCTGCTCGCTACGCTCACATACCCCCCGCGTAATCGCTTCGCGATTCCCTTTGATATCGTGAAGCAATCCCCGTTTTCTAGCCAATCACAGACGTAATTGTTTACCGTTTCCATTCTGGATCGCTCCGCGATCCCTTATTTTCTATGCATTCAATTTTTAGATCCCATGTGGTAAACACGCACTACTCCCCAACTCCTGACAATTTCATTTCCTTATCCCCAAGCACGTAATCATTACAGCTTACACAGTTTCATAATATCATAATTATAAGAATTATTAAATATAAAATTATACATATTGTTTCCTCCGTGCATCATAATTGATAGTGAGAGGACGCTGCAAGCGCTCTGGACTGAAAGTAGCGCGGGCGAGAATTCCCCGCCCCCGCCAGATGAGTAGATGAAGTTGAGTAAGATGTGTTCTTAAGGCGTAAGCGCAGTGTATCAACCTTTGCCAGTCCCTTTGGAATATTTTTGTAAATAATAAATGTTTTCGTTAAGTTTTGTAAATGTGGACAATCCATCGAGTACGCAACACACTTCATTTAGTATTTTTAAGTATTTTCTGCAGTCCATTTTGAAGCTATCGCCGACAAAGTTTTTGGCCCTTCGAGCCGCAGCGCTCATTTAGAACACTGTTTATAGAATCAACGCCCTTGGATTACTGGAATTACCTTGCTATAGAATTTATAGATATAATGTCTGTTGCTACTCCAGTGATTTCAGGAACTGTGGTCCTGAATCGAAAACGTGGAAATATACGCGGCCAGGTTACGAGAATATCAAACGCATTGAAATTGAAACTCGGCCCTAAAGAACTGGATTTGAAATTAAATTCTCTTCAAATGTTAAAAGAGAAGACTGATGAATTAAGGAACGAAGCCTACTCTATTATAGCCGATGAGGATTTACAGGAGTTTGAAAATTCCTTGACCGAAATCGAAGAACAGTTAGAAGCTGTGTTGTTACGCGTGTTTAATTAACTTTACTTGTTAATATACCGAGCATTTTGACGTGTTTGTGTATTTAAACACTATTGAATACAACGTAATATCGAACAACACATTTAATAAGCACAGAGACAAATATAAACGGTAAACATATCTCACAACTAAAGTTACAGTTAACAACCGGTTAAATAGTTCTAAAGGTTAATTGCAGAGTTCGGACTTAACACTATCGTTCATAGTTCAGGATAATGCCACATCTCCCCCTTTTAGAGATTTAGTCGATTTGGAGGTTTAACAGCTCTTCCACTTCGAGTTACAACAGGTTGGTTGATTCTAGGGTTAAGCTGATCATTTTTCTTAGTTGAGTCTGAAGGGTTTGGTGTTCCATTTTCAGGTACTTCACTTTTAGAAATTTCTGTAGAAAGAGCTTCCTCGATGTCATCATCTGTCGGACGTGGTTGCAGTTTCGCACTCGGAATTAGATGCTTTCTATTTCGTCTCAGGATATGATGTCCTTCTTTTACGAAATATGATCTTGGTGTGTCCGCATGTTTCTGAACTGTACCAACAGACTTTCTATCGGTTATCCACACTTTCTCCCCTGGATTTATTGACTTGAGTTCATGGGAGTTGTGTCTATGATTATAGTACCTTTGATGCGTTTTTATTCGATGTTCCTCTATTTCTTCTAATTTCTCCTTCTGTATGAGCTTTGGTTGAAGTGCTGTTAGTGGTATCGGTAACGTTGTTTGTAATCTCCTACCCATCAATAACTCAGCTGGACTGTATCCATTCTTTAAAGGCGAAGCTTTGTAACTGAGTAGTGCTAAATAAGGATCTTTGTATTTTTTCAATCTGAGCTTGATAATTTTAACAGCAGCTTCTACAAATCCATTGCTCTGTGGGTATCTTGGACTAGACGTGATATATTTAAACCCATATGTTTTTGCAAATTGATAGAATTCAACTGTTCTCGTTACTTCAAATTATTTCCCATTGTTAGACCTAACAATATCAGGTATTCCATGTCTGGCGAAAATTGACTTGCAATGTAGAATCACTTCTCGAGATGTAAGCCTGTCTAATTTAGCAATTTTTGGATAACGTGAATAGTAATCAGTCACTAACAAATACCAGTCTGAATGAAGTTTGAACAGATCCATAGCTACTATTTCCCAAGTTCTGTGAGGCAATCCTGTGGGTTTCAACGGTTCCGAAGGATTTTTACCTTCTTGTATACATGAAGTACACTCTCGCATCAACTTCTCTCTATCTTTACTGATACCTGGCTGATACATGTGGGGTCGGGATCACAGGATAAAAGTCAGAAAAGAAAATTTAAAATTATTATTAAACACAATGAGAATCTCTGACAATTAAATTGCCATTCCGACACCACACATTATCGTGATGTATAGTGGCAGTGCTAAAAAGGTGAATTTGGCAACTGAGAAAATTAAGGTTAATTTAAATATAATTGAAAATCACTAACTAAGAAAATGTTGCCATCGAAGTAAACGTTACTAAGCTGAAAAATAAAATAAGAACAAACTCACCCCTTTGTGAAGTAAACACATATTCAGTATAAGAAATATGATTTTAATGGAATCAAAGGCTAATATTACTTGGCCAAGTAAAGATGTACAAAAAGGTAGATTTACTCATTATTTCAAATCTTAAATTAGCAAATTGTATTGAAAATCCTTCCTAAATTGAGAATCCAAGCGTTCTATTGTTCAAATCACAGAAAGTTCAATTATTTAGCAGAGAACAGCACTATATTGTAGATAGTCACTAAGAACAAAATATTCAGTTGTGATGGTTAGAGAATGATTGTTCTGGAGACAGTAAACTTATCCTTCTTACTGACGCTCATGGGAGGAAATTCCACGATGTCTCAAACCACAAAGAATGCCGTCATCGATGAGAATCTCGTGCCGCAAAATATAAGTTGATGAAAAAATAAGCAGGGACTTCAAGAATCCAAGTCAATCAGGGTTGTTGTTCAAGCATCCAAGCTCAACATCTCAGGAATAGCGATTGCTTAGGCATAGATGAAACGAGTGTTAGCTCTCCAACTTGTTGAAATGTGGTCGAGGGGGCACGATCCTCCATGTGCATCAGGGAGACAGCTCATTAGAAGTAATAATTGCTAATTAACATTATCGGACGTAATTATATTGTATGGTTTTTAAAATTTAAAATGCTTCATTCCTAATTATGCAGATTAGAGGCCTGCTTTTTAGAAAAACTCTTCGCCGATCATGCCGTTGTCATTTCAGATCCCGGTCTGAGGCCGAGGCCCCAAACCTACGTCCGCTTTCGCTCCTACATCGTAGACAAGTGAGTTGACGAAAAGCAGATGGCCCCAAAGACGGTTGAAAAGCCGCCAAAATCAAATTGGCCAATGAGAGATCGACGCGTAGGCGGATGCAACTGTTCATTCACAAAGATCGCGCGCTGCACGCCGTAAACCGAACGATCGAAGTGAAACTAGACCGCATCGATAGTAAAATTCATCGCAATCGTACTTCATCCCCCACGCATTCCACAGTTTGCGCGGCATCGCGCGCCGGTACAAAAATCAAGATGGAGGATGAAGTGGCGTTACGATGTAGTTTTCTCCCGAAGAAGAAGCTAAAAAATGGCTACTTGCAGGGGAGTTAGGAAATGCTCCGCGGGCCATTCAAAAGTGATGAACGTAAATAAATATTGTAAAGCGAATATCTCGCTAGATTACGGCTTAAAATTAATGAAATCTTGGGAATCGTATTGAATTAAATAGTTGCATCCGATAAAAATAGTTTTGAAGTAAAATAATTAATATTAAATAACTTTTAAAATTTATATTTTCGGAAGTTAGTTATAATGGAAGCGTATTGAAAGTTACTTTAACGTACGATATTCCGTAACGATTACTTTTTAAAGAATCTTTATATTATTAGAATGATAATTAAACGTTATTGAAATGATATTTACTTATATATTTTAATGTTTATTGCTGAAACTAATTATTAATTAAGAAATTATTAACGGAATATAAATTATTTAAAATGCATTTTTCTCTAATCAATTAATACGTTTTTTAAAAATTGTTTTTAAGTTTATTATTAAATTTAAATAGAAATTAATGCAGAAGATGAATTATTAAATTTAAAAGGTTAAAATGTAACACTGGCCAATATACTGCAGATCTTGCCAAATCTCTACATTTACCTATCCCCATATGGCCTTCGTGTATTTTCTCTAAAATTTCATGTCTTAGCTTGCGTGGAATGTTTATTCGAGTTCCTTGCATAAGTAATCCATTCTGCAAGGATATTTCGTATCTCAAAGGCCAATAAGGTAGACATCCTGGTTCTAATTTATTTTTTTCCGGCCATCCTCGTAAAGCATAGGCTGTTAACATTTTACATGTTGAATCTTGCTCTTGTTCCAATTTTACCTGTGTGAGTCTTTGCGGAGCTACAGGAATGGATTCTGTTAACCCCTTCGGGACGGGAGTCTTTTACGGAATTTTTAATCTTTTGTCACCGTTTTTTAAAAACAGAAATTTGTGTCTTCTTGAATCGAGAAAATGCGCTCGTTAAATAAGGCAAATTTTACAGTAAAATTTTACTGGTGAGGAAAAAGAAGGATTCTGAGCGCTTCATGCGGCACGTATACGTGTCGCTCGTCCCCAAGGGGTTAAAAGATTGACATAAGCTTCAACTTCGTCTTCTAATTCGAAATCTGGAACTTCCTCCTGGAGAGGTGATCTAGATAATGCATCTGCTGCACATAAATATTTTTCTCGGGTGTGAAAAACGTCGAAAGAATATCTCATCAATCTCATTTTCAATCTTTGAAGACGCAGGAGTTAAATCATCTAAGGATTTTCTTGTCAATATAGGGACAAGAGGTTGTGATCTGTCTCTAGAAGAAACCTGGTGCCTATCAAGTAATTACAAAATTTTTCACATGCCCATGTTAGCGCAAGTGCTTCCTTTTCTATTTGTGCGTAACGTCGCTAGGTTGGCGTCAGTGTGCGAGATGCGTATGCAATTACCTTCAATGTAGAGTCACTCTGTCTTTGACACAATGTCGCCCCCAGACCATAGGATGAGGCATCTGCTGTCACAATAGATTCCTTGCCAGTATCAAAAATTGCCAGCACCGGTTCGGACGACAAAATCTCTTTAAATTTTTTCAGTGCTTCATCTTGCGGTGAATCCCAAATGAATTCGTTTTTCGTGTACAATAAAGAATTCAGAGGTGCTAAAGTTTCGGAAAATCTTGGGATGAATCGTGCGAGGTAATTAGCCATACCAAGAAGTTGTTTAAGCTCAGTCTTATTTGTTGGAATTTTGAAGTTGCGTATAGCTGCAATCTTTTCTTCGTCGGGATGTATTAATAACGCGTCGATGACATGACACAGAAGTTTTATGGTCTTGACATTAAAAACGCATTTTTGTTTATTTAGGGTAATTCCCGTTTGTTGAAGCCGTTTTAGAGTCATTTTTAACCGTCCGTCGTGTTCTGCCTGACTAGACCCCCAAACAAGGATATCGTCCATGTTGCAGATAATCCCGTGAAGTCCTTCTAAGGTCTGCGACATTCTCCGCTGAAAATGCTCACAGCCGACGAAATTCCGAATGGTAGACGCAAAAAACGAAATCTGCCAAAGGGTGTTATGAACGTTGTGAGGTAAGATGATTCTTCGTCAAGAGGTATTTGTCAGAACCCGGAATTGGCATCCAATTTCGAAAATATTTTTGCTCCTGCCAAGAGAGATAAATTGTATTCGGTGGTTGGCAGTGGGTGTCATTCCCTACAAATGCCTTCTATTCAATATTGTCAAATCTACGCAAATCCTGACATTTCCGTCTTTTTTTTCTGACAACAACGGCAGGAGAACACCAATCAGTTGGTTTTTCCACTGGCTGAATTACATTAAATTCCTGCATTCTTCTAATTTCTAACTTTTTTTTTCTATTAATGACACAGGTATTCGCCGTGGAGAAGTAAGAGCATAAGGCTTAACTTCATCGATAAGTTCTATGTGGTAGTCACCTTTCAGTAAACCAAGTCCTTGAAATAGAGAAGGAAATTCATTAACAGGATCGAAACTGCTAATACTGTGCACACAATGGCCTAGTATATTAGGACCTAGCCCAAGCCGCCATGTGTTGTTACGCGTGTTTAATTAACTTTACTTGTTAATATACCGAGCATTTTGGCGTGTTTGTGTATTTAAACACTATTGAATACAACGTAATATCGAACGACACATTTAATAAGCATAGAAACAAATACAAACAATAAACTTATCTCACAACTAAAGTTACAGTTAACAACCGGTTAAATAGTTCTAAAGGTTAATTGCAGAGTTCGGACTTAACACTATCGTTCATAGTTCAAGATAATGCCACAGAAGCTATCGAAGTAAGTCTTCATGATTTAATAAAGCCTAGTATTTCTAATGTTGAAAGTCATAATAATAGTAATGATAGAAGCAGTTCTAATGAGGCAAAAATCAAATTACCGTCAATTAATCTACCCCAATTTTCGGGTCGTTACACAGAGTGGATGAATTTTAAGTTACAATTCACCACATTAATTGATAATAACGTTGAGCTAAATGATGCGCAAAAGCTGTATTATTTACAATCAGCCTTAACTGGCCCTGTGAAACAATTACAAAATATTGATAATTCTTATACTTCTTTATTCGAAGCTTTAAAAAAACGATTTGAAAACAAAAGATTATTGGTGAATAGTCACATTTCAGAGTTATTGAGTAATAACAAAATAAAAATTGAAAACGCGAAAGAAATACGCAATCTGGTAGATAATTTATTGAGCCACTTAAGAGCCTTGAAACAGTTAGGACTGGAACATAACAATTTATCGGAATCCATTCTAATGTATTTCGTTTTACAAAGAATAGATGATGAATCAAGAAAAGCTTTTGAAATGTCTCTTAATTGTAATGAATTGCCTGAATGGAATATTTTTATTCATTTTTTACTGAAAAGAGCACAAGCTTTAGAAAATGTACAAAAAAAAACCCAACATCGTAACGAAACCTAGGTTTGAAATGACCCCTAAGCAAAAGAGTTTTGTTTTACAGAATGACAAACTTAACTGCGCATTTTGTAAACAACCACATTTGATTTTTCGATGTCAAAAATATTTAGATTTATCGGTTCAAGAAAGATTGAATCAAATACGAAAATTACAGTTATGCTATAATTGTTTATCTAATCACACCGTTAATCGGTGTAATAAATTAAATAATACATGCAAAACTTGTTTTTCTAATCACCATAGCACACTTCATGGAGATAATTTTTCAAAATCTTATTATGAAAACAAAGTAATTTTATTATGAATCACCCTCAGATCAAAAATGAAGAAAAAGTAAATACTAATTCAGTGGAAATTATTTCAAGTGCGAAGACCTTGAGCTGTCAAAATAATTCTGATCAGAATCTGTCTGTGATGAATGGCGCCAGCTATAACGCATTAATTTCGACAGCTGTAGTTCATTTGAAAGGAAATAATGATTCTTTTTTTCCTTTTGTTGCAATACTAGATACAGCCAGTAACATATCTCTAATTATTTTTTTCCGCAGTAGACATGCTGGGACTAGAGAAATATAAAGTAAAGTCAGTGATTTCCGGATTTAATGATGCAATCTGTAAAATTAAAAACAGAATACATGTCAAAATTTCAAACAAAGATAGAACATTTAAAAAATTCTCTAACATGTTTTTAGTTCCTAAGATAACAGATTTAACCCCTACGTGCACCGCAGAAACTTCAAATCTGCACCTACCACAGAATTTGATATATGCGAACCCAAGATGGTTTGAACCTCAGAGAATTCAGGTGTTATTGGGGGCAGATGTATATTATGAATTGTTATTAGCTGGTCAAATAAAAATTCCTGACACTTCTATAATTTTACAAAACTCTCACTTAGGATGGATTGCAGGTGGAGTTATACATGATAAAAATGAAAATAAATATAATTGCCATTTATTAGAAAATCAAGATGAATTAAATTTGAAGACCTTTTGGGATTTAGAGACATTAGGAATGATCCAGGTAATGTAAAAAATGAAGATATCCTTGAGAGATTTCGAGAAAAAGTGCGGTTTACAAATAATAGATATGAAATCTGTCTCCCATGGAAACGGAAGTGGGAACAATTAGACAATAATTACAAGATAGCTGAAACACGGCTCGCTACTCTCGTAAAATGAATGAAACGCGACACAAGTTTATATGAAAATTATCGTAAAATTTTAGATGAATACTTAGAAATGAAAATTATTGAAATTGTTCCTGAGTCAGAAGAAAATTCTAACAACCCGATTTTTTATTTACCCCACCAAACGGTATTCATACAAGATAGTATATACACGAAATGTCTCATTGTTTTTGATGCGAGTTCCCATGAAGCAGGACAGTTATCACTAATGCTCGTATTCACCATCTGCCTCGACCTAGAAAACCTCAGTCGAACGCTCAAATGAAATTCACGATAACATTTGATTGGACATTATCAAGGAGACGTCCAATCAGGATTAAAGGTGCATACCGTTTGAGCGTTCAACCGAAGTTATCGGTAAAACTCTGGGTCGAAGTAGTTGGTGAATACGAGCGTAAATGACTGTTTCGACGCAGGCAGTAACCTAAATCCGAACATTTTCCATTTATTGATTTTTTTTTAGATTAAATAAAATTGCTGTTTTGGCCGACATAGAGAAGGCATTTTTACAATTTCGATCAACAAAAAAGACAGGGACGTTTTAAGATTCCTGTTTATAGATGACAATCCTGTCAACGGCGATGAGTTTAAGGTTATTATGTACAGATTCTTACGCCTAACATTTGGTTTGAACTCAAGCCCATTTTTATTATCAGCCACCATCAAACAACATCTTAATAAATTTAAGAAGGAATATCCGGTAGCAACCGAAATCCTCAACAGTTGTATTTACGTGGATTATCTTATAGCCGGTACTGACACTGTACAAGGTGCACTGAACATTTCACAACAATCACACAGAATTATGAAGGAAGCTAGTATGACGTTCCGAAAATGGATATCGAACAACGAATTAGTAATGGAATCGTGGGAGAAGAACGGGTTTAGTACTTTACCTCAGGCCTTTGAGGAAAATAAAACACATAAAGTATTAGGACTGTTGTGGCAACCTAAACAGGACATGTTGATGATGGAAATCGATAATTTATTAGAATTTTTGTGCAAGGCAAACAATACAAAGAGGTTCGTTCTGCAAGTAGCAGGCAGAATTTTTGACCCCTTAGGTCTCATATCGCCATTTACTATAAGAATTAAACGGTTGTTTCAAGAACTATGGAGTAGAAATCTAACATGGGATGAAGAATTCCCCCCCCCCCCCCGATATTTCAAAGCTGTGGGAACAATGGTGTTCCGAGTTACCCCAATTAGCACAACTAAAGATTCCTAGAAATGTGTTACAGTTCCATGAAGACCCTGAATATAAATTAATACTGCACACCTTTGCCAATGCCAGTCCCAGGGCATACGGTGCTGTCATATATCTACAAACATATTCCAAGACCCAATCTTCCATTAATTTGCTTACATCAAAAAGCAGAATGGCACCCTTGAAAAAGGTGTCATTACCCCGGCTAGAACTTTTAGGTGCGTTACTAGCAGCGCGTTTAACTTGTGAGGTGAAGAAGGTGCTAGATCGCAAGGGACCATCTTCTATGTTTCTATGGACAGACTCGCAGATTGCTTTTTATTGGATCAAGGGGTCTGCAAATAGGTGGAAATCATTCCTGTCCAACCGTGTAAAAGAGATCCAATCGCTGACAGACCCATCCAGATGGTTTCACTTGCAGGGTCCGAGAATCCTGCAGACCTGCTGACAAGAGGTGAAAAATCTGAAAGTCTTATTCAGGATCACAAATGGTGGACTGGTCCAGAGTTTCTGAAGGATTCATTAGATATGTGTAATAATGAACAATCACTAGTAGTTCCAGATCAGGAAATCTATTTAAACGAACTGAAAAGAAACTCCGTGAACATTACTCATGACTTTACCACTTTGTCTATTTCTAAGGAAATTTCTATGATTGAACATATTTTTTCGACTACTAATAATTTCATGAAACTAATATGCATAATTAGTTTTATTTTTAGATTTCTTTTTAACTGTCGCAATTCTCAGAAAAGAAGTAGTGGAGCGTTAATCCTTGAAGAGGTGAGGCAAGCCGAATTATTTTTAATTCGGTCAGCACAAAGGGGTGAATTTCGAGAAGAAATAAAATGTCTCGAAAAAGGTAACTTGTTCCACACAAAAGTAGATTATCTTCTTTAAATGTATTCCTAGGAAATGAAGGGTTAATTAGAGTTGGCGGCCGTTTATCGCATGCCGATTTGCTGCTTAACTCTAAATTTCCAATTGTGTTGCCTGCCAATCATAAATTAACGGATATTATCCTACATTATTTCCACTTGAAGTATTTTCATTTAGGCCCACAAGCCTTGCTTTTCCATGTTAGACAGAAGTTTAGGCCACTTAATGGCAGGAATAATTGCCGGAAAAATGTGTACAAATGTGTAACATGTTTCAAAAATAAGCCTGTTGTCAGCTCCCATGTTGATGGCCGATCTGCCAAAGGAACGTGCCACACCAAATTTTGTATTTTCGGTGACAGACGTGGATTACTGTGGGCCCTTTTCTATTAAATTTAAAAATCAAAGGAAGGACGTATTGAATAAGGTTTATGTAGGGGTGTATATATATATGTTTATGCACCAAAGCAATACACCTGGACTTTGTTTCAGATCTCACAACTCAGGCTTTTATAGCTAGTCTAAAACGTTTCTTTGGCACAAGAGGGAAATGTGCAAAAACCCTATCGGATAATGCAAAAACGCTCATCTGAGCTGACATCGAGTTGAAAAAATTGCATAAACTGGTTAGTTTCCTAGATGAGGAGTTGTGTAACTTTTTAACCCAGGAAGGTATCAAAAGGGAATTTATTCCTCCTAAATCTCCGAATTTTGGTGGAATGTGGGAGGCAGCAGTAAAATCGTCCAAGTTTCATTTGAAAAGGGTAATAGGTGATCAAAAATTAACTCTAGAAGAGTTTTTAACCATACTAGCGGAAATTGAGGGAGTTTTGAACTCCCGCCCCCTTACCCCACTATCCCCAGATTTTGAAAATTTTGAAACTTTGACACCATCACATTTTCTTATCGGTAGGCCAATCACTTCGATCCCGGAACCTCAACTAGACGAGATTAATGAAAATCGATTAGCCAAATGGGAGATAATCACAAAATTTAGCCAACAAATTTGGAGACTTCGGAAACGCGACTATTTGAATAATCTCCAACAGAGGGGGAAATGGAAGTTTAAAAGATGATGTACAGAAAGAAACTTTGGTACTAATAAAGCAGGAAAATTTACGTTCCACCAAATGGTTGGTTGGTAGAATAGTTGAAGTTTTTAAGAGAAGAGATAATATAATTCGAACGGTAAATTTACGTTTGTCAGATGGGCGAATTTTTAAAAGAAACGTCAGAGATGTTTGTATATTACCAGTTGAGTAACAAATTTCCTTTCTTTCTTTAAGCAAACTCTAAAAAATATATTATTCTGTATTTAATCTAGCATTATAGTGAAATTATTCTTGTATTATTATTGTGTATGTAAGTTGTTATATCTTATAATTTTTCCAAATTAATATGTTAATGTATATTGAAACTTGCATTTCAATCCCCGGGGGAGTGTTTCCTCCGTGCATCATAATTGATAGTGAGAGGGCGCTGCAAGCGCTCTGGACTGAAAGGAGCGCGGGCGAGAATTCCCCGCCAGATGAGTAGATGAAGTTGAGTAAGATGCGTTCTTAAGACGTAAGCGCAGTGTATCAACCGCTGCCAGCCTCTTTGGAATATTTGTGTAAATAATAAATGTTTTCGTTAAGTTTTGTAAATGTGGACAATCCATCGAGTACGCAACACACTTCATTTAGTATTTTTAAGTATTTTCTACAGTCCATTTTGAAGCTATCGCCGACACATATAATATTACGAATATTGTAAATAGTTCAATTGAGCTCTATTCATAAGCTAATATTAGTTTTTGTTTCATTGAAATATCCCAATTTGTTGATTTTCTGCAAGCAAGTAAACTCTATTGAATTTCAACGAGAATTTATGGAAATTTGGCGAAATACTGGAAATAGCGTCAAGTTGGCGACAGGGCCGGGTCCCCCTCCTTTGGTAACCCCCTTATAGCGTCAGAAAGCTTTGACCAATCGGATGCGTTTCGCGGTATCTACGCAGATTTTCAATGGTCCATTTCCAAAGCGTTACTTTTTTTTATATACTAGGGGGCTCTGCCCCCTACGAGCTACGCTCGCCAACCCCCGTTCAGGCACACCAAAAAGCACGCTAATTTGATCGGCTTTAAAAATATTGAATTAAAATTAAAAAACAGTAGCGATCTCTCTGTAAACGGGTTTCCATTAGTTTTCCTTGGATTGGGGAGTTTTAAGACCAAATCTGCTGCTGTTAAGAGATACAATGGCTGCTTTCGTATTTAATTAAAAAAATTAGTTAAACATTTGAAAATAAGCTAATGTAAAATGAATTAATTAAACAGTGTCATTGTCTACCGGTATTTTTTAACAGCGCTATAAGATAGTTGTTTTAAATAATTCATTTTAAATGTATCGTTTCAAATCTAACGTAATTTACACCAAAGTTTTATTTCTCTTATTAATATTCAGGTGAAAATACTTTTGTTGTTAGAAAGAAATATTATTTGCGCTGTCTTCGAATTCACGATAATAGTTGAAAAGATTATCTCAAAATATCTCGCGCAAATATATTTTTCAATTTAAATTGTTTTGCTATATTTTTTGCCATTTTAAATATGACGTAATTTCCTCAAATTACAAGTTTTAACGCATAATAATGATTTTTTTTTTTTAATTTAAAGATTTTGTTTCTCTTTTAAAATTTAAGTGTAAATATGGTTCGGCACATGTGTCACATATTGGCGCAATTCGTTTCTGACACCAATTTTATATACGCAACGGGTACCTAACTGGTAATAAAGTGTCGTTATTTTGCTTGATATGGTACCTGGATGTTGTTGTTTATGCTACTGATGTTTTCGCCAAATTGGCGTTGGAAAAAAATTGCACCAATTGACATCTATGACTGGCGTATATGACATCTGTGCCTATGGTTCTTATGACGTAATTTTCCTGCTTTTAACATGTAATCATTTAATTCTAATTTTAAGGTTTTTTTTTCTGTTTGTAATAGTCACGTGTAAATAAATTTTTAATTTGAAGTAAACATTATTGTTTGCTCTGTTTATACAACTGGCAGCAGTTTAAATTAATACCATTTTCTAAAATTTGTAAAAAATATCTCTCGAAATGCTGAAAATTTGAATTTAAAATGGAAATAAAACCTCAAAAAATGAGTCAAATAAGAAAAATAAATGCAATCCTCACACCGGGAACTTATAACGTATAAAATTATCTAAAAATGATTAAATTCTCATGTATAGTTTTTGCTCCAATAAAACTTTTTTAATGGAACGATTTTGTGCAACTTTAGCATTAAATATCTCTTAAAATAATTCTTCGATTTGAAAACTGTCTGCATCAGCGTGTTTATCAAACATTTCTCTATAATACCACCGATTTTCATATTTTTGTATGCAACAGTTTTTTTAATATTAACGATGAAAGGCCATGCTTAAGCATTCAAATTGGATGCCGATCTACCCGGAATATCTACGCAGAATTTCATTGGTCCATTTCCAAATCAAAACTTTTTTTTATATATAGAAGGATATATAGAAGGACTAGTAATCAAAAAATTGTTTATTAAGATTATCAAGGTGTCAATGTTTCACTATATAGAGCATTTTATTCATGGAACATACCGGGTGTCCCAAAAAGGACTGACTGATTTTAAAATTCAATAACTTGCAAACGGTGACAGATATTAAAAAAATTCTTGCAGGAGGGTTATGCATAAGGTCAAAAGTTTTATTACAGTGATTTTCA
Organism: Maratus speciosus; assembly: GCA_963932465.1. Lineage (NCBI taxonomy): Eukaryota > Metazoa > Arthropoda > Arachnida > Araneae > Salticidae > Maratus > Maratus speciosus. The sequence goes on along the minus strand of OZ010800.1, from coordinate 223,865,232 downwards.
ATTTTAGTTCGATTTACAAACAATAGATGGCGCTGTAAGCAATTGTCGCTAAATACAGGCTCGATTTTTGGTCCTTTATCTTGTTCCATGCAGAAAAAGGAGATGGAAATGTATTATCCGGGCCACGAGGTACCAAAAATCGAGCCTGAATTTAGCGACTATTGCTTACAGCGCCATCTATTGTTTGTAAATCGAACTAAAATTGAAAATCACTGTAATAAAACTTTTGACCTTATGCATAACCCTCCTGCAAGAATTTTTTTAATATCTGTCACCGTTTGCAAGTTATTGAATTTTAAAATCAGTCAGTCCTTTTTGGGACACCCGGTAGCTTTTACTAAAAATGTTTAAATTTTAAATGATTTCAATTTTCTACATAATTGATTGTAATTATTTAATGTAAATTATTTGTAAATGAAGTTATATTACTTATATATCCAACAATGTTTATTTTTATCAATAAATATGCATGCATACGAAATAGGAAAATATATTTAAAAAAAAAACCCGGTTTAAACCAAAAAGAACCGGGGTATTTGGTTTCTCTTCTCTCTATTCTAAAAAAAAAAGTATAACTACCGCTGCCAAACCGGGGGCGGCGCGCCGCCGCAGGTTTTGAATTTTTTGTAACCGGAGGTCTTCCTTCGTTAATATTACGAAAAATAATGCCCACAAAAATCGGTAGTATTATACAGAAATGTTTGATAAACACGCTGATGCAGACAGTTTTCAAATCGAAGAATTATTTTAAGAGATATTTAATGCCAAAGTTGCACAAAATCATTCCATTAAAAAAGTTTTATAGGAGCAAAACTGTACATAGGAATTTAATCATTTTTAGATCATTTTATGCGTCAGAATTTGGATCGGAATACACCCTTAAGGGTGTATTCCGATCCAAACTGCTTATTTTCTGATTCATTTTAAAATTCGTTTTTGCTCTCAAACGCATCAAACTGGGAAATTCTCTTATTTAGAAACTACATAATGTGCCGTGTTTCTCGATTTTTTGATAAATGCAGAAAATACTGTATTAAACGCTGTCAAAGTTGGCGTTTTGAACCGAATTTTCCGAAGCGGGCGATCTGGGAATGAAAAAAATGGTCATACTGAGAAAATAATTGTTTAAAAATCAACCTCTAATTAATTGAGCTGAAAATGAAATCACACGGCATGTTAAACATGTCTTCAAAAATCACCACCAGCAAGTTTCATGTTTTTACTTTTAAAAATGAGTCTGAAAATGTCTCAGAAAATTTCGAGCTGTTGAGGGTGGAAAAACATTTTTTCGAATACACCCTTAAGAGATATTTAATGCAAAAGTTGGACAAAATCGTTCCACTAAAAAAGTTTTATGGGAGCAAAAACTATTCCAATGAATTTAATCATTTCTAGATCATTTTATACGTTTGAAGTTCCCGGCGTGCAGACTGTATTTGTTTTTTTAATTTGACTCATTTTTTGAGGTTTTATTTCTATTTTAAATTCAAATTTTCAGCATTTCTAGAGATATTCTTTACATATTTTAGAAAGTGATATTAATTTAAACTATTGCCAACTGTATAAACAGCGTAAACAATAATGTTTGCTTAAAAAAAAAGCGTAAATAAATTAAAAATTTATTTATACATGACTATTATAAACAGAAAAAAAAAACATTTGGAATTAGAATTAAATAATTATGTACAAAAAGCAGGAACTTATTAAAAATTACATCATAAAAACTATATTTACACGTGAATTTTAAGAGAGAAAGGAAATTGTAAAATAATAAATTCATTAACATGCGTTACATAGGAGAAATTACGTCATATTTACGTCACATTACAGTTATTACATAAAATGAACACAAAATAATATTGCAAAACAGTTCAAATTTAGAAATTGCGCTAGACATTTATTTGATATTTTGAGAGGATACTTTTCAACTACTTTTGTTTGGAAAGAGCAAATAATATTTCATTTCACATGAATATTAAAAAGAGAAAGAATAATTTGGTCAAAACTACGTCAAATAAAAAACAATTAATTTAAAATGTCTTATTTAAAAGAACTTTCTTTTAGCTTTGTTAAAAAATACCGGGAGACAAAGACTCTGTTTACTTAATTCCTTTTCTTTAGCTTATTTTAAAATGTTTAACTTACTTTACTTAATCAAAGACGAAAACAGCGATTGTATCTTTGGTACTACTTAGTTATCCCGTCGATCAAAAATCTATCATTCGCCAAACTATAAGATTAAATGCCAATAATGGTTGATCGTAAATGTCACATTAACTTGACTTTAAGCAAGTTACACGTGTCTACGTCATCAAGTTATTTTTATTTCGACGTTTTATTTGTATTTTTATTAATGTTGCACTAATTTATTTGTTCTTTCGTTATTTAAAATAAAAATGTCAATTTGTATAATTTGGTGAAATTGGTCGACGGGATAATCAAGTAGTACCGCAGCGGATTTGGCCTTAAAATTCCCCAATCAAAGAGAAATGAATAGAAATCCGTTTATAGGGAGATCGTCACTGTTTTTTAAATCATAATTCAATCTTCCGAAATCTTTTTACAGCCAATCAAATTAGCGTACTTTTAGAGTCTGCGGTGTCTGAACGGGGGTTGACGAGCGTAGCTCGTACGGGGCAGAGCCCCCTAGTTTTTGAAGAAAAAAAAAACCCCGGTTTTTTACCAACCCTGATCTCTTGCCAGTGTGGTCTTTCTTATATTGGCCAGACTAAACAGATTTCGTTCAAAAGAGCATAAAGGTTATGTTAAAAATTAGGAGCTTAAACGTTCTTCTATTGCTCAACATTGTTGGTCTTTTTTTTTTTCCTCAGCCATCATTATCCGAAAATGTTCCTCTAACCTTGATCTTGATTTTTGGGAAGCTTAACACATCATTAATAAACAATTAAATTAAAAAAAAAAAAAAAACCGACTGCGTAAAAAGCGAACTAATTAATTATTTCTCATCAATGTGAAACTTTTTTTTTTTTTTCAATTCCTACTATTAGCTCACACTCTCGGTATATATATCTTGTTCAAATTGTCAATCGTTAATAAAATACTTTATTATTCATCCAATCAAGCTCAAATATTTTTTTTTAAAAACTTGTACTGGATGACACTTGATGTTAATCCAGTTTTTTTTTCAAATATTAATTAATTAAATTAAATTAATTTTCAATAATCCAGAGAGCCCTCTTCTTGATCAAGGCGTTTTAAGCGCTACTCAAGAAGAAAGAAGAATGGGCGAAAAAAAATTCCCTTATTGACCTAAGTCAGACTTAAAATATTTTTTTATATATTACATGTTTATATTACTTACCTATTTTTTTACTTACTTGTATTGATGACTTTTAAGTTGTGTTTAATTGTTAGTTCCTATCTATAAACACTGTTTTGATGAGGTCTATAGATGTCTATGATGGTTAGAGTTGCAGTAAAGCTAGAGATCCACAATACATACACAACTTCCAGGTTATATAATATTTTAACGGAGCTTCTGACTGTAAAATAGTCAATGAAACATCGTCTTCATTTTGAAAGACCTATCCAGTGATATGCCACTCAATAGGGTGCGTAATTTTGTTTTCGGCTCTACCGCCATTTTGAATTTATAAAAACAAAACCTAGCCTATAACCATCGGGCCGTTAAGACGAATTGATAGAGACATCATTCATTAAAATCTATCTAGCCGTTGGGATGTTTTGAGGGTATAAAGAAATCCACTTACCCAGATACGCGTGAAACACATAACCCTTCTTTTCAGTCAGGTAAAAATACTCCCTCTTTAGTAATGACTTATCTAGTACTCCTGATTTTCCAAGTATTTGGAAAGCATTAATTTAATTCCCCCTCTTTTGGTTTCTTTTTCTCTAGTACTCCGGTAGATGTCGCTACTGGTCCACTCAGTCGTTTCCTCTGATTCTCTCTCATTGATTGCTTTTGGCACATTCTCTACCCACATCAGTATACAGGGTCATTCATAAATATCGAAACAATAGGCGATCTCCTTAATTAATGCCCCTAGGCACATACTTCCAATTGCAAAGTTTCATAAAAAAGGGTGGAAATTTTGATAAGTTACAACTCCATGGGAGGTTCTAGTTGAGAGAATACGAAAATTAAATTTTTATACGGTTCCCGTAGGGTAAAATTTCCAATTAGGAATTTTTTCCTTATCCATTCCTGAATTAAACACAAATAGTTCCATCTTCATATCTGAAAAACTCATGGAGTTATGCCTGTTTAAATAATTCGTCAGGTTTTAAGGGATTAGACACAAATTGAAATGTGTGTTATTCAAGAAAGTGTTACTTTAAAAGCTCCAGGATACACGAAAAAAAAAAAAAAAAAATATTTATTGAGTTAGAATTAGATTTTTCTGTTTTTTATGACGATTAATCATATAATTTGCAAATAAAATCACATCCTAAAATTTCTCAGAAAGTTTAAAATTTTTATTATTTTTTTTAATTGGTGTAATTTAAAATCGTTATAACTCGAAATATTATCATCGAATTTCAAACTTTTTTTTATTTAATTTAAGGGGAAAATATTATTTTAATTTTGTTTCAGGATTTTCCTAAATATTAATATTAAAAACACAAATTAAAAAAACAATGATGTAACTTATTCAAAAAAAAAATATTTTCAAATTTTTCAAAATAAAATTAATGTAAAATAATCAAAAAGGTCATGTTCAGAGTTTGCACCCTTTTTTTTTTTTTTTTTTTTTTTTTTTTTTTGTAACAATTCGACTTAAAAATGTAAATTAATAATTTAAATCAAATTAATTTTAATTACGCATTTAAATTAATAAATTTAAATTAATTATTTTTAACAATTTAAATTAATAATTTTAAACGCATTTAAAGTTTAAACAAAGATTGGCTCCTAATAAAATGTTTAAATGCTTTCTAAAAAATTGCAGGTGAGTATGTAACTCTTTCCTGTAGCTTAAACTTCCGATTCAGTTTAACTTTTGCCCTTTCCACCTTCTTTTTGTACTATTTAAAACAAGGTTTTTTTTTTTTCTAAAATATCGATTAAGAGAGTTTTAATAATTTTAAACCTTCACAACTTCAGGTTTTATATCGTCCCAGCGAGCGGGTAAAAATAAAAATATGTATTCTGGGGCCAGACCAGTCTCGACTGGTGCCTAATGTATTTTTCATACCGAACTGGGACTGGCTTCCTTTCTTCCTAGGTTTGCACGGGGCGAAATTTTCAGTCCCCGTCTCGACTCAACCCGTATAAAATCATTCTATCTGACTCCCCTAATCCATGCAAAAATCAGTAAAGTTTGGCTCAATGCAAAAAATGCATATATTTTTAAACTGCCATTACAGTTAAAACATATCATTTACAAAAAAAACTTAAATCATTTTAAAGTATAGTAGATTTAAACAAAAAAATGAATACAGTAAAACAACTGAAAAAGAACTTTCCTATTACGGAATCCTGTCTAAAACGGAATAATTTTTTGATCCATGCAAAATGAATATAATACTTGAGAAAAGAATAGAATACATTTACACCTCCTAAGATGGGAAATTGTCTATAAGGCCCTTTTTTCTTGTCTGATTGATTCCGTCTTAGAAGGTTTTACTGTATATCATTTTTGAAAGTCTCCAATACATGGATTATGGATTAACGATATTAAATGGTAAGTGAAACATTTACATACAAATAGAGACTCATTAAAATAAATAAATATCACAGCCTTTGATGCTTCTTTAAAAATGAAGATTATAAACAAATAAAAAGAAAATCTATAAGCTATTATAAAGCTATTTTTGTTCAGAACTCTTTCATACAAAACAATTTTTAACCATATCGACGTAAAAAACATGTTTTCTAGAAATTCATTCAGGCTGGACCAGACTCAGGCTAAGACTTAAACATTTTTCCAGGTCAGAACGAACTTCTTTTTTCTATGGGTCGGCTCGAGACCGGGTCTGGATATTTCGACCCGTGCAGACCTCTAATAAAGGCCTGCATTATAATCTGAAAGAAGGTTTATCTTAAAATCTATACTCTGCTATTTTATGTCCAAGGAGAGGCACTGACCTGAAGCAATAGACGTTTAATAATGTACAATTTGTGGATGATCCCTATCTTGCATTCAAAATGAGTCAATAACTCGTTGCTCAGAAGCATGGGAAAATGGTGTAAGTCACGAAATTTGAATCTTAATAACTCTGCGAGTTTTGAAGATACAGAGATGAATTTATTTATTTATTTTTTTTTTTTTTGTTTAACTCAGGAAGAAGGATAAGAGAAAATTTCCTAATTGGAAATTTTACCCAACGGGGGCTGCATAAAAAATTAGTTTGTGCTTTCTCAAATAGACCCCCCATGGAGTTACAACTTATGTCATTAAATTTAGCACCTTTTTCAATGAAACTTTGCAATTGGAAGTATGTGCCTAGGGACAATATTTAAGGAGATAGCCTATTGTTTCGATATTTATGAATCACCTTGTATAAGCCGCAGTGTCTCTCATTTTGCTCAGCCTTGCTTTTTCTAGCACGCTATGCCTTGCCCTATCTTTCACTGTAGAAGAATTTCACTAGTAGACTCGAAACAGCTGTTTGTTGCTTTTCATATATTATTTGTGCATTTCTAAACATTGGTTTTCTGCCTTTTAATATTGTTGCACAAATGCTTTATTTGCTATTTTTTAAGGAAAACGATAGAAAATTTTTTCCATTTATACAATGACACCAAACTCGTATAATTTAGACACATTTTAAGGCTGCTAGCCACTCAGCCTCCGAATTCCCCTCGACAATGTTAAGTCTATGGGCGTTTGATGCATTTTTATAATAAAACTATCTCTCCAGGAAATTAATATTTTTAACTTCTTTTAGTGATCTGATCTCTTCTTAAAGGATAACACTTTTTTCTTAGTTCTCAAAATATTTCTAAAACCTATGGTTAATTTAATATTTTGTGCTGGAAGAAAACTGAAGTAAAATTTTAAAATTCATATAAAATTAAGCATAGATTTTAGAAATATTTTAAAAACTAAGAAAAAAAAGAGGCACCTTTTAAGAAGAGAACACTGAAAGAAGTTTAAAATATTAATTTCCCAAGAGGATATTTTGAACATAAAAATGCATCAAACGCCCAAAGACTTAACATTACCAAGAGGAATTCGAAAGCTGAGTGACCAGCAGCCCTAACTGTTATTTATACTATAAACTGAAATATAATTATACATATGATTGTTATTAGTATTAGAAAGAAATTTAAACTAAGGATAACTGTATAGGTTCAGCACCGTGCGAAAGGGGCACAGAAATTCAGGGGGTGCCAAATTTATACTATCTGTATTCGTCTCCGCTTGTAGAACGGCGCAGGCAGGGCGATCATGTGATTGTTTTTTTCTCTCTATCTCTTTTGAGTGAGAGAATGGGAGAGACACCGATTGAGAAGGATGTTGAATCCGCAATAAAATAAATTTATTAGTTTTGAGAGTATGAGTTTGTTATTGGCGTCCGCTTCAGTTGGCCCGATCTCGCGCAGTAAGAGTAGAGATTAGTGGCCATGGATTTGAGTGTTTCATTAAAAGTTATATTGTGCTTCAAGGCTCAGTGAAAACTAGGAAAAAAAAAAATCTTCAAAAGAGTGTGATTAAGAGGCTACTTCAGTAAGACGAAAAGACCCGTTCGCTAATGTCAATCCTATGGAAGAAATTTATAAAGATATCTCGGTTGCATTTCAATATTTTTAAATAATTTTTTTGTATTAGACAGCTGAAATTGATCTGTACAAAGGTGTTTTTTACTTTTTCGATTTTGTTTACAGATATTTTTTATGGGGACACTCATTTTCGGAACCGGTTTCGAAAGTGAAAACATCCTTATAAAAAAAATCTGTAATGAAAATCGAAAAAGTAAAAAACGGACTGCATACAGACCGATCTCAGCTATCCAATGCAAAAGAAATCATTTAAAAATATTGAAATGCAACAGAGATGTCTTTATAAATTTCTTCCATAGGATTAGCATTAGCGAACAGGTCTTTTCGCTTGACTGAAGTAGCCTCTTAAATGCAGCTTGTGGCTTTCTGTAAAAGAAAAAAAAGTTGTATTAGGTTGTAACGAAAGTTTTCTGCCAAATCCCCATTGCATAACACTAATTGTAATATATATAATTAACTGTAATTTTATATATAACCTCCATTCCGCCAAATCTTCACAGTGTGATATGATACAACACAAGTACCTAAAGCTGTACACTTTATTCGGTGACATTCTGTAGCGGACTTTTTGCAACAGAACTGGATGTAAATTATGGTTCTAATCTGGTAGCGTGATAGTTCCATTTCAGACACCTTGTACTTAATGGTAACGATATTTTTTTACAAGTTTCACAGCACAGTGTTATAAAGCAAGTCTTTCTTTCAAATTCCAAAAATCGTTTGCCAAAATATGAGTAAACACGTCAACGCTAACTGTTTGCACAAACCGTATTAGCTGTGACGGAAAACTTTCGTTACAACCTGATAATTTCAATAGAGAAATATTAGTGTGCAATAATTATTCTTCAGTTAAAGAACATATATGAATTTTAATAAAAATAAGCATCTGGTGACGGGCGGTTCCATTGTAATGGTGAGTACGCTTTTAGTTGGGCGGTTCCATTGTAATGGTGAGCACGCTTTTAGTTGGGCGGTTCCATTGTAATGGTGAGCACGCTTTTAGTTAAATTAACAGAGTTGTTATACACTGGCCTCCAAAAGTTAAGGTACAGGGACTGGATGCTTACGATTGTACACAGTTTGTTGAATATCTACCAACATTATTGACGAATTGTTCTTGAACATCTGGGATGTAAAGAATATGTTTGATTTCACATTTCTCGATGAAGATTTAGTCGGGCCGACAATTAGGGGGCTAATAATAAATTTAATAATAAAATAATATTTGCGATCAGCTATGCAACAGAAAATGCTGGAAATGGTTTGTCACTGCGCTAAATGACTATTTGGGTCCTGTTCAACGTTTGTGTGCATTTGTGTAAGCATATCACTCATATTCGTAAAGATGTTAACGTTTTTGTGAAAAATTAAAAAGTTTTTTTGTTTATAGCATACAGAGTTTTCAACCAAATTTAACACATCTTTCCAAAAACCTGACAAAGAACAATAGCAACAGTACACTTCAATTAAAACATGAATATATTGAATATTTGATGAGATAGGGGCATTTGTATGAAATAATTTTTAACTGCGCATGCGTGGAAGATTTCAAATTTTTTTTTTCATAATTTGGTAGTCAGCTATTTAGGGCAACTTATCTAAAATGTACAGTCAAATATCACGAAAATTCACAAAGATAGGGCGATACAGTGAGTTGCTTTCTAAAAATAGCTTTATTACAAGGGTTTTTCCCACAACTTTTCAATTAACTCACTATATCTTTCTGAGTTTTCACAATATTGGACAATCGCCATATCTTATTATCAATCAAAATTTGATAATCGTCAAAAACATAGAAAAAAAAGGCTATTTAAAAATTTCGAATTTTTTGTCCAAGAGTCATTCCATGTCACATCAACACACCTTTTCTCCCTTGACCCCTCAGATTTTAATGAAACTTGGTTTATCAACTGTCCTTACATAGTTATGAAAGAAAACACTAAAATTATTTTTTAAAATGTATTTCATTTTAATTTTATTAACAATTAATTAAAGCATTTTTCATTAAAATTTGCTACATCTTGAATTACTTAATTGCCATTTTCTCAAAAACTAAATGTGATACAAACTTGGTTTATATATCGTGTTAAAGCTCTTTTATGACGTTTATTTTAATATGCAACATGATAAAAAATTTAAAATTTAATTTTTAAAAAATTCATTTTTAAATTTTAAATTTCTCAAAAAGTGACATTTTTAAAATTTTCAAATTGACTTGATATTTCCCTTGTACATTTCCCCAAGTTTTATGATGGGATCTCTATGGGATCAGAAGGTACATGAAGTTGAAGTTCAGATGTAAAGTGAAATTTTTAACTTGTATTTCAATATCTTCATTTTCAACTGATGACAAGTAATGAAAAAATTATATAAATGCCATAAACTAACATTTTTTACATTTTAAGTAAATATTTCCATTTTCTAAATATGTTAGACATAAACAATAAGAAATTAAAAGTTGGATATTATTATTTGATAATTCACAAATATATATACCTTATAAACACTATAGATCCTTTTATATGACAAGATTGTCTAATTTATTTTATTATATAAATTGAAAATTTATTTTGCTTTTGTGAAGTATATCTGACACAAACATCTCATATATGAACTGATTCATTTTTGATTCCAGATGGCCACCCTTTTATTATACATGTCTAATCTTTCTTATATATACTTAACACTTTGTATATACGTTATATTTCTACTAATATCACTTTATAAATACTTAATATAGATAACTTTTTAAATGCAGATAAAATATAAATATTATACTTTGTTTGCAATAATTTATGTAATAATTTAATGTAAATAGCACATGAAAATATGGTATGAAAAAGTTACATTGGCAATGCCATTTTGACATATGCATATCACATTTTATGCAAAATGATTTTCTGATTTATATGAAAGATATGTGTCCACTTCACAATGTAAAATAAATTTTTAATTCATTTATTCGAAAATAAATTAAACTTGATCTTTTCTTGACTGCTAGAAAACATTTTTCCAATCTTGTTTGTTTCATCCGTTAGCAGAGTATATGTACGACCAGTTGGTGTAGTAGGGTTTACTTTGAAAATGACATCAGTTGATGAAATCCACAGAACATCAGGTACGTAAGGGTAAAAGAAAGAATGCACTGGTCCAGGTGGATGAAGAAAGGTAACCTTTATTTCATTTTCATCTGCATTTTTATCAAAAATATAACAAAGCCACCATTCATCATTGTAGTAAGAAACAAGGTAGCCAATTAATTTCTCAAAATCTAATTTTTCTCCAACAGGAATAATTGCATGGGTTTCTGATAATTGTGAAAATGAAAATAACTGTTTTCATTTTCGTCCCACATGTTGAAGGGATAAAAGCATGAAATTTTCTAGTATTAGGTACTGCCACAGCCTGGCTAAGTCTGTGTTCAAAGTGCTGTTCAGTTTTAATATACTCCCCTCCTGTGTAATATAAGAAAATTCCATTGTCTTAGATAAGTGAAATTTTAACCACTCATATATGAAATGTCGTAGTTATTTGGTCTTGGTAAGACCTTTGCAGGCTGGCTCTTGCTGCTTCCCTTTTCACCGTACCTCCTACTCCATATCACACGGTCCCTTGCCGTGTGCTGTAGCAGAAAAGTGCCATTCTGCTTCAATTCCAAAATCAGTTTTGTGATAGCAAAGATTTGTGAAAATTTTTTTATTCTTGTACTGGGCTGCACTGCCATCTGAAAAACAGTAAAGTTTCTTCACGTCATTAAATTTAGATTTTAAAAACTGAATAAGTTTTTTCTGAAATGTGTATACAGATATGGTATTATGTTCAAGACATTCTGAGATTGTGACAAAACTACAATGCTTAATCTCATTTTCTTCTTTAAAATATACTACAAATGGATGTATAGAGACTTGCGATTTGTTCCAGTGGTACGATTGTGCTTCGTCCTGTAAGATAAAGCTTTAATTTTCTGAAAAGTCACAAACTACAGCCATTTCAGAAGTTAATAAATTTTCCTTAATGTAATTCATAAAAGCACTTTGTTGCTTACTAATGAAATCATGACGTAGAAGAACCTGGAGTTTTTCACAGAATATGTTAATAAATTCTTGCACAGGCTTCTGAACTGTTCCTAAGTTGCAGCGATCAACCGAAATCCATTGGCGAAAAGTTAGCGTTTCAATCAAATTTTCTTGAAATCCATCTTCTAAGATTTTTCTAATGCCATTAACACCAAGACAAGAGACAATTTGAAAAATAGCAATCAATAGATGCTGGATTGCATACCATTTTCGTTAAACAATCTTTATAGCTTTTAATCTGACCTTTTGTGATGGAATTTATCTTGCAGTTTTCTATCATTAGCTTTACGCTCTGGTGGATAGTGCATATACAGACGGCATGTGTTCCAATTGGACCAGCTAGAACACAGTTTTTGGGACGCAGCTCAGCAAATTTTGAAAATCCAACTGTGATGCTTGGAAATTTTTCTTGGAAGAGCTTGTATGCTTCTTTCAAATTGCAGAGCATTAATCTTTTTGAAACTTTCACTTTTTTACCGACTTTGTCCATCATTGAAACACAGTCTTTAATACCTGGCATTGGTTGACTCACTACATCATTCTCATAAAACTCTATAATTTTATTCCAAGTCTCTTTCAGCAAATTTTTTCCTGGTTTTTGATTTGCTGTAGACAAAATACCCTTCTTCTGCAAGAGTTTTTTGGTTTGCCTAACCTGAAAACCTGGAGCTTTGAATTCTTTCATAATTTTTCTTATGCTCCAATTTTCTGGCAATAAAGTAAGCATCATAACTTTTTTTACCCTGCTTTCACAGTTTTGGTACACATTCTTTAAATGATTCAATATTCCATTTTTTTGAATCAGTGTTTTGATCTTCATCATAGGAAGTGGCATTTCTTAGAAATTTTCTTTTGACTGCTGATGTTATATTTTTCATTTTTTGACTAGAATACTTCCTATACTTCGCTTTTTTTCTATTAACTGGTGATTCACCTAGTTCCACAAGTGACTTATTAAATACATTCAAAGATTCATTTAAAGTTTCAGGATCACTGTCTTCAGATATATTACTTTTAGGTTTCAAATCACCAGTAGCTGGTACTGGGAAGATCATTTGCACTGCTATCATTCTTTCTTTCCGACAAGTTCTTTCTGCAGTTAGTACATACTTTTGAGTTTGCAGGCATTTCTGGAATCAATGCACACATCCATGACGTAACAGTTCTTAGTCCTTTTCTTACATGGGAATGATGAGGTTTTTTGAAGGGATTAAAACAATTTAAAGTCCCAACTCCTCTAGAACCCATTGTGAATATTAAATACTATGCTAACAACAAATAAGCTTTGTAATTAACAAACTTCTACTGCATTAAAAAATACAATTTGCAGATTGTTCAGACAAAATTACTATTATGAATATTTAAGTACCAGAACAACAACAAAATATGTGACAATGAACTCTTACAATACAAAGATGTAGATATGGTGAAGTAATACCTACTAACATCTGCCCCTATACGCATTTTATCCAATCAATCTAAAGGATCCACCCACAAACACTCTTTTGAAGTACTTTCTAGAACATTTATTATGCTAATTCTAAAAGAAATAATTTGTTCTGCATTATTAAAACCAAATAAGGGATCAATATGTTAATTTATGTGATAATTTACAATTCCAAAAGTTTATTTAAAATATATATATATGTATAATTGGATACTATATTGTATCTAACAAATTATAGAAAATATTTTCTAAAAAACTAACATGGTATTGAAAAATAATTTTTTTATCATGTTGCATATCAAATTAAAGGTCATAAAAAGAGCTTTAAAATGATACATAAACAAAGTTTGTATCACATTTAGTTTTTAAGAAAATGGCAATTAAGTGATTCAAAATGTAGCAAATTTTAATGAAAAATGCTGTATTTAATTGTTAATAAAATTAAAACTAAATTTATTAAAAAAATAATTTTAGTGTTTTCTTTCATAAGGGGCTGTGCATATATAACGTTATCAATTTTTCGGCAATTTTGAACCCCCTCCCCCCCGTACGATATCATACGTTATCATCCCTTAACCCCCCCCCCCCGAAATGATATCGTTATCAGTGTCTAAAAAATTTTTCATTTTTGAAATTTTTTTTCTTTTGCTCGGAGTGATATATAAATATGGTTACATTTATTTTTCGATACTTCATTGATTCAAATGAAGAGAACTCAATAAAATATCACTTTATATATGAAATAACTTTTTATCAAATAACACTTAAAAGAAATAGTTACTATTTAAAAGTATTTTATAATAGGTTTTTGTTACATAATGCATTCAACAGTAATACTGTTTTCTTGCACTTGACTCCGCACGGGAAAGGGGGTGGGGAGACGGAGCTTCTTATCACCAAAACAGGTAGACAACATTCTTTCTCTTTTATTTACTAGTAAACACAGTTATCATTTGAAACATACTTTGCATATGGTTTCTCGAAAAGCGAATTATATATGCATACACATATGACAGAAGAAATAGGAAATTTGGAATTAAATAATTTTATAATCATTTAATGATTTTAATAACTTTGTACTTTCATAAAAAATAGATAGCAGACTAAAAAAAGATAACATTCTATTTTGATGTAAAGGCCAAGTTATAAATAAAAAGAGAACATTTTGGTTGGATCAAAAATGATAACGATATCAAAAGACGAACCCCCCCCCCTCCCCCTAAAGATATCTAACGATATCATTTGCCAGACTCCCCCTCCCCCCTAAAAAGATAACGTTATATATGCACAGCCCCTAACTATGTAAAGACACTTGATAAACCAAGTTTCACGAAAATCCGAGGGGTCAAGGGACATTTTTGTCTGAAACTGTGTTGATTTGACATGGAACGACTCCCAATCATTCACGGCCCTACTACCAGCAACCAGTGTGCCAAATTTCATAGCCCTGCGCCCTGGAAGTTACATAGATACGTGCACAGATTTTAATAGGGTAGATAATATAGCTCTTCTTTGAATTTGATGGCTCTTTTGTTTTTCCATCCCCAGCCCTCTCTATATGCTTTCAATATTTTCTTTGCATTTTTGAATCAATCCGGAGAATGTTTAAAATTAGTTTTAAAAAAGTGTAATTCTTACTTTAGGAACAACTTTATTATGCCTATAATATTAATAATTTTTTCACAAAATCATTCAATCATATTGTTCACCAATATTAGTTTTTAAAAAGTGGAATTCCTACTTTAGGAACAACTTTATTATGCCTGTAATAATAATAATCTTTTACACCACAGATAAAATACTATTTTATGAATTGATTAATAATCTTTTCACAAAATCATTCAATCATATTGTTCACCAATATAATTATTCATTTAGAACTGAATCCATACAAGTTGGCAGCTATAATAATACATATATTTTACTAAAGCTCACAATTTTATTGGATTTAGTTCCATATAATGAAATAAATAGGCCTCGTCCTATTATGATAAGTCAGATATTGCAAAAATGTACATTTTAAAAAGTTTGAACTTGATTTTCAAAAGTTGAGAGCATATCTGGAATCATTTGTATGATAAAGATAACAGTCCAAGAGCAGATTGCACAAAAACCTATGTTATCAAGCACAAGGAAAAAAACCCTTTATTTTATGGAAGAGTAGAAGTAGGGGAAAGCCAGGGTTGCAAAAAAGCCGGCTAAAACTAAAAAAAACCACGCCGGTGGCTTTTATTGGTTTTAACTGGCTTTTTTTGGCCAAAATTGGCCTTTTTTTGGCCATAATTGGCTTTTATACAATGAAGCATCGTAATTATAAACACATTTTAAAGTGTTTTTAATTAGTTTTAATGACATTTAATTGATTTAGTTTAATAAATTAACCCAATTTCTCAATAATGAAGACATTAATTCTGGAATAAAACTCAGATGGTTTTGCTAGTGATTTGTAGTGCGAATTGCAAATATGTCAGCTAAATTTAAAAAGGCCCATACCAACTGCTTTATCTGGATTACACTGACCTTTAACCACCCCCCACCCCCAATATTTTTCATTTTTACTGCTTTATAAAATTAAAGAGGACAGTAGTTACTTAGTTCCATATTTTATTACTTAATTTTAAGAGCTATTAATATACAAATCTTATTTTATTTGTAGTAAACATTTAAAATTATACATAGTTATATAATAAAAACACAAGTTCTCACTATTAAAAACATTATGAATAGCATATTGCATGAATATGCTTAGCAGCAAGCTCTTCAAAATTTTATTTAGAGATTTTTTTTTCTTTTTTCTTGTTCAAATGCTCTATTTTTTATATACTTATGTACCAAACTCTCCTCAAATATTATATCCTTTCTAACTTCTCTTTAACATTTATAACTTAATCTCTCCATATGGACACAAGAATGATTCCATTTTGATGTTCTACATTTTGTCATTGTTCAATTAAATATAATGTTTAAAATAAGTAGTATATGTGGAGCTATGTAATATGTAATTTCAAAACACCAATTTCGAGTCTAACTTATATTCTTTTCAATATTTAAAAAAAAAAATTTAAGACATAATTGCCTTCACAGTTTCCTTCTAGAAGTTATAAAGACTTATTTATTTGACAAAATTTAATAGAAATTTATATTTGTTTTAGTAGAAAATATTTATAAGTGTATTAAAAATTAATTTATCCAAATTTAAAACGAATTAGATGAAAAACAACTTTTAAAAATAAAAACCGGCTTTTTTTAAGTGGCTAAAACCAAAAAAAAAAAAAAAAGCCTGCCGGCTTTTTTTTGGCCTGGCTAAAAGCCGGCAACCCTGGGAAAAGCCATTTTGGTTTCACAAGTTTTAAAAATCTTAAAAATGTTTGTAGCCAATCAGAATTATTGGTGATGAGAAATATGATTGTATTGTGTAAAATAATAAAAACCACAACCTGTTTTAACTTTTTATTACAAGACTAAAAGAAAAATTCAATGCTTTGGTATAATAATTTTGTGTACAATGGATCAGATGAAAACAGTTAACTGAAAGTAATAAAAATAACAAGGCATATATCACTCAGGAGAAATGGGTTTGGTTGAAGACCTTTCTCAATGCCTGAAGAATTCAAAACCTGAAGTTTAGAAATTAGGAATGATTTGAAAGCAAAAATATGAGCAATTCACTTGCAGGGTAGCAACTCAATTTGAGGAATGTAATGTACATTTGTTTGAGCACAGTTCATACACAGTTAGCAGATTCCTCCACCTTTGTCTTTTTTTTTTTTTTTCTTCTCAGGTAATTTAGTGTAAATTTTAAGAATTATGTTTTTAAATGATAGATTACAAAAGAGACTTGAAATATCTTGATTGTTATTTAGCAGGAATAAATAAATAAATAAAGGTATATTTCTAATTAAATATAAAGATAATTTTATACATAAAATATTAATGCACCTTTTTTGACCGACACATGGAAAGCCTCAAATTAAATATCTACTGTTACTGAAATATTTTTGCATCACTATATGACAACGATAAAAAAATTCGCTAATAGTAAGTTTTTGGGGGATACATACTGGCATTTTGGAAACTTAAGAAACAATGAAAAGATCTTTATAATTTACAGATGAGCAGAAACTGTGTTCATTACAATGCACTTTTGAAATAAAAAAAGACCCATTTTAAAACTCTCAAAAAGTATTTTTATTACAAAATAATTTAAATTATTCCCTCAAGATTTTTTTCAAGAAAGAACTGAGAATTCAAGGATTGGCACACATGGGGTGCAACACACACTATTTCCTCTTTTGGGAATAACACACGTTTTGCTGATGATGAGCTGCTTTAAAAAATAATTGCTGTCTAAGCATATCTGGAACAAACTTTGTTTTTCACATCTAATATTTTAGAAAAGAATCAAAGAATAGGAAGTGTTTTAATAAACAGATAACACTTTAAGCCCATAAAAAAATATGAAGATTTTACAAAAATAAAATTAAAAGATTAAAACCACTCTCCATTTTCACCCTTCTCCTTGAAGAAATCTATAAATTGAGTTTCAAAACCCATATAAAATTAGGAGTGACTCATAACAATATATATATATATATGTGTGTGTGTGTGTGTGTGTATATATATATATATATTCTTATTTTAAAAGAAAAACATACAAGGCAGAATTAGCTTTAAGCTGATCGATAATTAAATAATTTTTAATTGACCAATTTGGTAGGACGAGTCACCCATATTAGAAAAATATTACAACACACTTCCTTTAAAATAAATAATTCTTAAAATCTTTCTAAAACATTTCAAAAAATGAATGAAGTCATGATCAAATTAATATTAAGCAACTACAAATGTAAGGTTTGAGAATGATTTGTCATAATAATTTAAAGTGTAAAAAAGTTTTTTAAATATTCTTTTGCCTTTCAATTTTCTATCTTCATAATTTGAGTTGTTTTTCCAGTTCCTGTGCAATAGCTTCCAAGAAATCCATTGTATACAAATAATCAGATTCCTTCACACTGAAAAAATAAAAGAAAATGGTATTTTAAATATACTATTTTAAAATTATAATGGCCAAGCAAAAAGAAAAATAAAATTGGGTTTAAAAGATATACAAAATATTCAAGGTAACAAAAGATAGTCAAAGATATACAAAACTCAAATGTAAACTGGCTACATTCTGACAAATTTTTAAATGCATCTTTGCTTGTAAGCATATCAAATTGGCAGGTGCTCTTATTAAAAAACTATGTAATTCAACAGGTTTTTTTTTTCATCTTTTGGTAAAGGCAGAAAATTTTTCAGAAAATCAGCTGCCCTAGCAATAAGTTTGGTTTCCCTTAAATGTATGCTAAGCACTGCATCATGTTACTTTTATTCATAATTTACTTGCTCAATTCTTTACCAAATTGAAAGATTCTGATAGAGAAATCAAGAAATCCGTACTTTTATGGTGGGTGCAGGTAATAAATTGCCTATTGTTTACACATTCATTCATATTGCATAAATTTAATTTAAAATATAATCCTTTCATTCATTTTAATTAAAATACAAACAAACATTTAAAAATACACTTATTTCATTTAAAACTAGCCGGATGTGGCAATCCCAAAACTTTCTTCTATCTTATATATAATAATACATCCTGAAAAATGCAGCATATCAGCACCACTGGTTAGGTGATTTACACCAAAAATCTTAATCATCAACAACTTATGTCAACTTCTAACTGAATCTGAAATTTGATGAAAATCCATGCATTAGTTTTTTAGATAGAACTATTGCAGAAATCGTAAAAAAATTCTACATAGCAGAGCCACCTGTTGGGCGAATCACAACAAAAACTAATTAGGACCAATTTAAACCAAGGACTAACTGAATCTGAAGTTTGATGAAAATTCATTCATTAGTAATTGAGATACAACTATTGCGGAAATCGCAAAAAATTCAGCATAGCAGCGCTACCTGTTGGGCGATTTACACCAAAAACTCAGCACTAATTTATATGGGGACTAACTGAATTTGAAGTTTGGTGAAAATTCATGCATTAGTTCTTGAGATAGAGCTGTTGCGATAATAAATAATGCAGCATAGCAGTGCCACCTGTAGGGGGATTTTTACTAAAAAGTAATCAGCACCTAATTATATCAAGAACTAAATGAATCTGAAGTTTTATGAAAATCTGTGCATTAGTTCTTGAGACATAGCTATTGCAGAAATCGTGAAAAATGCAGCACAGCAACGCCACCTGCAGGACAATTTACACCAAAAAGTAATCGGAATCAGTTTATATAGAGGTTCAACTTAATCTAAAGTTTTCTGAAATTCCGTTCATTAGTTCTTGAGATAAGAGCGCCCACAAAATTTTCGTCATACAGACATTTTCTAAAAACCAACAAATTGTGTTTAGGACCTTCTAAAAACGTATAAATCCTTTTTTTTCTTGTAAAGATAGAAGAAAGTGAAAAAGAAACAAAAGGAAAACAAATAATAACATAAACCAAGACATTTTTATTTCAACGTTAAAGCATTGTTTTTAATTCATCACATGAAAATTTAAAAATGCTACTGGTGAGTTAAATGCTTTTAACGACATTTGAGCCCAGCTACTATTAAAGTACCAAAAACTCTTTGCGATAATGGCAATATTTCATATATATTTTTGTTGTTATGTATTTCATCTTTCTTGACAAATACTAAATACTGCTTAACCAGACCTGCCAACCTTTGAAAATGAGAAATCATAGCACACAAAATTTAAATTAATCTGCAGGTTGGTTGGTTGGTTGGTTTTTTGTGTTACACAGCCATCTTTTGACATTCGTAAAAGGAATAAGATTTCAGTCTTTCAACTCAATATAGTAAATTTTTTCCTCTGAAAATTTTTATACGATTTTTAAGAGTTTCTTTTCGTTGTAAAAAGGAGCCTGGTTTGAATTTTGAAATTCCCAATTTTTTTACTGCGATCATTGCAGGATATTCACAATTTTTCCACAATTGTAATTCACATTTTTCTATCACGATTCTTTGTTGAAATCCGCACTTTTTACCATGAACTTTTGACGAGATTCGCATTTTTTACCACGTTCCTTTGTCGAATTTTGATTTTATCCCGCGATCCTTTTGACGAAATTAGTGTTTTCTTTCTGCGATCTTTTGGTGAAAATTTGCATTTTCTTACTGATCTTTTGATAAAATTTGCATTTTCTTACTGATCTTTTGAAGAAATTCACGTTTTTACCACGATACTTTGACGAATTTTATTTTCTTCTGCGAACAATTGACGAAATTAATTTTTTTTTTTTTTTTATAAGGTCATTTGTTGAAATTCGTGGTAGTTTATCGCAAATCGTGCAATTTTGCACACTATTTCAAACCTTGCCCCTCAAAGACCCCCCCCCCCCCAACCCTCCTTTCCAGAAATCCTTAAAATGGCACCTCGTTTCTAAGAAAGCGAATTCCTGTATAAATATTTACAGAAACACGAATCACTCGTGGTTAATATACATAAAGAGAGTGTTTTATGTTAAGAAGTTTGTTTTGCAGCCCAGATTTTTTTTTTCCATGAGCATTTTTTAATGTCCGAATTTTCAGACTAATGGCCAATTTTTTAAAACTTTCGGCAATACTTTAAAATTTTGGAAATTTCGCGACAGCATCACTCTTGAAAAATATGCTGTACGGGATAAAAATCGCAATTAGAAACAAAAAATGCGTTGGCGTTTTTTGCAAAAAAACCAAAGTTTAAGACCGATTTTCGTAGCATCGTAGTTTATAGGTCCAAATCGTAGCAACTACGATTTTTTCGTAGCAGTTGGCAGGTCTGCTTAACTAACTTAGGCATTTATGCTTCATGTCTGTTTGCTTAACAGCTGCAATACATTCATTACGAGATTTTTAAACCTATTAAATAATCTTCAGTAATTGAGTCCATGGCCAATTGGCATATTTTAGCTAATAAGATTTGGTAGAATGGAATGTTTTTTGCTAAAAGTCTTTAATGATATCCACGTTTCACATTCAACCATATTGTTGCTGATATTATTTCTGTTTTGCCCAAACCTTGGCAGTAGACTTCATTATCGATAAGAAAATATTTCTCAGCTAAAATCCGTCAATCTGATGTTATGTAACTAACAAATGCATATCAAATTACTGTTTTGAACATATTTGGATATTAAGAATGGTAAGTACGATTGACAATCATTTCCGGCAATCTATCTTCATGGCACGATTAAAACATAGGTAACAAATCAACTGACGATTAGTTTTAAAATTTGATTCATTAAATATTTTTGCATGGGTTGGGTTTATTTACATTTAACTTACATCAAGAAAAGATAGGCTATCTTTATGTTAGCCGGGAAAAGTGATAAATTGCCAAATATTGTTCCTACAGCCATAATTCATATTCCATTTACTTAATTTAAAAACAAAGTTTCCATTTTAAATACATTCACATTTAAAGTACATGTCTTTCACTTCATTTTAAGCACAAAATCTATACCAATAAAAGAATGTTTCACTCAGTGTGTGCAATTACCATACATACAAGGATGAAAATTAAGGTGATTATAGTACAAGGAATGTCTGAATGCAACTGAGACTCACAAGTTTTAATTTTCTGATAATTAGCTGAGTTATAAATTAAAAATCACACCAAAAACTCATATCTTTCCTCCTGAGTTGGCAAAAGTGCTCATGAATGCTCAGAACCCGATTTATATAGCAGAAAAAAAAAACGAAGAATGGAAAGCAGGAATTTTGTCATTCTTTTTTAACCTACTACTGCTTAGTAAAGTTAAAAGCGGAAGACATATTCTGAAAGATCGTACTATGACCGTGATTGTACTTTCATTGTTACGTCTTAAATGTTGTAATCAGCTTGAAAAATCATAGCTGTTAACACTTGATTTTTCTTCCCCCCCCCCCCCTCCAAAAAAAATAGTTTGTTCTCGCAGTTTTTTTTCTTCTTCCTCTATACGGCACTACTTACTTTAGGTGCAATCAGTTTTCAGGCCTAGAAGTGACTTTCTTCAAAAATATTATAGGAAATAGGAATTTTTTCAAGAAAATGTAGGAATTTTTATTTATATGTAAATACACCTACACATATCTTAAGAGTCTTGGACAGTAAGAAAAGATTTTGCATTTCTCCCAGACAGCAGCTTGATGCTAACTCCCCCCCCCCCCCCAAATCTGTCAAGTGGGTGGATACTGTTAATTACTGCGAAGTCCACCCCGGTCAGTAGATAAAATTTATGACCCCAGTGGTAGGGAGATAGATAAGCTCTAGGGTTTTGGACAGCATAGGAAAAATATTTCTGAATTCTTTTTCAGTTTTAAGAAACAAGACATAGAATGATTATATAGTATTAGTCGCAATCGCATTTTAAACAAGGAAGAAAAATTATGCGATATGTATAAATTTTTAAATCCTTTCAAATGCTGTAAGTAAACCTATATTGTTTATAACCTATATTGCCTATATTGTTGAAGCAATGACCAGACATAGTTTCTATCACGATCATTATGTGTATTCTTTAGGACACATTTTGATTTTAACAATTGAACCACACTAAAAAAGAAACTGATTAAATAAATTAGCTATTTTCCCCTTTCCTCGAAGCAAGGCTTTTATCCATTTCTGTGTTTAAGAGAGAGAGTGGGAGAAAGATGCAGGGAGATTAGCAAAAATTTAATTATTTTAAAGTTTTCTTGCAATGGATACATTTTAAAACTACATTTGCATGCATTTTTAAAATATTTAAAAAAAAGTTCCAAATATGATTATGAGATGAGAAAAACTTTAACTTATATGAACAATTCTATTAGTCATCACATTCATATATATAACTAACAAATCAAATGCAAATTCATGATTTTATTTGTCTAGCGATCGACGAAATTCGTCAGATTTTTCCATGATGTTTTTTACAAAGTTCATAACCGATCGAGGAAATTCCCGATTTCTTTTCATGACTGATTGATGAATTGATTTTGTGGAAATCTGCTAAATAAATAATAATTCGAGAAATTTTGCTAATTCGTCGTAGAGCTACAAATTTAATGAGTTGGGCCAAAACATATTCTTTTCTTGGCTCTAATTTTTCTGTGTTGCAAGCTGATATACTACTGCTGTTGAATTAATTTGCGGCGCACATCAAACTTAATTTTTCCCCCGATCACACGGATATCAGTTTTTTTTTTTTTTTTTTTTTTTTTTTAGAAGAAAATAATAAATTTACGATTCCGTGGAAATGTGGCGTCCATGTTTAACATATTTTCTAATTATGGACAATAAGAAAAAAAGAAAAGCGATAAATATCATAGGGTTATGGAGGAGACATAATCCTGCGATTGATAAGAAAAAAAAGATAATCCGAAAATCATTCGGTGAAAAAGGGACATCCCTATAAGGAGCTTGGCGACTTAGACACCAAAAGTTAGTCGCCAAAACAAAAAATTGGCGACCGCGAATCTGCACATATACTAAGCACTTTACGTATATAGATGTGATCAAAGTTGTCATTTATATACAACTTTCAAAAGTGCTATTGGAAAATGAAAAACTGTTCAATTACAAATCATTTCAATAATTATGGTCCCTAACATTGTCCATATTATCCTTAACAAACTGTTTCACTTTTTAAGACAGTAACTGAAGTAAACTTTTTTAGTCATCATCAATTTTTTATGTGTTCTTGTAAAATACATATGAGTGACTAGCTGATCATTTTAAATTTGTACCATTTACCTCAACAGTTGAATAGGTGTGAAATTTAAATATGTTGACAATGTCGCAGATTGCAGACAGTATATGTGAAAACTGGGAAATTGAGTTAGTAGCCAGTGGCAGGTAGACTCAATTTCATTAGTGGTCACTATAATGTTTCAAACTTTCTTGACATCTAGATAAACTATAACCATTGTATATATACATATTTTTCTATAAATAAGAGTTTTATACCAGTCAATTATGCAGTCAAAATTGAAGGAAATTACTTTAAAACAACAAAATCTGTTATATTAATTTTTTAGAATTTATTTTTGGATTATTTGTATATGTTTATAAACACAATTATCAATTAAATTACGATTACTTTCCTTACATAAAAAAAACTAAATCAAAATTCCAACAGCTACGTGTATACAAAAAAATTGAATAAAACACAATAAAATGATATTTGGATTTTATTTAATAATTAAATGTGTAACACGCGCCACCCGTTTTAGAACAAATAGACTCTACTGGCAGTCACGTGACCGTTTTCCGTGAGCTTTGCCGAATGAGAAATGCTGTGAGTTGGAGAGTGTTCTGTTACAGCGTTGATTGTAGTTGTGTTCTGTTTGAGATGTGCTAAAATGTAAAAAGTTATATCCGTATTATTATATATGTGTTATGTGCCGTTCTATTTGTGATGTGTCGTCTTATCAAGATTAAATAAAAAATATTTAAAAAGCTTACCCCGAGAAAGTGATATTTTGAAATTATGTGAAATTTCTGTGTGATTTGAAACTGAGCTAGCCTGACAATTGGCTACCCAACCTCGGGCCACGAATTCAAAGAAATATGTTCACATCCAAATTTTTCAAAAGTGTTCGCAATATTATTTCATCATTCTTCAAGTCAAGTGATATAGTAATATATTTTTATTCAAGAAGTGTGGTTTTCAACTAGCAGAAAAAAAAAAAAAAAATGGCACGACCGGTCGTCTGCATGTGCAAATGAAATATGTTCTTAATATTCTACAGATTCGATCGTTGTCAGTGAGTCTAAAATATGTTCTGCAATGTTTCGTTACCTTTGCCATCTTCATACGTCGCCTTTACACCATGTGATAGGTGTTCTTATTTTTTTTTCAAGTTGTAAAGTTCTACAAATTACTTCGTTAATGTCCTAAGAAAATTCTAGGATATGTGTGTTTATTCTGCAAGATGTTTTCAACAAGTAAGCATTTTAAATTGAATGGATCCATAGTTTGTTTAATAAAAAGAATGCATTCTTGACTTCGTAACATTATTCATATTCTAAAAATTCTAAATATTTTTGAAATTATTAAATTTTAATTCATTCTATTATTTTCCTGTCATGTTTGTATTGCATATTTCCCCTTCCCCCCTCCCTCACCCATTATTCTGAAAATTTTACTTTGATTCTGTTCATGTATGTTTAATTTTTACTTTGCTTTAAGTAAAATATTTTGATTCATAAAAAAAAAAAAAAAAAAAAGAGTGAGTGCGAGAGAAAGCGAAAGAAATATTCATTTACGTTTTCGTTGATTTTTTTTTCTTTTCTTTTTAAAAGAGGAAAATAAACTGTTGTCAGTCAAATTAGAAGTTGTTAAAATGATTCATAATTTTATCGCAATTCTCATAAAGATATGTGCTTATTTTTATTATTTTTTTATTGGTTTCGTAAGAGAAATGATTACTATTTTTATTTAAGTGTTTGTTATTATTTAAATGCTAAACGTAAGTATTTAATTTTGAGTTGCTGATTTACTGATGAAAAAGCCTTGAATGTGATTCATTTCCAACGGAATGAGTAAGTTTTTGTATTTATTATTTGTTTATAAAAGAAACTTTATTTCCTTTTAAAGTGATATTGAATGAAACCGATATTAAGTAGCGTTAATAATATAATAATAATATTGGTTGAAATTTTAATTATTCAATTATGTGTTTTATATTATTTAGAATATTGTTTGAAAGTGTTAACTATTCAGTAAATGGCTTTATATTGGTTAAAATATTGTTTTGATTAAATGTCGCGTTATGACAATCCAGTTTATTTATACCTGCAGGGATTTAAAGTTTGTTTTGTTTTGTAGTCAAGAGTTTTGCTAATGTTAAACCTTACTGTTTTGCTTTATTAAAGTCTTGTTTATATGAGTTGTAACGGCAAAGCTCACACGTTTGGGGAATAATTTAAACGAATTTTCGGCATTTGTGGGGTACTCGTTTTGTTGTTTTGCTAAAGTTTAAAATGTCTGAACTTAATAAAGCTCGCAAAGAGGATTTATATCAGGTTGCGTTAGAAATGAATTTAGATGTGCAACCCTCTATGACAGTTGTCACATTGCGTGAAAAAATTAAATTCTCCCTCTCGTACGAAGTTGATTTTGTAAATTCATTAGTCAGAAACCAAATTTCGACTCGCGAGGAAGAACAACGCAGACGGGACTTAGAGGAAAAACAAAAAACAGCAGAGTTAGAGCAGCGGAAACTTGAATTAGAAGAAAAGCATAGAGCGGAAGAGTTAGAGTTAAAAAAGCTTGAGATGAATTTTGAGCTTGTGAAGCTCAAGTTACAGGCTCAGAGCCAAAGTGTTTCCAGTGGAGCGGTAGGTGGTAATGCAGCATTGGGAATGTCTCACCCGGAGAGTAAGATAGATATCCAAAAGCTGTTGCCTACATTCAAGCCAGAAACTGATGATGTAACTTTGTTTTTGGTGCTCCTAGAACGTCAGCTAAAGCTCTCGAAGGTACCAGAGCATCTATGGGTTTCGTATTTACTCAGTGTTGTACCATCTTCTATCTCTACGCTTATCGCTCATGAATCAGAAGAAAACGCTTCAAAATTTTCACATGTTAAAGATTTACTTCTAAAAAGGTTTAAAATTAGAGCCGAAAAGTTTAGGCAGCTGTTCTTTACTCATCGCAAGGCCAAAGAAATTACTTGGCGAGATTATTATTTCGAACTTCGAGCTTATTTTGAAAACTGGCTTAAAGAATTAACTGTAACGTCTTTTGAAGCCCTTCAGGATCTTATCATAGCTGATCAAATGAAAAGGCGCGTGCCTGTTGAATGCAAACAACATATGTTAGACGATTGGGAAAATTTAAATTCGCCAGTCGACCTTGCCGAAAAATTAGATGCGTATGACATTATTAGATCTACGTTTCCTAAAAGGGATCCGGTTGTACCCGAAGATAAAAAAGAGTTTTCTCGTCGAGAAAATAATTGGAAGCAGAGTAAGCCTCCAAAAGAAGACAGATCTTCCCCTAAGTTTGCTAATCGACGCATAGAATCCGATATTGTTTGCTATGGTTGTGGTAAATTGGGATTTATAAAGAAGAAACGTCCAGATTGTTCCCCTACGGTTAAAAAACAAACTGTTCAAGCACATCGTCTTGAGCTATATAGTTTAAATACATCAGCACCTTCAGCTCCAAATGTGCCTATCACGATCTGCAATAAAAAAGTGTTGGTTTGTGCAGATACGGGAGCGAATCGTTCTATTGCTGGAGAACGTATGTATCAATTATTTTTAAAAACTGGTGTTGCATTGAACCCTCATACTCATGAAGTAACGTTAGCTGACGGAATTACAGTAGTTAGAAACACTTTGTCTGCCACTGTGCCCGTAGAGATTGAAGGCTGAGTCTTCGAAACTGAGTTCATTGTATTACCAGATGCCAAGGGTAATAGAACTCTTTTAGGTATGGATTTCTTACATAATGCTAACATGGTGTTAGATACTGCCAACAAAACATGGTATTTCAGCGATAAACCTCGGGAAAAGTTTTATCTTGTTGATGAATACCAAGAAGAAAATAGCACGTTAGCTGGTGCGGTCGAAGTCATTCCGTACGCTTTACATGAAGATGAAGGCAAAAATCTAAATTCCGATGAAAGGGACAAACTTGATGATATTCTGAAAAGGTATGAAAAATGTTTTCAACCAGGGGGAGAGACAACCCCGTTTGTGGAGCATAGTATGAATACAGGTGATAGTGCTCCTGTTTCTGCACCACCTAATCGGATGACTCCTGCTAAGAAAGAAATTGATAAGAAGAAAATAGAATATGAACCTGGAAAATCAAATGTTGTGGCTGACATGTTGTCACGCCCTGTCTGCAATCATCAATCTGCTTTCTGTGAGACATGCAATTTTGTCAGCATAGACATGCCAACAAGAAGTCCAAAAGATATCAGAGAAGCACAGTTGCAAGATGAAAACCTTAAAAAGATCATAGATTTTTTTGAAGATGAACAGAAAAGCGAAGATTTCGCAAATTGGACCGATAGAGGATTCCTGATGAATCAAGGTGTGCTTTATAGGTATGCTCCCGAATCAGAGGCCGAAGAAGCGCAACTGGTCATTCCAATACAAGAAAGACAAAATATTTTGAAACTTCATCATGACGACCCTTCAGCCGGACATTATGGTGAAGCAGGAACTTATCAGAGAATTGCTAAAAGATATTATTGGACAGGCATGAGAGCATACATTTCTGAATATGTGAAAAAGTGCCCAGAGTGCGCCCGTTATAAAGCAACAAATCAGAAACCCGCCGGTTTATTACGAACACCTGCTTTTGCTTAGCGGTTTGAGACCCTCAGCATTGATCTCTTTGGACCATTGCCTCCTAGTAAAGATGGGCATCGATGGATTTTTATAGTAGAAGATTGTGCCACTAAATGGGTCGAACTATTTGCCTTAACAACTGCTACTGCACAAGAATGTGCGACTACTCTGATTGAAGAGATCTTCCTTCGTTATGGTATCCCAAGAAGACTCATAAGTGATAACGGCCCTCAGTTTGTGAGCGCTGTTCTACAACAAGTTTGTTACATTCTTGGAATAGACCAATCATTGACACCTTTGTACCACCCTCAGGCCAATCCAGTAGAACGCAAAAATAGAGACTTGAAACCTCGAATAGCAATCCTTGTTGGAGATGAACACAGTTCCTGGATTGAAAAACTTCCTTTTGTTAGATTTGCTATGAACTCTGCCAAATCTGATACAACTGGCCAAACTGCCGCCTATCTGCAATTTGGTCGAGAATTAAGAACAATCGATGATGTGGTGAACGATTTTAGAGCTGTTGTGGAAAATGACAATTTTGTTCCGGAAATAACCCCATATCTTAAACGTCTTGCAAATATTTCAAAAAGTGTGAAAGAGCGTGTTGAAATGAAACAAGATCAGCGGAAGAAATATTACGATAAAAATCGTAGACGAGTGTATTTCGCACCTGGTGATAAAGTATGGGTTAACCTACATCCTGTGAGCAAAGCAAGTAAAAATAAAACAGCCAAATTTATGCCTAAGAGAGATGGGCCATACATAGTTTTGACTCAAAAGTCACTAGTGACGTATGACATTGCTAGCCTGGACAATCCTACCGAGCGAATTGGGCCTTACCATGTTTCCGCTTTGTCACCATTTCAAGAAACTGAAACTATTCCAGTTGCACCCTTAAGGAAAAGAGGAAGACCCAAAAAGCATCCTGTTTCCTCTCCGAGACGTAAATCGGAAACAGAGGGGGAGGATGTAACGCGTGCCACCCGTTTTAGAACAAATAGACTCTACCGGCAGTCACGTGACCGTTTTCCGCGAGCTTTGCCGAATGAGAAATGCTGTGAGTTGGAGAGTGTTCTGTTACAGCGTTGATTGTAGTTGTGTTCTGTTTGAGATGTGCTAAAATGTAAAAAGTTATATCCGTATTATTATATATGGGTTATGTGCCGTTCTATTTGTGATGTGTCGTCTTATCAAGATTAAATAAAAAATATTTAAAAAGCTACCCCGAGAAAGTGATATTTTGAAATTATGTGAAATTTCTGTGTGATTTGAAACTGAGCTAGCCCGACAAATGTGTTATTAACATGTAAGCATGTGCATGCTAGCATGTAAAATAATTGAAGAACAGATGGCTTTAAATAAAGAAGTTATTTTAGAATACAATAAGTTGGGCATTATCCTTAGTTTAATTATTTCAGCTTACAAACAGTGTTTATAATCAGGCATAAGAAGCGTTTGATATAAATTTGTTACTCAATTGAATCTGTTAATGCTATTCTTTTGAGTAACCAGATTTATTTTTTCATATAAATTAAATAAAAGAAAATTTTCTCCAGATAAAAGAATGATTTTCTTATTTTACTTTTAAAAATAAAAATATATCAAATTGGAGCTAAAAAAGAAAGAAAAAATGACAAGTAATGAGATAAATAGATAGGGGGGGGGGGGAAACAATTTGCATCAAAGTATTAAGGACAGCAAGAACTACTTCAGTAGAAGTTGAAAGAAAGTTTTCTGCTTTTGGATCCATAGTCTATACAACAATAAATGAAATACAGGTGGAAAAGATTGAATTCAGAGCGCTAAATGACAACATTTAGTGGGTAATAATGCTGATACTTAATATTTTGAGAAGTTAATGAAATTGCAGGGGTGATAATTTGCATGATTATATTTACTCTGTATGCACATAATCCTTTATATATATATATATATATATGTTTAGCATATACATTTGTAAATTTAGATTTATGCTTCTATAATAATTTTTAAATGTGTAAATGCAAAAAGAGTAGACTTTTTTTGTTATTTGTATAATAAATTAACAAAGTTACTTATTTGCATTTTTTATTATTTCTACAATTGCTAATTAAAATTTTATGAAAGATACAGATTATGCTCTTTTGTATCATATAATTAGAAGTTTTAATCATTTTGCAAACCTCATAAAAATCAGATTTAAATAAAAAAGGATCTTTTATGCCCTTAGTCAGAAAAATGTATATGGAGTTTTATTGTTAAACAAAATAAGACTTACTTTTTTAGCCCATGAATGCAACCGGCCAAATCTTTTGTCATTTTCCCAGAATCCACTGTGTCCACACAGGCCTTTTCCAAAACTTTACAAAACCTTGATAGAAACAGTAATAATTAAGATAATCAGCAATTGAAAAACACTTTATAGTGACAGTACAGCTTTGAACAAAAGAACATGAATAAGATCCAATGTTTGACTGCATATAAAAGTCTGGAAATTTGTATGAGGAGAGGATAGACCTGATGCAACCGAGTTACAGATTTTTCATTTTTTGATAAATAACCACAATATTAAAAATAAAAAGGTCAGCAAAAAGTTTTTTTTTTTTCCCCCGGATGGAGAGAGAGAGGCAGTATGTTGGCCAAACTATCAAAGATACAGAAGAAATATTCTTAAATTTTTTTCTTTTAATGTTTTAGAATATCAAAATCAGTTTAAAAAAAATATCTTAACATGAAGCTTTCCAAAGAAATTAATTATGAAACCTCAAATTCATGTTTTTTTTTTTTTTCCTCCCCTTACAATTTTCTGAACCTCACATTCGTCAAACTAATGGAAATATAGAAAAACAGATCACACTAAATTAATGACCTTAGTTTTCTCTCCAAAATGCAGTCTTAAAATACAAATATTAACCCTTTTTCCTACATTAATTACAATTGTGCACAAACTTCGTAAATCAAAATACAAACAAATCAAAGATATCAATATCACACTTACAACATTCATTTTCGTTTAAAACGATGTCTTTGTTTCAAATATTTATATTAATATTAACCCTTTCAAAAACATCTGTTTCCATAAGTCACTTTTGTGTATTTTATGATTTCTGTAATCTTAAATTTGAAACTTTGTAAGCTAAGGGACAGCATTGGCAAAATGAGAGAAGCAGGCAGAATGGTTAGTTTATCATTACTAAAGACTCACATAATTGGGTCAGAAAAATAATAATAGTTTTAAAGATTCAGAACTTTTTTTTTTTGCAGCCTTTACCAGACAAGGCAAAAGCTTACTGTGGGCAGACTTGTATTCATTTTGTTAAAAATTTGTGGGAAAAAAATCTATTGCATATTTTTTACAATTTATGCTTTCTAAATGATTCTAAAAGGATTTAAAGTACGTGGATGAAATTAATTTTTGTATGATAAAGATTAGATAGACTTTTTTTTTTTTTTGAGAAAAATAACTTTAAAAGCGTCTTTTTCATAATTGTTTGCAGTAAAAATGACGGACACATTTTTTTAGTCATAACTTACTTAATAATAGAAATATTTCTATGCAATATGTTTTACAATGCAACAAAATACTATATTATTCTTTCATATATAATTTGAAAAATCAATATTTTGGTGATTAAACAGCTCTAAGTCTCTTAACATTTCAAGGTAATAAGATTAATTATTTTGTGGATAACAAAAAAATGCTTAATTTTCTTTTATAATCAAAAATATTTAAATTACATATACATATATATCAATCTTTTTTAAATATAAAAAACTACTCAGTTTAAGGCATATAATCTCTACAATATATAACTTTTTTCAGATAGCCTAATGAACTTTCACAGGAAATAAGATATTGTTATAATGCATTGATTTTAATTCATGTACTCAGTTTTAGATTTTATTTTGTGTAAACCGTTACATGCAAAACTTTAAAAGGCAAAAGAATTAAAATAACAATTAAAAACAAACTTTAACTGATATATTCCATTTTGTAAAAACATGTCCTTCTGAAAAATTTGTTGATGTAAGTTTTCATTAATTACGTCAAAATTTAGTGTCCAAACTAGAGATCTGCACGGGCCGAAATTTCCAGGTCCGGGCTGACTCATAGAAAAAAAAAAAAAAAATTCGCCCGGCCCGGTAGAAAAGTTAAAAGTTTGGCACGAGCCCGTAGAAAAAAAATTATTGGCCCGGTCCGGCCCAGTATAACAGCTAAAAGTTCGGCCCGAAAAAAAGTTAAAATCTCAGCCTGGCCCAAGTGAATTGCTACAAAACATTGATTTTTACATCGATTTGGTTAAAAATTTAACTCTTACGATGAGTTCTGACCAAAACTATTTATCTTAACTTTTTTTTCTAAACTTCGTTTTTAAATAAGTGCCGCAGGCTGTGATATTTATTTTTTTATTGAATCGCTATTTCTTCTATGTAAATGTTTCAGTTATCATTAATATTGTTAATCCATTCCATGCATTGAATTGTTAAAAATCTGAAAAATGCTATACAGTAAAATCTTGTAAAACTCAATTACATAGAACAAAAAAAAAAAAAAAAAAAAAAAAATGCGTTATAGACAAGTTCCCTTCTTAGCAAATGTAAATGTTTTGGGAGTAGTAAAAGTTTTAAAGTGTTTTTCAGTGAAATGAATATGTAATTAAGAGCTGAAAATATTACTTTTATTCATCAAAATAATCTCTATCATTACCTAACACCTTCTGCTATCAATCGGGAAGTTGACGGATGCCAGCAGTGTAGAACGAATCGTCTTTTGACGTGATGAAGTCGTCAACCAAGTTTTGCACTTCGTGCACTGTCTGGAAGTGTACAGAAGACAAGAAATCCTGCATCGACCGAAACAAATGATAGTACAAAGAGACTATGGCAGAACTATATGCCTGGTGTTCCAAAACTTCCCAGCCAAGAGTTACTAATGTGTCCTTGACTGGTTTTGCAACATAAGGACTGGCGGAGCAATTTCAAGTGGTGCATAAATGGACGTTTGACAGATTTCTTGATTCAATTGAAGCAGTTGTTGCTTTTAGTGTTTCAGCAGTTACACTTCCACCAGGATACAACGGTTCGTAATAGAGTGCACCCTTCATATCCCACCAGATGCAGAGGAGAACTTTCTTTGCAGTGAATCGCTTGTTTCGGCGTTGATGTTGTTGCTTCGCCAGAATCCAACCAATATTTTTTGCGTTTCGGATTGTCATAACATATCCATTTTTCATCTTCCATCATGATTTTCCAAAAGAAATTTTTTCTGTTGCCTGTTTAGCAGATTCGTGCATTTCAAGACACGCTCATCATTGTTCTTCTAGCTCAATGCATGAGGCACTCTTCTTCTTGCTTTCTGAATCTTTCTCATTGCATGTAAATGATTAAAAATCTTTTCTGTGATACTCCTAAATGTTCGTCAAGTTCTTTTTGCGTCTGATATCAACCTTCATGAAGCAGTGCTTGCAAATCCTCATGAATATCCTTCAGTGGAGAGCCGCTACGTTATCGATCGCTAACATCAAAATCTCTACCTTCAAAATATCGAAACCAAAAATCGCATGTGCTTTTTGATACGATTTCCTCTCCACGAACAGAACACATTGAATGATATGCTTTTGCAGCACTTTTTCCTTGGTGAAATTCGTAACGAATGCAGTGGTGAATAAATGACTTATCGTATGACACCTTTCACCTTCAAAATTTTAACTTACTTTCACTTTTGTCCTAGCTTCTGCATAGATTTGAAAATGCTGAGCTGGTTCTTATTACATGACACAAACCAGGTTTGGCAAGTTTCTGCCAGAGTGGTTAAAACCGGCATGGCAGAAACTAGTTTCTGCCAGTAAGTGGCAAAAACTGGCAGAAACTAAGAAATAATATTAATAAGAACTTTAATGTGCAATGATTCATAATTCATACAATCACATATGTATTTGATATGTAATCAATTAAGTTAAAATTTAAAATTAAAGATTATGAATGTTATTCAAAGTTTCAAAATGATCACATAAATATACTTTGTTTATGTAATACTAATTTTCTTTCACTTGAAAAACAGAAATTTTTATAATGGTAGTCTGATGCTGTTCACACAGTGTTACAAGTTTAGCTATTAATATTATTGTTTAGAGTTGAATTTCTATTTAAAAGTAAAAAAATAAATTTACAAAAAATTCTGTGATATTTTAACAAATGTGTTTTTGAGAATATTTTTAAATAAATAATGCAATGCAATAACTTAAAGATTATGATTCTTGTGAAAACATATAAGTAAATAATTGAATCACAATAAATAACAGAAAAAAATTTAATGAACTATCTTATACAATTATTACTTTTTCCAAAGAACATTCCATAGCACAGGACAAATTTTGCTAATCTTTCTGAACACAGACTGTTTCTTAATTTGTTCTGAATAAAAGAAAAGTTCGAAAATATTCTTTCAAGACTGACATTACTTGCTGGCAATGTCATTATTGAGGATGCAAAATTTGAAAAATCCTCATTTTCACCAGTATTCGTTTTTAAAGATGACCACCACACAGAAGGCAAGACATATTCTAGGGCTTCCTTCGAGAAATGTGTTTCTGGGACAGGAGTCGATTTTGTTTCAAAGGCTATTATATATGGCATAAAATTGGGATTAATATCAGAAAGCAATTTCCTTGCCTTTTCTTTATGTTTATATGCCAATTTCGATCCCATATACTTATTAGGATGAAGTAATTAAGCTAGCATATGGTAGTCAGTTATTACTGTATTAAATCTTCTTTGAACCTTTGTATTTGTTTGTGTTGTAAGTGCAAAATGTGGTTGGAAATTTAACTAACAGTCTTAAATTGAAAAAAAGTCAGATTTGTTCCTTTGAATACTGTATTTAAATGAAACGTTTTTTAAATCCATGGAATTACAAGATCCACATATAACTAACATTTCTATGAGAGATATTTTTTTACTGTTATTATTATATTATTATGTTAAATTACAGAAAGGTATTCTGAGTAAGTATTGATTAGTTTTCTTTTCTTTTTATTGTTTAATTTAAAATAAGTATTGGATATAGTTTTCCATTTGATACTCTAATAATTGATACTCTAATAATTTGATATTCTAATAGTATACTCTAATAATTGTTTACATATAAAATTATACGATCATATTATAATAAAAATATTATCTGTTACATAACTCATTTTTTCTAATACAAATCTATTTATTTTTTAATTAAAACTACCCCCAATATTTTATTTGTTATTTATACTGAAAAAAATGTACTTAAGAAATTTAATACTACTAAAAAAATCTCAGATTATGTATGAAATGTGTTTATGCCAGTTGTTGCCAATTTCTGCCGGCAAAAAGCCAGCCCTGTAACACGGTCAACTAATTGGTGTGCGATTTCGCAGTAAATGTCAGACCAAATTCGCTTTACAACTTCTTATTACACCCAATATTATATATTCTTTTCTTACATATTAGTATATTAATTTTGCATGTATCAACGCGCTTTTTAGTTTAAAACAGGATTCCGTCATAGGCAGGTTCCTTTTCAAACATTTTACTATATTTTAATTAGCATAGAAATTTACTATTCTTTAAAAAGAATAAATGTTAAAGTTTAATTGTAGAATAATGGCGATTCAAAAATTTATGCATATTTTTGCAAAAATCTTTGGGCCAGGCTTAATTTTATTGACCTTTGAATGGACAGGTCACGCCGAGACAATATTTTCATACGGGCTGTCTCAAAACTAGGACTGAAAATTTCAGGCTGTGAAGACTAGAAAAGAAACCAGTCCCGGCTCTGTACAGAAAAAATAAGTTAGACCAGGTCCGTAAAGAGTAGTCACTAAACCCGGCCCGGGTCTTCAGAAAAAAGTATGGCCAGAGTGCCGCAAATGAAAATAGGTTAGAGCCCAGCCCGTGCAGATCTCTAGTCCAAACTCATCAATCAGTGCAATACTTCTTTAAACTATATGCTTCCTTTGAATATTAATGTGCTAAAGTTCTGTCAATTATGGACATTTTGAGACTAAAACTTTACTAATTTAATAAGATTTCTACACATTTAATTTTTCATTAAAATTCTACACATTTGCTTTTAGTAGGTTCTAAGGTAAAAGTCTGTGAGCCAACAAATTAGCACTAATTCAATATAGAAAAATTGTCTTATTTAATAGCAGAAACTTTGCAATTAAATAAGACAGTAAAGAGTTACTAAATATTACCTTTTGAAAATTGTGATGGAAAACGACTATATATACACAAATTAAATAAATTCATGTAAATCAAAAACAAAGATTTTTTGGGATACTTTGAAAGATAAAAGTATATGTAAGAATAAGATAGTTTGAAAATTACTTTTTTGTATTTAACTCAGAGTTCAACATTCAAGGACAAAATATTATGAATAAGAAAATATACATAAACTCATATTCAAATATTATTAAATTTAATAAAAGTTTTAAAAAAAACCCTCAAATAGAAAAAAAAAGTATTTTTTCATACGAGAAAAGCAGCAAGTACTATAAAAATAAACTCCAAATTTGATCTTAATTTGTAAAAAAATAATAATATTAATACTTTTAATAAGGATATCAACGATTTTAATCAGATAATTAAAATTAGTGATTAAATCATGTTTAAAAAATTAAATTTTTTTAAAACGGTATAAAAAAGCATGGAAATATAAAGTGAACCTAATTTGTAAAGTTTCTATGGATATTTTACCTTAATGAATAAACGAAAAGTACTTTAAATACATGGTTTAGCTTAAATGATTATGTTTATAAAAAATTAACTATAAGTTTGTAAAAAGCAAGTTCGTAAAAGGCATTCAAATTTAAAGATGATATTTAAATCTAATGCTGCTATTTTGTGGATTTCAAATATAACTTCAGATATAAAACTGGTCATTCTCATATTTACTTTGTGTGCATAAATTGATGGTTTTCACCCATTTTGATAATTTGTTTTTTGATAACCACTTACATACATGTAAGTTTCGATTTATGGTATTAACAGCAATTTTTATAAGTTGAAATGCAAAAATTCTCGCCATGATATTTGTTTGATTTGTTATTTGTGTTAACTGATGGAATTATTTATGTGACGTTATTATAATTTTTGTAAATATAATAATTATAATATTATTAATCAAAACATTATTAATGCGCAACCATCTACAAAAAAAAAAAAAAAAAAAATTAACAAGAGTTTTTGCAACAGATGCCAAATAGTGTTGCTGCGGCGCTGCTAAGATAGGAGATTTCAGAATTTTTTTCTGAATCAATTAAATAAAAAATGTTTTGTCTTTGAGTCTATCCTGTTTTATGTAAAAAAAGGTATGTTGATGATAAGAAAACGATTTGTCTACATGTGGTGTGTAAATTGACTAAATACATTCTGAATACTTTCGAACCCCGTTATAGCGAACGAAAATTTTGGTCCCGTCGTTTTCCTATTGTATTTAATGCTAATTTATACTTTTATAGCGAACCTCCGAAATCTTAATAAGCGGCTATAACGAACATTTTTTTTTTTTTACTTTTCCGCAGTTGTGAAAACAGGACTTCAACTCCAAATTTATAAGAAAATGCATGCCGGCTAGTGAAACATGGTGCAAATCAGCGATTCTTTTTTTTAAAGGGTAGAAACAACTGCATTCTTTCTCTTTAGCGATAGACATTCTGCATGTGGGATCCCGCTTACCCATCAGTCATTTTCCCTTATTCCTGGTCACAGCTGTGTACAAGACTGGAGACAGAGCCGAAAATGAGGAGGGACGACGCGACGATTTTTTAATAGTCATATTTAATAGATTTTACCTTTTTTTAATACATCATTATTGAATATATACATAGCAACTAATAAGTTATACAATTTGTGAACACTAACATTTTTCTTAACTGTTCGGATATTGCGAACAAAACCTTCGGTCCCTTGAAGTTCGTTATAACGGGGTTCGACTGTACACTATTTTGTTGTCTTAAAACTTATCAGAAAGAACAAACTCATCCCGCATATGAGTGTATCCTTCATACAGTTTACAATCAAAAAAACATTTATTTCACAATTTACACATAACAAAGTTTAAAGATAAAATTATGTACACAAAAATTTGCCTTTTATAAACATTACAATAAAATGCATGTTTTGTATATTAAGCAAAAATATGTGTAAGAGCAAAATATTACACAAAAATCTGCATATTTTACATATTACACAAAAATGTGTGTTTTACATATTACACAAAAAGAAATATGAAAACAGAATATTACGCAGAATGTATATGGGTAAAAATACTACACAGATGTGTTTTCTTGTGTAATTTACATGTTCAAGTATGTATTTCAAGAGTGATCGGATAATTTTTACACATTTAGTGTTATCATCAAATTACACACTCAAATGCTTATTTTGAAATTTACACATTATGGGTAAAATTGTATTTTGGCAATTTACACACCACTTTACACATATAGACAAATTGTTTTTGTATCATTGATATACCTGTTTTATGTTAAATTTGCACATTTATTTTTTAGAATGCAGAAATGAAAACATCCCATACAATTTTTATGATTAGCTTCGTGCTGTGAAGCAAAGAAGTTACATTAAAATGCTTTACATAAACTAAATCCCCTCCTCCCCAATCCTTTCTAAGGTGCATCCCACACTGAGATGACAAGCAACATGTAGCGCAAAAACCGGTCGACACAAAGAACGAAGTTGTTTCAAACCTGTTTTAAATGTGTCGCCTTAGTGTGGGATGCGCCTAACACACACACACAGTCACTTACCACATAGAAAACTTTAAAAATGGTTATTTAAGGTGGTTGAGAAATTTGTTCGTTTTTGAATAAATGAACTAATAATTACATCTGAGTTAAAAGTGACTGTTGTCACAAGATGCCAGTTTTTTTTTTTTTTTTTTTTTCCTTTTCCTCACTGTCGCCAACTGAAATGTGATTCAAAACACTAACTTTCACAGTATTTTCTACCTTTACCAAAAAATAAAACTAGATTAAAAATTTCTGCATAAGAGATCTTGACAATTTTTGAAAACAAAATAAATGGAAAAATGTGTTAGAAAACAGGTAAGTTTTGATTTGAAAACAGACTTAAAAGCGAACTTGTACTTTGATTTATAAAAGGGAAACGCTTCATAACAATTGCTTCAGAGTAACATCATTTTCATCTATTTTAAATCACACATGTTTCGAGATTAAAACCTATGAAATACAGAATATTGCTAAAGTGAAGAAAACGTTAGTTTTTCGATTTTATCTTCTTAAATTCTGCATCAAATACCATGAATCTTTTAATTTTTTTAATCTTTTGACCATTAACCTAAAAAAAAAGTAATGATATCAAAATAGGTTAAAAGTTTGTGACCCAGCACTTAATCTTAAGGCTCTAAAAATTTTATAGATGGATCTTGAAACTAATATCAAATCTTGAGTGACGCTATGCTATTAATATGTATACGCATGATTTATTTCATAATTTTTTTCTTCTATTTATAATTGCATATGCAAAAAATATGTTCAACATGAAAAGATGTATGAAACTTTATTTGCTGATGGTTTTCATTCACTTTCTTATAAATTCAAAATGAGTTTTAAAAGGCATGATATTAAAATTCGAATGACATCTTGATGTGACTTAATAGGTTTGTTTTAAGATTCAATTTAAATTATTTTTCGATTTTTTTCTTCTAAAATATATTTACACAACCAAACTATACTTTTAATTTGCCAATACACTGTTAAGTATCTCACTTTCACTGAATGTGCTATGTTATGCATTGAAATGTAATTATTCAATAATGTGGTTTATCTTTTGCACCATGCTATCCAGAATCATAAAAAAAAAATTATGTAAAGGATTTCTTTGTGTCATGTTATCCAATCTCATACATTTCACTTAGTTTGTAGTTTGTATACTATGATGCAAAACAATCATTTACACATAATTTTTATATATTAATTTTATCAAATTTTATGAATCGGATCCAAAATCAGTTACTTTATTGAATCAGATTAAGTTCAATAAACATGTTTTTTTAAACGACTAATATGATATACTTCAAATGAAAATCAAATTTCAAATTATTTTTGCTTAAAAGGCGCAAAGGCGAACCTAGTGAAAAAGATTCCATGCTGGGACTCGAACCCAGGCCGTCAGTATAGCGCACTGACGTTCTACCGACTAAACCACATGGAACGATACCAAGCCTGGAACTTCTCACTATTACAGGTTGGCAAGGCTACAAACGCAGCATAAGATGGAATTGGAATACTTTCCATGAGCCACCAACATGGGGCAAACATGAAACTCAATTAAATCCAGCATCAATAGAAACTATATTAATAGTTGGAAATTTTTTCCAAAGAATTTTCATTTGCCTTGCATGCAATACTTCAAATGAAAATCAAATTTCAAATTATTTTTGCTTAAGGCTGTTCTCAAATCCAAAGGGTCAACTTTCTGACATAAGTTTTAATTCATTTTTGTTCAGAAATGCGTGAACTAGAAGGTGTTATTCAGAAACGAACTGTTTTTTCCACGTTTTCTTGTAAACACAATAGATCTTTCAGAAAATACTTTCAAAGTGGGTGTTTTGAACCAAACTTCCGAACAAAAGAAGAAAATTCAGTCAGTAATGGGAGAAAAATGCCGTGTCACGTAATCAAAATCACTTATAACTCAATAGATAATTTATTGATCAAAAAATGGAAAAAACAGTTCAATTCCAAATCGCTTCCCTGGTCAGGCTTTCCAATTTCATATCTTTCCGTTAAAAAATGAATTTGTAAATATGTCAAAATGTTTTGCGTTTGTTGAGCAGAGCAGTTGAGAACAGCCTTAAAAGGAGCAAAGGCCAACCTAGTTAAAAAGATTCCATGTCGTGTCTTGAACCCGGGTCATCAGTATGGTTCCAAGTGGTTTAGTCGGTAGAACGTCAGTGCGCTATACTGACGGCCGGGGTTTGAGTCCCGGCATGGAAACTTTTTCACTAGGTTGGCCTTTTAAACAAAAATAATTTGAAATTTAATTTTCATTTGAAGTATTGTATGCAAGGCGAATGTTTCTCTCTGGAAAAAAATTCCAGGTATTAATATATTATGATATATTTAAAAAACAAAGAAAACATATAATAGATGTCTGGGATAAGTGAAAATCGTCCTCTAGTTTCAAAAAAAAAAAAAAAAAAAAGGTTACAAAATCGCGAGGAAAAAACTAAAAGCTATGAATGATCATATCATTTTGTATTAACACTAGAACGCCCGTAAATTTTACTCAAGTTTCATAAAAACATTTGACACCAGAATTTTTATTTAAAATTATTTGAAAGATTTATTGAACATAAATCTGTGTGTTTTAAATTTAACTTATTTTACGAAAGAATTTCTGGTTCCAGTTGACATTTAATCATAATGTCGGAGTCGGCTCGACTCCTTCCCGGCATTCTAGTGTTAAATGAGTGTTAAAAATTTAAATTCCCATCTTTTTTTGTCATTGTATTCAGATTCGCGAAAATACAATAATATGTGGGCTTTTAGAATTGAATTATTTTTATTGCAAATTGTTAAACAGATGTTTTTAAAATTACATTTTCCATAAAATAAGATTATCTAATGGTGATTTGAAAACCAAATAGTCTGTACATTTCAGTAAAGTTAAAGGTGAAAGAAACTCTCCTTATCTCTGTTCAGTATTTTAATTTTTAACATCCCCTCTATTTCTCCCACTATTCGTTCATCAAGAAACGACAGGTGAGCTAAGGGGGCGGATTAAACATGAATCGATTATGAAACATGTTCCATCACTCATAGAATTCTGCAATTGAACTTCACAGCTTAAGGGGGCTGATCACTAAGCTTCTGATTTCTCCTCCGTAATGTTAAGTCTATGGGCTTTTGACGCATTTGTATATTTTCTTAAAGGATGTCTCTGTTTTTCTTAGTTTTCAAAATATTTTTAAAATCTATGCTGAATTTAATATTTTATGTGTTAAAAGCGGACGAACTGTGAGTAAGATTTTAACACTTCCTATAAAATTAAGTCTATACTTTAGAAATATTTTGAGAACTAGGAAAAAAAAGAGACATCTTTTAGGAAGTGTACACAAAAAATAGAAGTTAAAAAAATTAATTTCCAGAGGAGATATTTTAAATATACGAATGCATCAAATGACCATAGACTTAACATTACAGAGGAGAATTCCGAATCTGACTGACCAGCCTTCTTAAAAAAGTGAAAGAGGATATCCAAGTAAACAACTTAAAAAGTGCATAACACCTTAAGGGTTGCAAATTATTTTCTGTAATCCAGTATATGATCTATAGAATTTACACACACCACATAATATGCAAAAATTTGGTTAAACTTACAAATGCATTTAACAACTTCCAGCATTTATCATTCATAGGCAATATTGTAATCAAAATCTGTTAAGTGTCCTTATAAATAAATGATAACTGTTTTGCATATCATATTCTACAGTAACAGTAAGCATCTTGTATTCCATCTCAATAATATACAAATTTCATTATGTTAGAAATAGTGTAACATCATTAAAATAAGTTGCAAACAATTTTTCCGTGTAGGCCACTAGTTAATTGAATTCTTTTATCACCCTGTAAATGAATAATAATGCTTTGCACTTCATATTATACAGAAAGCATGCTTTAGTGCATTTCAGAAATGCATATCTATTTTATTATGTTTGAAATAGTATAATAATAAAGTACACTGCAAATGATATAACGGATTCTTTTAAGTGTGTTTGTAAATGAACTATACATGCTACATACTCCATTTTCAATAGCTAACGCTTTCTCAATACCAGATAAAAATTACAGTAAATTTACGAGCATGGATAGACAAAGCGAAACCAAACCTTTTCAAAATGTTGGAAAGTGTTATAAAAGTGGGGAAGAGAGATTACAAATAACTACAGTATCTTCTGTTGTATAAGACAAACTTAATTTTACATACTTCTTTTATGAAAAACATGGAAGTCAAAGAATGGCAACACTTAATTAAATATGGTTTAATACTTATTATAGGCTTACACATTGCTCAAAAATAGTAGGAGAATACAAGGTTTTAATGAAATTATGTACATAAATCTGCTGATAACTAGCGTAAAATGAGACAACTATAGTAAAAAGTGTAGCAGAAGACTTCATATGCAAATCAACATTCATAACGTCAATATCAGAAAAAGGATGCAAGTGCTGAAATAGCAATTTTCCAAAAGCTTTTTTTCATTGACTCATTTGTTAAACACAATTGTTCAAAGTTTTCTTGAGGAAAGATTAACTAAAAATGTTAAAATCTGATTTAATGGAATCCACAGCACATGTTGAATTATCGGGAGACTAGAATTATTCAGAGAAACACAACCGAGTGTAGCAGAATACCCTGGAGTCGCAAGGAGTGACATGAATTCAAAGAAATAGGGAATGCCGACCAGGACAAGGTC
This sequence comes from Maratus speciosus, assembly GCA_963932465.1. NCBI lineage: Eukaryota > Metazoa > Arthropoda > Arachnida > Araneae > Salticidae > Maratus > Maratus speciosus. The sequence goes on along the minus strand of OZ010800.1, from coordinate 223,821,213 downwards.
GCCTATGTGCATCACAACACAACAACCGAGGACATGCGTCTGATGTTAACAGCTCATCAAAAGAGAATGCACAATGCTGCTCAACTGCAAAGACTTTCTTTTGAAAACAAGATGGAAGTTGTCAAACCAAACAGTCTAAAATTGGCTTTATAAAACTTTTACGCACACAGGCAAATGGTATGTATTTCTTCACAATGTCTCTGAAGAAATTTGGCTGGTGAACTTCAAGATTAAATGTAATGTGACTGGAGTCAAGTGCTTTTCACTGATGAGTCTATTTAATTTAGAGTGAGACACCTGATGTATTCTAGTATGGGAGAAAAGCAGCACTTGAAATACCCCAACATTAATACACCTTTTTGGATTTTTACACAGAGTACTAACAAAAGCTTATTGTACAGTAAAAAATACCAAAGGGAATGAAGAAAAAAAGGTCTATGCCTTCATTTTATAGGATGCAGCCTATTTTTAAAGGCACATTTTAAGGCTTTGAAAATGCCTTATAATTGCAAAATACAATAATTATGTTTGAAATGACATTAAACTAAAATTTTTATTTCTTACTGCGACATTATTTTAAAAGAAAACTCGATAGACTTCCAACACATATTTCATAAATATACAGAAGAAAAAAAAGTTATGTGCTGAAAAAATACCTCTTCAAATCTTGGTTGGAATCTAATTTTGCTCTGTGTTCTAATCCACGTGTCCAGGCAAATATACTAGCAATGGGATTTGTACTTGTCTGCTTACCCTAGGAAGGAAGAAAAAACTAAATTAGAAAGATTTTCAATGCATATGTGTGTGCCTGTTGGGGGGGGGGGGGGGGATGGATATATAGAGTCCTGTCGATGAAAGCTCTATTTGCATTTTTCTCATTTTTTGTAACTTTTGAATACTGCAGATATAATTAAAAAAAGAGAGAGAAATTGTCGCATGCAAACAATTTAAGGAGCAAATTTGTGATCACTATCAACTCTTTATCTAAATGGATGAACATAAGCTGGTTTTGAAATATACAATCATTATTTGCACACAAAGCAAATAAATAAGAATATAATGAAATTAAATAAAACTTAATATCCATATTACTATTCACTGATGGTCTATCTATATATGTGATCTTCAACCTAAAAATTAAATAAGAGTACTATTTTAAAATTGGAAGTAAAAATCTGATCTGTTTACCTTTTGATGTTCTCTGTAATGTCGAGTGACAGTTCCATGAGCTGCTTCTGATTCAATGGTTTTGCCATCAGGACAGACTAAGACACTTGTCATGAGGCCCAAAGACCCATAACCTACAGCAGAATAAAAAACATATGCATAACTTTATTTGAACATCCACAAATCAACACAATCAGAGGTTGGAACTAGCACAATACAACCAGTTGCTACTTTTCCTAGTAGTTTGAAGTGCGATGTACTACATTTTGAAAATTTTAATACAGCGAGTAGTTTGATTAAAACAGTAGTTTGCAGAAAGCGTACATAACTACTTTTAATACTACTTCTGGGGAAAAAAAAAAAAGTGCCATTCTTGAAATCACGTTAATATAACTTGTTTCTTTCATATAAAATATGGGTACTACTTAGTTATCCCATCGACCAAAAATCTATCGCCAAGCTATAAGATTAAATGCCAATAATGGTTTTGTAAATGTCGCATTCACTTGACTTTAAGCAAGTTACACGTGCTTATGTCATCAAGTGATTTTTCTTTTGACGTTTTATTTGTATTTTTATTAATGTTATACTAATTTATTTGTTCTTTCATTATTTAAAATAAGAATTATGTCAATTTGTATAATTTGGCGAAATTGGCCGACGGGATAACTAGTAGTACCAAAATATGTTCTTCACAACAATTTGTGAATGTCAACAACAAATTACTCTAAGAAACTACACTAATAAAAGAACAAATCTATCTGTGTGCGTGTGTGTCTGTCTGCAATGGTTAGCAAAATCTACGGCATGTACAAGGCTCAAAATTTTTATGAAGTTGGTCCAAGGTCTCTCCTAATGTACCCAAGCCTCAGATTTTTAAAATTCTAATTATTAGCTGAGTAATTAATTAACAATCGCAACTCACTCCCATCAAGCAGCCCAATTAAAAAAGTATTTCTTTCTTCAAAACCACAAGCTGACTAGAATTGTACCCTGTTCAAGGCTAGCGGTTAGTAGAAGGAAAAAGGATCATAGGAGACCACGTGTGTACCATTTTTGCAGCCAATGAGATGCGTTCTTCCAGTGGAATTGAAAATTATTTGAAAACAAGAGGTGGCTAAAGCAGACTAGAGGCAATTTTGCAGCTTTATAAAAAATTATAATGCATTTACTGAGTTGAATTTAACACATCTATGCACAAAATGTAACGGCTGAATACATAAATGATAAATCTAATTATAAAAATCGATAAATAGCTTTTTATTTTATTAAAATATCGATTTTTAAAAGGAAAAATAAATTTTTTGACAACAGGTCTACCTCTATAAAGAAATGTTTGTATTTGTTTGATTTGTGTAAATGGGGGGGGGGGGGGGGGGGACTACTTTTGATTAAATATCCCAATTAGTCTGCATGACAAATATTATTATGACAAAGGCTAGCGTGCTTCGCCTGCTATCGCATAATTTCAGTGTGTGTGCAGCAGATATAAAATCTTACAAATTTAAGGTTTATATAAGTATATTATTATACACCCGGGCAATGCTGGGCGGTCAGCTAGTAGTAAATAAAATTTATGAAGACTATAGTAAAGCACAAATAAGTTATGTACAATAATAGCCCACCTTTATATTGTTTGTTCAGACATATTGCTGTTTTCGTATATCCCCACAAAAAATAAAGAAGCTAAACTGTATTTGTATGTAACTATGTATAGATAAATATTACTGTATTATATACATGTCTTAAATTTGTTAAGAAAATTCTAACATGTGTATAAACTAACATTTTAGATACATTCAATTATATGTTATCTTTTTTACTTTCTTCTATCTTTACAAGAAGAAAATATTGGATTCATGAAAATTTTCGACTTCCGGTTTTCGACAAATTTACACATTTTAGGGGTCAGATTCCGGAAAAAATATTTTTACAAAATGTCTGTATGCGAGTCTGTCTGTCTGTCTGACACAAATTTTGTGGGCGCTCTATCTCAAGAATTAATGCACAGAATTTAATAAAAATTTATATTCCAGTAGTCCCTAATATAAATTGATGCTGATTAGCCAAATCGCCCAACAGGTGGCACTGCCATGCTGCATTTTTCGCGATTTCTGCAATAGCTCTATCTCAAGAACTAATGCACAGATTTGCATCAAACTCCAGATTCAGTTATTCCTTGATATGAATTGGTGCTGATAATGTTTTGGTGCAAATCACCCAACAGATGACACTGCTATGCTGCATTTTGCAGGATTTACACGATTTCCACTATAGCTCTATCTCAAGAACTAACGCACAAATTTTCATCAAATTTAGATATTACTTTGATATGAATTGGGGATAAACTGATGTAATTTCTTGTACTATTTAAATGATTTAATTGACATGACTTATATAGAAGAAAGTTTTGTAATGGCCAAACATACTAGTTAATCTTTGAATGCTCTCAATTATATTGCATTTGATTGTATAATGAGATTCGATATAATGAGGGAACACTATATTACTTAATCTGTGTTGTCAATTTCAAGAGTAGATTGAAATCTTTGAGAAAATCTCAAAAGTAGCGAATGCTTTTGAAAGTAGTTGCAGTTAGCTAAAAAGTAAAAGTAGCTTTTCCAATCACTGAATACAATTAAGGAGTATTTTTTATTACAATGTTAGGTTCATCCAAAAGTTTTAAAAAAACTTTAAGGATGAAGAGTTAAACAATCAATAAGTTAAACAATCTGAAAAGATAAAACAAGATATGCAGATGATGCACTCCAAATCACAAATAGATATTAGGGTGGGCAGTGCAGAAAAGTTTCCACTGGTGACACTAAAAGGAGACAAAAAATTTGAGATTTTTCGGACAATTCCTCCATTTGCCACAAATGGCTTGAACTTTCGATGAAATACTGCTTTTTTAACAAAAATTTAAAAAATGTTAAATTTAAATTATTTTAGCTGAGTTTACTTGAAATGTCATGTTTAGTGTACGAAATGTTTAAATAAGCTCTGATTATGTATTATTTAATAGTTATGTGCATTTTGAATTAGGTAATTTTTATAGCTTTTTTGCATATAAGTGAGCAAAAATTGCAGGAATTGTGAAAACAGGGAATAAGGATCTCGTCATCGATAAAGACTTGGTCAGGAGGCAGAAAAAGAAACTTGGAAAGATGATACAGGATAAGGAAAATCTTGGAGGAAGAAAAATTACAAGCATCTTTTTTGATAGTAGAAAAAATTAAACGATCTGCATAGAAAAAAAAAGGACCAGTTGCACCGCCGACAGAAAGACGAAACAAATATCACCATGTTGTTTGAACGTGGTTCAGAATACTTGGGTCACTTGACACCTCCTTCTGACCACTGTGGAGAAATAGCAAAATCATTATATAATTTTCTAGGCCAGAATAAAGTCTGCTTTGGAAAAAATCAAGAAGAGAACTGTAACATTTGATATGTATTCTTCATAAGAACGAGCTTCTACTCTGACAGCTACATCAACTGTCTAAAGTAGATGGTAGAACCACTTGACCTGACCTTTACCAACTGAAACACAGCTAGATTAACAGAGCACTCAGATGTTCAGCCTTTGCATTTCTGATGTCCATGAAACAGGAATAAGCTCGTAGAAATGGACACACATTTTCGCACACCATTAGTGATATGTGCTTCGTATTTTTGTGATGGTGCCGCTTGTTCCCTTTTTTTTTTTTATTCATAATTTTTCATCCTCCAAGATATTCTTCCTCTTGTATCTTCTTTTCAAGATTCTTTTTCTGTCTCCTGACCAAGTCTTTATAGATGACGAGATCCTTATTCCTGGTTGTCACAATTCCTGCATCCTGAAGCACAGATGAAGTTCTTAATGCAATTTACATATATAATATACCAGTTCTGAATGCGGCGAACGCTGAGTGAGAAAGGGATATGCATTTTGGAGTGTCTGCTTTTGAAGGCCCTGGTTCAAATTCTGATTCAGATGAACTGCCTGCTTCAAAATTCCCACTTTTTGAATCTTCTGACAACAGCTGTATTTTAGAGCAGAAAAACAATTACCGTTCCATCTCACAGTTACTCCCATCTCCTACTTCCTTCCTCATCCTCATGACTGATTGCATTTTCATTGGTTTCTGGGTGGTTTGGATCTCCATTTTTGCCTTAAACTTATTCTAAAAAGTCTCACTGTGTACAGATACATATTTTAATGAACATGGGGACTGAAAAAGTTTCAACTGACAAAAAGGTGAAAAAAACTTTAGTGCAAAACACAAAATTATATTATAGAATTCAGATAGCAGTGATGGAACAGAATGGACCTCATTTTGGAGCAGCGAAAAACCATTTTGGAGCAGCAAAAAGCCACTTTGGAGCAGAAAATAACTATTTTGGAGCAGCAAAAATGCTCATTTTGAAGCATCAAATGTCATTTTGGTATTCTTTGACAAAATTCGCGTTTTTCTGCAATTTCACAAAATTCACGTTCTTTTGCAATCCTGTGACGAAATTTGCATGTTTTTCGCGATCTTTTGACCAAATTTGCATACTGTTTGCAATCTTTTGGAAATCTAATCAATTCACCAATTTTTCATGTGTTTCGACCCTTTGTTGAAATCAGTGTGTTTCTAACTATCTTTTGACCAAATTAGCATGTTTTTCGAAATCTTTTGACGAAATTTGTGGTTTTTTGCGATCTTTTGACAAAATTTGTGGTTTTTTGCGATCTTCGGATGAAGTTTGCGGAATTTTCCGTGAAACGAAATTCGCGTTTTTTCACAATCTTTTGACCGCGTTTTGTTCGTTTTTTTTTTCTCCTGCGGTCCTTTGACAAAATTCGCATGTTATTCGCGATCTTTTGACGAAATCCGCGTGTTTTTGCGACCTTTTGATGAAATTTGCGGGTTTTTTCGCGATATTTTAACGAAAGTAGCGTTTTTTCACTATCTCTTGACCATGTTTTGTTCGTTTTTTGACGAAGTTAGCTATCCTTAGGCAAAATTAACGTTTCTTTCACGATTTGTTTATGAAATCCGCATGTTTTTCGTGATTCTTTGACGAAATTTGTGTTTTATTTCGCAATCTTTTAACGAAATCACGTTTTTTTTAGATCTTTTGACCACGTTTTGTTCGCTTTTAATGAAGTTAGTGATCCTTTGACAAAATATACGTTTTCTCACGATATTTTGACCGTGTTTTTCGCGATCTTTTGATGAAAATCTCGTGTTTTTCGCAATCTTTTTAACGAAATTTGAGACCTTTTGATTGAATTTGCGGTTTTTTCCCTCTATCTTTTAAATAAATTAGCGTTAATTCACGATCTTTTGTTCGATGAAATTAGTGATCATTTGACAAAATTAGAGTGTTTTTGCGATATTTCGACAAAACTTGCATGTTTTTCGCAATCTTCTGACGAAATTATCTATTTATTGGCGAATTTTTAACGAAATCGTATTTTTTCGCAATCTTTTGACCGCGTTTTGTTCGTTTTTTGAAGAAGTTAGAGATCCTTTGTTAAAATTCACATTTTTTTTCGTCATCATTTGACAAACATCGCATGTTTTTCGCCATCTTTTGACCAAATTCGCATGTTTTTCGCAACCTTTTGGCGAAATTCGGGTGGAAAATGATCGATTTGGCTCAAGAATTATTATCGAATTGGCGTAGTTGGGCGCAATTTTGTTGAAAAATGATCGTTTTGGTGCAGAAATGCGCAGCATTATCGATTTGGTGCAATTGGCGCAGCTGTTCCATCACTGAGATAGCAATATGTATAAAAATAAAATTCTAAATTGTATAACAAAAATTGTGATTTTGTGGTTAACTAAAAGTTGATTATCAGTCTACTAAGTCAAATGCTTTTGTGGAGAATGATGCCTAAGGACCTTACAACAAGTCCAGGGAAATGTAATAAAAAAAAAGCTTCAAGCTGACTAAAATAGTTGCTTAGTATTTTAAAAGTCAAAAATTTCCTACACAAATACTGTACTTTTGTAATATTGATTCAACTATCTCACAATAAGGAAACTTCAGAACAAAATATTTAAAAATGATATTATAGCTAAATATACAAAATAAAAAATCAGAAAAAAAACCCGACAATATTAATGGCTGTAAAAAAAGTGCCATTCATTAAAAGAATGCTTGCTTAAATTGAAAAGTCATTGTTGAACACCAATTCACTTTTGTAGGAAAACTTGAAGGGAGTTTTAAAGAAATCCTTATAATTACTTAGACAATGGGAGAAAAAAAACTTTAGAAGCTTAATTAAAAATATTTTTTTTTTAATTTCTATATATGTCTATAATTTTTGTTTCCAACATGAAATCAAGAACAAACACCAAATGAATACCCTTGAAAACTAAATCAATGAAAATGAAAGATTTTTAATAATTACCTTGAGCAACAACATCAGACTGCACATCTCCATCGTAGTTCTTGCAGGCCCAGACAAAACCTCCAGACGATTTTAGGGCTTGAGCCACCATGTCATCAATCAGACGGTGTTCATACCATATTCCCATCTGCTCAAATTTCGTCTTGTAGTCTCTAGAAGATAAAGTTTAGAATCATGCATTAAAACAAAATTGATATCGATAATAAAATAATTTTTAAGATCAAGATAAGAGCAGTTTTAAAAAGAGATAATACAGCAAAAAACTTGACTTAAGCACCTCTTATATGTTCCATTACGGGAAGTACGATTTCTAGTACCAATTTCTCCAAGTTAGAGGCTTTCACTAAACAATGCATGCAAAAATATTAAAAGTAACCCCTAGGGAAAAAAAAAACCTCCAGGGTACCCGGCAAAACATGTCTGTCAATTTCCCTGACCAAATCTCAAAAAATTCCATGACCAAATGCGAATACACAAAATCTGCTTTGATATAGTATTAAAATTTAAAAATATGTATTAATTAGTAGAATTAATTAAAGAATACATTTCAAAACCTTTATATAGATTTTTATAAAATTAACACAAAACTTAATAACAAGCAGCATAAAATCAGAAATTTGTATCATTCATAATATTAATTGTTATAAAAAGCAGGAAAAAATATTGTATTAAATAACTTACCAAAATCTTATTCCTGAAATACACAAATAACTTACCAAAATCTTATTCCTGAAATATACAAATAACTTACCAAAATCTTATTCCTGAAATATACAAATAACTTACCAAAATTTTTCTGTGGAACACACAAATAAAAGCAAATACATTATTTATAATCACTCAGTAAAAAAAAAAAAAAAAAAAGGGATTATGATTAAATACTTAATCTTTTACATAAAAATAAACCTTTATTGTTGACAAAAACTTTTGAACACTTGGATATTATCTTTTACATTGCTCCCCCCCCCCCCCACCCCAGTGAATTTAATTCATTTTCAATTGATTCTAATTCAATCTTCTAATTCAGCAGCTTTTCTAATTTTTCTTTTCATTTCTTGTAATTCTTTTATTTTTTTTACCTTGCTCTTTAGCCAACCTTTTTTCATTTACTAGCTTCTTTTCTGTTTTGCTCTTATTTTCCAAATCTAATTTGTAACGTTTATGGCTACTTTGAGCATAAGAAACGAGTTTTGGGTTAATATCTATTGTATCAACACTCCCTTATTCATTGACAGCATCATAAACATGCCTCTGATTAACGAGTGTGTTTTCATGTAAATTTTTAATTAACACAGATTTGTTAATTGAGAAACCACTTTCAACAGAAGCATTTCCATGTAAGAAAATTAAGCCGATCTTAATAATACAGTAGAGCCCCGATTATCCGCGGAATTGGGTGGCAAGGTCACCGCGGATAACAAAAATCGCGGATAATCCGAAAAAAAAAAAAACTGAAAATCTGAAGTTAAGAAAAAAACCGAAGTTAGAATTAAACAAACAATGGCAGTAAAACATGTTTTTTATTCTTTAAACAGCTTGAATAGAAAAAAAAAATTCATTAATGTAAAAGTATAACATATGTACACGAATATAAAATAAAAACATGCACTGTAGGCCTACTCATAGAAGCCACCTTAAAAAATCTCTAACATCAGTTTGTTGAGCCGGTCACTGTAAAATTATTTTTTTTTAATGCTAAAAGATCAGATCATAAAAATTTATTTTTCTTTTCAACAGCTTGATTTCGCAAATCATCTACAGAAATGTTTTCTTCACCCTCCTTGTTGACGTAGTGAATGAGCTATTTATAGATTCCCGATTTTGTACAGTTTGTAAAGAATTGTTACGCAATTTCTTATTCTGAAGTTCCATTAGATTATTATAAACATAAAGAGTGATTAAACAAGCAATACTTTTTTTTTTAAAGTCTTGTCTGATTATTCAGCATGCCTTAGGATGCTGGTTTAGACGATGTTTATTGTATTACTGCGTACTTATAACTTACATTTTCTTTTAGCAAACACCTTTTTCTTTTCTATTTTTATCAGAATTTCAGGTAATTCGAATTTTTTGTAATCCGAACACGCACCAGTCCCAATTAGTTCGGATTAGCGGGGTTCTACTGTATTTTAAACGTGGCAACCGAAACTAGTAATATTCTTCTATTACTTTCGAATACACGAATTAATCTGTTTATATTTATTACTAGGGCTTATTGTATTTTCCTTATTGTTGGCTTGAAATTAAATCGCTTCGCTGATAATCTGCACCGCGGATAATCGGTGCTCTACTGTATTCCACAATTCTGTAAATCTCTTATCACCTGCTAACATATTAAAAAAAACTTGTCAAGACCAATTTCATCGGTACCTGCCTCCAAAAATTATCAAATTCATCTTTTAGCTCTATAGTGGCTGCATTTGTCAAATTAATATATTGATGTTTTGCTTTTTCTGCAACATCAGCATTAACTTTACTTGCATGATGCAAGCACTGCAGGGCTACTTCAACTCTTTGAATACCATTTGTAACACTTTACAAATGTCCGTGCTCTAACTCTCGTAAATATACTCTGATCGTTCTGAAAATTTTGGAGGTTAGTGACCTCTACTATAGCACGATCCTTATTGCAAATGAAGTTTGTAGCATGTTTAGTTCATTTACAGGGACAGTCAAAAGTTTTCCATTACATGACGGTCAATGGGAAAAAATCGTTTCAAATGATTTTTAATGGTTACACTCTTTCAAAACATAGTAAAATTGATATTCATTTATGAAGCCCACAAAAATATGCATTCTGTTGAATATGTGGTGCCAAGAATAGTTATTGTTCATTTACAGGGCCACACAAAAGAATTCCGTTCATAATGGGTATAGGGGAAATTGTTTGCAGTGTATTTGAAAAGATTTCAGATGCTATATTGTATCTGAATTACTGTATATTAGTAATGATTGCTCGAAATGCATTTTTAATTATGATATGCGCTTTTTTAGGGTTTCGTTCATCTGACGGAACCCTATTCGTCTCGCTCCTCTGTCTGTCTGTCTGTCCGTCTGTCACAGAGCCCGTTCTCAGAAACTATACATGTTGGAAACTTGAAATTTTGCATACTTATAGCTGAACACCACACATCATATGGCAAATCATAAAATTTTGAAAAAGTCGTACATTTAACCCTTTGGGCTCCCACATGTGTATTTTAAACAATTCTTTCTAAGTGAGCCCCTAATTAAGAGACATGAATTTTTGCATACGTATAGCTGAATACCTCAGACCACACGGCAAATCATAAAATTTTCAAGAAGTCTTATATTATGTACTCCTCCAGGCTCTAACTTCCATATTTTAAGCAATTTTTCTAACCTCCGCCCTTTTCACCCGGGGAGCACTCTTCCAGACACCCCTTTGACAATTCTTTCATATTATGCACCATAGGATTACACATTTTAGTTCCACTTATTACCGCCAGGGGGCGTCTACTTATCTCAGGTGCTATCAACCCAATCCCCTCGACTAATATATCTAAGGATAATATATAAAACGGACTTTCGTTCGGATAGAGGTTTGTTTAGAATAGAGTGCATTCCTGGTTGCGAAATTTGGAACTAACAGATTTTTCAAAAGGATAAAGTGTTTTGAAAGGAATATTAAACTAAACCCTCTGTGCGATCTGTGATCACACTTACCTCTTGTTCACTATATTTATGCATACTATAAAGTGCGTATAAATGCTATAGTTCATATACAGAGCAACAGAAATGAATTTGTAAAGGTCTGAGTATGAACATAAATTGCTTAAAGGTGGGTTTTAAAGGAGTTATGCATTTTTACGCTGAACTGAATTTAGTGTACTAAGAAATATTTGTAGAATATAGATAAAATGATATACAGGGCCATACAAATTTAGCTAAATAGTGGTGTGTAATAAAGGTACTAGGTAAACTACAGGGCTGCACAAAAGTATTCAAGTATGTTTCCATCCATTAGTATAAATAGCTGAAAGATGAATTTCAACCTGTTATGCATTTTCTTGCTAAACTAATTTTTCCCATTATTATACAGTATATATATATATATCAACCTACAGATCAAATACAGGGCTGTTCAAAAGAATTGAAATACATATTTGGCTATACATATTTGGGTGGTTAGATCGAGGCAAAGAAGGGAAGTACAAATTACCAAGTTGACAGCGAAACAGCACTGAAAACTGGCGATATGAAACAATTAAAATAATAAAACTTTGTAAAAAATCACCATAAAATAAAAGCAAAACACAGGACGCGTTTCGAGCTAAAAATATAACAGCTCGTCATCAGCTACAGTAAACACGTGTCCGTAAGCGGAGAAGGTCAAAAATGAACTGAAAGGGGCACATACAAAAGAGAAAAGTGTTGCCAAAAAAAATAGAAGAGAAATTGATAGGAAAAAAATGGAAATAAAAGAAATAAACAAAATTAAAATAAAATAAAAAGAAGTAAATTAAAAAATATAAATAATAAATAAAGAAATGTAAAAGAATAAAACAAGAAAAAACCAAAAGATCCCCCTCTTTTTTTTTTTTTTTTTTTTTTTGCAAAATTAAAAGAAAAGAAGCAAGAGAAGAGGGAAAAGAATTACAAAAGTAATTTCCACACTAGAGACAGGAAAGGAGATGATGGGAGATCATTGACAAGATTAGCAGAATTTTTAGAAATAAAATATGCTTCATGAAAATCCAAGTGAGAATGAGAGGCAGGGGAAGAAATAATTTTGGCCATGGAGAAATTCAAACAATGACTGGAAGACCAACAGTGAGAAGCAATCGAAGATTTAGAGATTTCTTGATTTGCAATATACCTCTGATGCTCGCCTAATCTGAATTTTAAAGCTTTCTTTGTTTGACCAATATAACCTAAATTGCAAGAGCAAGGAATAAAATAAAAACCCCACCGGTTCTCAATAGGAATAGGATCTTTTAGAGAAGAGAATTTAATTTTATTCATAGGTTTGAAGATAACTTTAAAATTAAAACGAGAAAGGATTTTAGCAATTTTAAAACAGAGAAGAGAATAAAAGGGCAGAACTATTATAGAGTTAAAATTAGGAGGATTATTTGAATCAGAAAAAGGATGTTTATAGGCTTATTAAATTTATACAAAGCTTTATCAATCAAAGAGGGATTATAACCACAAGCAAGGGCAAGAGATTTGAGATAATTAATTTCATTATTCAGAGTAGAAGAGTCAGAACAAATGCGTAACGCCCTAAAAACAAAAGTATAAAAGGACGCCACTTTTTGCTGAGGAGGATGATTTGAAAAAGCATGAGGAACTTAATTCCGTTCCTAACCTTCTTATTACTAAGGCTGATAAAGGCGGTCAAACAGTTCTTCTCAATAAATCTGATTATATTTCCCACGTTGAATCTATGTTAAACCCTGGTCCATATTTCAAATTAAAGAAGGATCCTTCTACTAAGCATTTATCTGATATCAAGCACGTCATTAAAAATTTTGTCTTTCTTAATGATAACACCAAACGTTTGCGCTCGACCAGTGGCTGAGAGGTTCTGCTCTCGAAGCTGGTAGACGGGAGGTGCTGGGTTCGAACCCATTTGCGCCCGTCGGCCTAACCGCTTCGGAGTTTTCGTGGTTTTCTTCGAATCCTTGGAATTTCCATGCGCAAATACGGGTTAGGTTCCCTTAGAAAGACCCCCACGGAGGGCACTCCCCCTAGGGCTTATATCCCTCGAGTAGATAATCAGCAGTCAAAAATCAACCCAACCCAAACGTTTGGTCACCCCTTCTATCGCTAATTGTGCTCGTTTCTATGCTCTTCCTAAGGTCCATAAACCTACTCTTTCCTTTCGCCCTATCGTTTCCAATATTGGTACTGCTTTTTATAAACTTGCCAAGTTCCTTTCTAAGTTACTCGCTCCTTTATCTTCCACTAACTTTCACACTGTGAAAAACTCTTTTGACTTTGCTGATAAAATTAAACGCCTTTCTCCTTGCAATTATATAATGGTTTCCTTAGATGTTAAATCCCTTTTCACTCTTGTACCTGTTCAAGGGACAATTGATTGTTTGGAAAGAAGGTTGCGCGAATTTCATTACTCTTCCATGGAGATTGATGAAATTGTGCATTTAGTTAGTATTTGTGTCAGGCAAACTGCTTTTCAGTTTAATAATTCTTTCCATTCTCAAACTGAGGGTTTGGTCATGGGTAATCCACTGTCTGCTCTTTTATGTGATAATTTATATGCATTTTATTGAAGAAAAACTCTTCAGTTTATGTAAATTTCCTTTCTGGTTTAGGTATGTTGATGATTACTTTCATTTTAATTCCCTCTGACCTGGATCTTTCTAATCTCCTTTCTCTTGTTAATTCTGTTGATCCTTGTATTCAATTTACTCTCGAAGTCGAATAGAACAATTTTCTTCCTTATCTTGACGTCTTGGTTTCGAAACACCCAGATCGGTTCTCTACCTCCGTTTATAGAAAACCTTTAGCTGTATCTCTTGCTCCTCATGCTTTTTCAAATCATCCTCCTCAACAAAAAGTGGTGTCCTTTTATACTTTTGTTTTTAGGGCGTTACGCATTTGTTCTGACTCTTCTACTCTGAATAATGAAATTAATTATCTCAAATCTCTTGCCCTTGCTCGTGGTTATAATCCCTCTTTGATTGATAAAGCTTTGTATAAATTTAATAAGCCTAAACGTCCTTTTTCTGATTCAAATATTCCTCCTAATTTTAACTCTATAATAATTCTGCCCTTTTATTCTCTTCTCTGTTTTAAAATTGCTAAAATCCTTTCTCGTTTTAACTTTAAAGTTATCTTCAAACCTATGAATTAAATTCTCTTCTCTAAAAGATCCTACTCCTATTGAGAACCGGTGGGGTGTTTATTTTATTCCTTGCTCTTGCAATTTAGGTTATATTGGTCAAACAAAGAGAGCTTTAAAACTCAGATTAGGCGAGCATCAGAGGTATATTGCAAATCAAGAAATCTCTAAATCTTCGATTGCTTCTCACTGTTGGTCTTCCAGCCATTGTTTGAATTTCTCCATGGCCAAAATTATTTCTTCCCCTGCCTTTCCCTCTCACTTGGATTTTCATGAAGCATATTTTATTTCTAAAAATTCTGCTAATCTTGTCAATGATCTCCCATCATCTCCTTTCCTGTCTCCAGCGTGGAAATTACTTTTGTAATTCTTTTCCCTCTTCTCTTGCTTCTTTTCTTTTTATTTTGTAAAAAAAAAAAAAAAAAAAAAAAAAAAAAAAAAAAAAAAAAAGGGATCTTTTGGTTTTTTCTTGTTTTATTCTTTTACATTTCTTCATTTATTATTATTATTTATATTTTTTAATTTACTTCTTTTATTTTATTTTAATTTTGTTTATTTCCATTTTTTCCCTATCAATTTCTCTTCTATTTTTTTGGCAACACTTTTCTCTTCTGTATGTCCCCCTTTCAGCTAGCGTCATCTGTCACATTCTTTGCAACATTCTCTCCCTTTCAGTTCATTTTTTACCTTGTCCCGCTTACGGACACGTGTTTACTGTAGCTGATGACGAGCTGTTATATTTTTAGCTCGAAACGCGTCCTATGTTTTGTTTTTATTTTATGGTGATTTTTTACAAAGTTTTATTATTTTAATTTAAATTACCTAGTTGGTTTTTGTTGGAAATATTTAATTCTTTTAAGTTATTTTTAGCATACTAACTGCTTATTTTAAGTTTTAAAACCCCATTTCATCATCTTGTCGTCCACCCTGCAGAGAACACGTTTTCCCGGCGACTGTCGAGATGTTTACGTTCTCAATCGGCGAGTTGAATTATCTCACGGTTGCTCTTTGGAAGGAAACTTCCATTTTTCAGGTTCTATAGATGGCGCTGTCGTTCCGGAGATGCACGACGCTTCGTCTTTAGTTGACGTTTGCTAGGCTGTGATTCGTCCAGGTAATTAACTGTCCGTTTCGCGGTATTTTATGCAAATGTCTTATTTTTGAGGTGTATATATACCTGTACAAATTTCAGAGATGGGTGCTTGCTCTCACATGCAAGTATCAGTTCGTTCTCATCTTGAACGAACATTAGATTGTAATGGGTATTCTTTTGAAACAATGTTCTTAGCTCTAGTAGAGCTCTGTCTAAAGTTAATGTCTCTTTTAGTTTCTAATAAATGTGTTTGCTTTTAAAATCTTTGTCATTAATCAACACCATCTCACCTTTCATACTTTACATTTTTCAGATAATTTATGAGTAGAAAGAGTATGTTTTTCCATATTTTGGGAAACATCGGTTATGGGCCACTCTTTTTGCCCATATTAAGTATTTAATTTAGAGATGGTGTTAACGTTAAAAGTTTCAAAAGCTTAAAGATAGGGGGGGCTCTAAAAACTAAAGATGGAAATAGATAAACTTAACAATTATAACTATGCCACCTGGAAAGATGATGTGACAGCACTTTTAATGGACAAAGGGGCATATGAACATGTTAGTAATAAAGATTTAAAAGTTAAAGAAGATGCAACTCCTAAAGAGAAACGCGATTTTGAAATTAAAAAGAATCAGGCCTATAGTACAATATATTTAAATTTTAGTAAAGATTTAAAGCCACTGATTCGTGATACTAAGGTTGCGTCAGAAGCCTGGGAAAGACTTAAAGTTCACTTCCAGCCAGCAACGCGGGGAAGATCTATTGGTATTTTAGATGCCTACTTTAATTGTACTTATGATCCCAACGAAGCGATAGGACTGTATGGAGCAAGACTTAAAGAGATTTTAGAAAGTATGGGGGATACGGAAATAGAATTACCCGAAATTGTCAAAACTTACCAGCTGATTAGATTCCTTCCAGACACTTTTTCTGGTATCGTGCAAGCCATTTATAGATGGGATAAAAAGGACTTTACCTTTAACAAGGTATTAGATGAGTTAATATTAGAAGAGGATCGTTTAAAGCAAAGTAGAAAAGATTCGCTTAAAGGGGAAAAATCGGCATTAGAAATAAAGTTAATAAAACCCAAAGAAGTCCGAAAAAGAGATAAACACCAAAATCAGAATTGTTTCAAATGTGGCAAACCAGGTCATAGGGCTGTTAATTGTAGAAGTAACCCTAAAAATGCAAAACAAAAAAGTTACGTGACAGAAGCTAATTTTGGTCAGAATAACAACTTTCAAGATAAATTCAATTGGGTGTTTGACACCGGTGCGTCAAGTCATTTTTGTAACAACAAAGACTTGTTTGTAACGTACAAACCGGTGAACAATACTAAAATGACTCTCGCTGTAGGCGAAGTAACTAGTCCTATTGAAGGAATGGGAAGCGTAGATGTCAATTTCAGAGTAAATGGAAGAGTTAATGAAATACGATTACATAATGTAATGTACTCTCCAAAGTTAAGAAGAAACTTAATTTCAGGTGCAGTATGTGAGAAGAAGGGTTCTAAATTTGTAGGAAATAATGGCAAAATAACCTTATTTGACGAAAAAGGTGAAGAAATGTTTTCAGCGTATAGAAAAAATGGACTGTACAGCGTAAAACCTACATACCCACAATCTGCCACTTATGTCGAAAATAATGCTATAACTTCGAATGCAACAGAACTAGATAAATGGCATCAGAGATACTGCCACATAAATAACCAGTACATTGTCAATACATCTCAGCATGAAAAGGTAAAAGGGTTACCGAAGTTGAAATATCAGGAATTAGGCTGCGAATCGTGCAAAATTGCCAAAACAAGAAGAGTATCTTTCCAATCTCAAGAAGGAGGAAGAACAAACAAACCATTGCAATTACTACATATGGACGTCTGTGGACCAATGCCAACATATTCACTCGGAGGATCTGAATATTTTCTAACGATTATAGATGATTACTCAAAGAAGGTGACTGCTTATCCTATTCAACATAAAAGTGAAGCATTTGATTGTTTCTTAAAATTTCAGAAAAGGAATGAGAGGTTTTTAGGGAAGAAAGTAATAGCTATAAGGACTGACAATGGTAAAGAATTTGTCAACGATAAGTTTAAAGTTCATTTAGAAAAAGAGGGCATACAACACCAAAAAACTAATCCATACACACCAGAACAAAACGGACTCGCAGAACGATTTAATTACACAGCAGTAGATGCTATAAAAGCCATGCTGAAAAGTAGCAAAATGGACGAAAAATTTTGGGCAGAAGCACTTTGCTGTTTTGTATATGTATGGAACCGAGTAGCCAGAAAAGGTCAAGAGAGAACCCCATTTGAATATTTTTGTGGAAGAAAACCATCAGTGAGCCATTTAAAGAAGTTTGGAAGCATTGCATATGTTGGAATACCAAAACAACAAAGAAAAAAGTTTGACATGAGAACGAAGAAAGGATTTTTAGTTGGGTATGCACATCAAACTAAAGGCTATAGAATATGGATTCCAGAGTTGGGTCGAGTCATCGAAACAATAAATGTATCTTTTGATGAGGAGTTTGGTATAAGAGAAGAGAAGAAACAAAGCTCAAACAGTAGAAGGAAAGAAGCAAAGCTCCGAAGTGGAGCGAAGCTGGACCCAAAGGTAAAAAGTAACGAAGGTAAAGGTGAGATTAGCCATGGAGGAAGCCGCAGAGCAATTGAACATGTAGGAACTCCAGAAGTACCATCAAAATCTGAAGTAGATTCAGAAGTCGAGACCATGAATCAATATCAAAATAACGAAGAATCAAGTACTGATTCTGAAGATGATCAAATTCCGTGTAAAAGTATAAAGTGGATCAGAGAAGCGAAGGAAAGAAGAGATTGTTCAAGAACAGACATCTACTACAAAATTGAAGGTAAAAATGTAATTCTTAGATCACATCCAGATGTGAAGAGGTACTGCTTGAAGAACAATATAAGATATGATCCGAATTTCTTTAGTTTTTCTGGAAAAGATAAATATTCAGGACCCGAACCAAGAGCTGAACCTATAACTGAAAACAAATTGTCTGACATTAGTGAAGAATCTGACACAGATTTAGAAGCCAATTGCATAGAAGTGGAAATTCCTAGATCATTTAAAGAAGCTGTCGAGTCTAACCAAAAGGAAGAATGGATGAAGGCCATGCAAGAAGAAATCAAAATGATGGAGCAGCGAAAAGTATGGGAATTAATTCCAAGGAAAGATGGTGAGAAGATTATACATAATCGATGGGTGTATACTATCAAGAAAAACGAAGAAGAAAAAATTATAAGATATAAAGCAAGATTAGTTGCGAAAGGCTTTAGCCAGAAAAAAGGAGAATCCTATGAAGAAGTATATAGCCCTGTAGTAAATTTCGCCATCATTAGATTGTTTTTCACTATTCTAGTTGGACTTTTTGGTTGGCTCCACCAACAACTAGACATCAAATGTGCATATCTTTATGCAAAATTGCAAGAAAGAATAGTCATGTATCAACCAAAGGGATTTCAAAGCCAAAAGTATCCAGATAATGTTTGTCTCTTGAAAAAAGCTATCTATGGACTCCACCAAAGTGGGAGGCAATGGTACTTTGAGATCCAAGATGTTTTAGAAGAATTAGCCTTCACCAGGTTAGAATGGACAAATTGTGTATTTATTTTTAAGAGAAGAATCTTACTACTCCTATATGTAGACGACATAATTATATTTGGAAAGACAGCTGAACATATAAAAGAAATTATAGAACTCCTGAAAACAAAGTTTGACCTTAAACTCCTAGGAAAAACCAAGAGACTGCTTGGCGTTGAATTTGAAAATGAAAATAAGAAATTATATATCCATCAGAAAGAATACATTGAAAAAATTTGTAAAATTTACTCAAAGTATAAAATTCCAATAATATCGTTACCTATTGCAAAAGGCATAATTTATTCAAAGACCGACTGTCCTAAAACTGGAGAAGAAATAACTGAGATGGAGAAATACCCCTACAGAAATTTAGTAGGATGTTTAGCATTTTTAGCAAGTCGAACAAGGCCGGATATTGCTTTTGCAATAAATCTTTTCAGCCAATTTCAAGAAAACCCAAGCATGATCCATTGGCTAGGTCTACTTAAACTTCTAGGCTATGTTCAAGCTACTAAAAATTTCAAATTAAATTTATCAAACGTGACATCTCTAAAAGTGACGTGCTATAGTGATGCTGACTATGCATCTAACAGAGATGACAGAGTATCCATGAGTGGAGTTATGATGTTTGTCGACAAAGCTCCAATCATTTGGCGAAGTTTCAAGCAAAAATGCGTATCGTTATCTACGATGGAAGCGGAATACATCTCATTAAGTGAAGCAGCAAAGGAAATGATTTGGATAAGAAGAGTTCTGGAAGAAACTATCAAATCAAAATTAATCAACCAAGACTGTACTGAATATACATTACTGTGTGATAATAAAGCTGCTATCGACTTTTCAAAATCACCTATCGAAAATGCTCGAACAAAGCATATAGATATACGCTACCATTTTCTAAGAAATCTAGTGTTCGACAATATGTTCGAGTTGAAATATGTCCAATCTTCACAGAATTTAGCTGATTGTTTAACAAAGCCAGTAACGAAAATCTCTTTGAAAGCTTTCACTACTGAACTGTTTATCGATGAGTGACTGCTGTCCAATGGACATTTAAGACTGTTTCAAGTGAATCAGGACTTTATATGAACTTTTATTTTTATGTATTAAACTGTTTGCAAATGTGTTTATACAATTTTAAGATATTTGCATAAATGCTAAGTTTTTTTTAAATCTTTCAACTGAAATTTAATAACTTTAAATTTAGTGTTAAAATCGTAATGCATTATCATCTTTAAAAGTTTGCAAGTTTAAAGTGTTTTCTTTTAGGCTTCGGCAACTTGCCGATTTTTTTTTCCTCAAAAACTTAAATCGTTAATGTATGTATTATAAGTAAAATGTTTAAATTTTCATTAAACTGTTTTTGCAAGTTTGTATTTCAGGAAATTTTATGTCAAAATTCAAAATTTACGTTTGGCATAACTTACCCTTTTGAAAGTTTTTTTTAGGCTGTTCTCTGTCAGAGTGTACGAAGGGGGGCAATGTTGGAAATATTTAATTCTTTTAAGTTATTTTTAGCATACTAACTGCTTATTTTAAGTTTTAAAACCCCATTTCATCATCTTGTCGTCCACCCTGCAGAGAACACGTTTTCCCGGCGACTGTCGAGATGTTTACGTTCTCAATCGGCGAGTTGAGTTATCTCACGGTTGCTCTTTGGAAGGAAACTTCCATTTTTCAGGTTCTATAGATGGCGCTGTCGTTCCGGAGATGCACGACGCTTCGTCTTTAGTTGACGTTTGCTAGGCTGTGATTCGTCCAGGTAATTAACTGTCCGTTTCGCGGTATTTTATGCAAATGTCTTATTTTTGAGGTGTATATATACCTGTACAAATTTCAGAGATGGGTGCTTGCTCTCACATGCAAGTATCAGTTCGTTCTCATCTTGAACGAACATTAGATTGTAATGGGTATTCTTTTGAAACAATGTTCTTAGCTCTAGTAGAGCTCTGTCTAAAGTTAATGTCTCTTTTAGTTTCTAATAAATGTGTTTGCTTTTAAAATCTTTGTCATTAATCAACACCATCTCACCTTTCATACTTTACATTTTTCAGATAATTTATGAGTAGAAAGAGTATGTTTTTCCATATTTTGGGAAACAGTTTTTAAGAAATCAACACACCATACTCATTTTAGCTTTTAACTGACTAGGATTAGGACATAATCCTTTTTTTTTCATTTATGAAATACCCTTGAAATTCACCAATGTGGGTGGAAATAACAGTATATTTTTAACACATTATTGATTTTCTTGAGAAAACATTAAGATGCTTGAATTTTTCAAAAGACCTTTCTTTTTCTTGTTTCTTTCTTTCTTTGGAAATTGCCATGAATCCCATTCTTTTCTCAAACAATAAAGCACTCCTCAAAAATATCGTTATACAGAAATTAGAATTGCAGCTTCTTTGAAAGAACGAAAAAGTTTCCACACTTTAAAGGGATCCGCATAACGTTGTCAATTTCTGTTGTAGAGATTCAACAAAAGGTACACGAAATGCCATCGTCCCCACCTCAACCCATTAGTGTCAAAAATTATGGCGCCATATGCCTTTTGACAGGATATAATCCTATTTTGTTCACTAACTGCCGAAACGTCAGTGAGGTTTACCATTGACACCTGAAAATTATTTTCGTTTGCTTGTCTGTCTGTTCCGCGAAAACTGTCGATAAAAACATTGGATTTATATCTTGGGGGGAGCGACCGCCCCTATTGATTCCCCTCCCTCCCCCGTGGATGCGCGCCTAGGGGAATCTCTCCTGGTACTACTTGTGCGCTTTTTCCGTGGACCTATGACGAAATTTGCGTTTTTTTTTTTTCGCGATTCTTTGACGAAATTCGCATTTTTTGTGGGATTCTTTCGCGAAATTCGCGTTTTTTCTGCGATCCTTTGGCGAAATTTGTGTTTTTTTCTGCGAGCCTTTGACGAAATTCGCGTTTTTTTTTCATGGTCCTTTACGAAATTGACGTTTTTTTGTGGTCCTTTGATGAAATGTCCGATTTTTTGGCGAAATTCACGTTTTTCTGCGCTTCTTTAATGAAATTCACGTTTTTTTGCGTGATCCTTTGACGAAATTCGCGTTTTTTTGACTTGCAAACGATTGACGAAATGGATTTCTTTCGGCGACCATTTGTCGAAATTCGCGATAATCTGTGTATTTATATTTTTTTTATCCAAAGGAGGTGGGGAAGTCTCTCCCCCCCCTTCCTTGGATCCACGCGAGTGAAGAGGTATACACACCACTTAGATGACACATTTTGACTTTCTAGGATGTTAAAGGCCCGTCAGATTTCTGAAGGGGATCCTTTTTCAGAGATTATCCTCTTTCAGAAATCTGATATTAAAAAATGGATGTGATGGTTATGTTTTTCAGCTTTCGATAATTGGTTCGTATGTATTTTTTAGTGCTGAATCCAAAAATGATCTTCATTTTTAACCATGTCATCACGTTAGGATTTTCCATAAATCGCAAATTTTTAAAAAGTCTTACATCAAAATCAATTATCAAAAATTAAAAAAGATAATCATTGCAGGCTTGTGTTATTAACGTTGTTCACCATAACTAAAAGAACAAAAAATAAGATAAATAATTACCATAGTATAAGAGTAAACAGAAAAAGAAAAAAAAAAAGACATTTAATAAATAAATTCTGTTATAACGTTTTTAATTTTACGACCTAATAAGTAACAATAAACGATATTTTGAGGAGAGGGCGGATTATAAAATAAGAGTGCTGGATAACTCAGTGTTTCGGTTAATCGGATGTCACATAATAGAGAGTCTGTAATATTTTTAAATCGCATTAATTTTATATTCATTTAATAATTAACTGCAAGGAAGGATTTGAGCAACAGAAATTATAACTACGTTGATTATATGTCACTCGGTATCGCCCCCCCCCCCCCCAAAAAAACGATTCTCTGGATCCACCCCTGCTTTCAGGAACGCTCGATGAGGCAGTGATTCACTGGAGCAGACAGTGTCATCTAATTCATTCATGAAGCTAACTACCGCCACCTGACGAAGGAAAAAGTAAACTGCATAATACGATCTACGTTACTGGAAAGTGACATCTGGCAAGTTACATTATCGGAAGTTTGAGAAACGTAAACACTGCATTTAAAAATTACTTTTACGAGGCATTTTAAGTATTCGGTTTGGCCAAATAGTTTCACATTCGGCCAAGCCGAATATTCGATAGACTGAATAGTTTGATATTCAGCCTGTGATGTAGCAATCACATTTATTATTTATTTTTTAAATTGTAATGCAGCATTATTATCTCATGTTTTAAACTATTTATTTTCAACGCAAAACATCGTTCAAATCGCTTTTTTTTAATTTCCTTTTTACCGCAGTTTTGATTTCAGCTTTCCCCCCTCTTCCTGTGTTCTATTTTTAGAACCAGGGTGTGTTGCAAGTGACGTCGACCGCGTCATATTGGGGTGTGTCTTCGCTTGGCGAATTAGAGCTTCATTCTCTCCGTGTAAAGTTTCGTTTCTCTTTTCTCTGTTTTCATACGATTTAATCATAATACGTAAATTTAATTTAACAAATAGATTTAAATCATTTCTGCATGTAGTTTTGTAAACCCCTTTTATGCAGTATATATATCAATGCAGCCAGTTTTTTAACAGATTTTAAGATCGGATCAGATTTTAAGATTTACGAAAGTATGTATTATTTTTGACAACGTGACTTGTCGTTTGAATTTCGGGCCTTGCGCCTAAATTCAAAGAGCGATGTTTTTCAATAGCTGTTATCTCGATATCTAAAAGTTTATCTTTGGTCTTTGTTTTTTTTAAGTTTAACGCATGTTTGATTTCGGACTTCTTATTATCAAGACCTTCTTTAAAAAATGATTTTAACCAGTAATCATCTTTATCATGGAATGACTTCCAAGTTTTAATAATTCTACGTGGAACGTTCTTCGAATGTGTACAGTGACCTACTTCTCCTAATTGCCTTCCACCTCTCAAGTGAAACAACGAATAAAGAAGATTTTTTATAACTGCTGTCTCTTCAATGTGTCTACTGTTCTCATCATTTAAGTAAGACTATTCCTTTTATTTTTATTGCAAGTCAACCTTATCATCTTTGCTATACGATCACTTAATTACCGCCACATTTGGCGCCGTCGTACCTTTCGAATTGCACGATGTTGCTTTGGGATTATTGCAATTAAAAAAAAATACTGATTCTTGAAGATAATTTTTTTTTAGAACTTTTTGTTCTTTTTTTAAGAATTATGAGATTTTTGGTTGAAATATTTTAATAGAAGCTACATTTTCATGAAACTTGTTCTAATTTTTGAAAAATATTAAGATCGTTATTCAAGAAAGTCAAGTAAAATGTTTTTGAGTAATTGTTCTCAGTAGTTCAAAAGAAAATGGTTTCTTTAATTCAAGGTTTATTGGATATAATTTATGAAAATATTGTAAAATATTTGATGTTCTCATTCTAAAAAAATTCTTGAGTTATGCCATTTTTTTTGTTAAATAGTTGCATTTTTTTCTTACAATATTCTAAAGAATTCATATTTAAATTTTACTATATTTTGTAGAATATATTATTATTCAAATCAAGAAATGAATTTATATAATTACAATATTGAAAATGAATTTTATTTTGTTGCAAATAGCAATATTCTGTTTTTAAGAATAGAATTCTGAGGCAGTTACATATTTTTTTTAATTGATTGAAAATTTTGGAGTTGAAAATAATTTTGAAGAATAATTATTGAAATTGAAATATTTGTATAAATGAATTTATGTTCTCAAATAATTTCAATGAATTTGAAGTTTGGCAAAAATTGTTCTCAAGAACATAATGTGATATTTTAGGAGGCATGGCTTTTGGGTTATTTTTTTAATTTTCTACTTATTAATGGCACTTTAAATGAATTATAAATTTGAATTTCAATATATATATATTTAAAAAAAAATGATTGAAATTTTATTGAAGTATTATTTTTAATTCTTGTTGCTGAGAAATTTTGTCTTCACCTGAAGTTATTCTCATCTCACCAATTACGCCTATTTTCTCCAACTGAAGTTTGGTATTCTTCAAATAATTTATAGTAGTAATTATCCTGTATGATTATTTTGAGGTATTGCCTGCTTCTCTGAATAACAAAAATATAATATGAAAATTTATGGACAGTTATCCTTTTTGAAAAGTTCTTAGACTTGCTCCTTAGATAATTTGTGAAATATGCTGTATGTATAGTTAGCATGTTGTCTTGTGGACTAGTCTGGTTTCATTTCTAATATTTAAAGAACTGTTCCTGTTTTTAAATTTACCTGTATGTTGTTATAGAACTCTCAGCTAACAAATTGAAAATGTTCAAAATTTTCATTGCTTCAATTCTCTTTGGCAAATTCAATTCTTTCACAAATTTATAAGTCTATGCATGACATATCCACATTGACATCATCATACCTTATTCTCATGTTGCTTTATAAAAAAAAATAAAAAGAGCAACATTATTTTTTTTTAAATGAAATGGGGCTTCTTCAATCCTGTAACAGTTCTACTTAAAAATTCCATTCACCATAAGAAAAATTTTTTTTCTTTGCCAATAGTGAAGATTACTTTTATATATATATTAACTATCAAGTGATGTGCTTTTTGCCATATTTGATGATGACTGTTCCTGTATATGCTGCTAGAAAATTTTTTTAATTACCTGTAATGACATTCTTCAGACTTCTCTTCCATTCATCTGTTGCTTACCTGATGAAGGTGGTCAGTGGTTTTGTGTGACATCCATTTCTTCTGGTCTCTTCTCTGTTGTTGCACATGTTATCATGGAAGCTAAAAATTATAAAATTACCTACCTATTTCAAAAGTTTCCTACATCTACAATAGTTTATTTTTTTGTGTGTATGTTTCGTATCCAGCCATAAGATACCTGGTGAAGATGTTGTTCATTTATAGGCAAATATCCATTTATGAAACCACTTCATTAGAGTTCTTCGGTTTGTGAAGCTACAAATAGTGTTTACTACTTTGTTCTCTTAAAAATAAATAAATAAATAACTTTCATTACTGATTATAATACTGTGTCAGTTAACGTTTCTCATGTGAGAGTAAATATCCTCATCAAGTGAAATTGTTGACTTGTATGCTCCTAGAACTCAGTTACTCACACCATATCATTATTCTAAGTCTTCTCAAAACAAGGAAGTTACCTGAAAATACAGATGCATTTTACCTTCAATAACATAATTTTATGCTGCATTTTCTCCAAATATTCAGCACGTGCAATTAAAAGTATTCAGAGTTAATTTTTGCTTGTGTGTAGCAATTCATCCTCACATTGCAAAATTTTTGCTCATTGATAATCAAGTGTAAAATCTCATTTGTGAATATTTGTTACAGTGTTTATGCAAGATCAAGTTATTTTGAAAAGTTCCCATATTTATTTATTTATTATGTGCATAGTGCCTTTTACTTTAATTGTATTTCATACCCAAAGCCTCTAAGTTTTTATTTTGCCATTTGCCTCATTACTTTAGTATATAAAAAAAAAGATTCGTTCATTGAAGATTTTTTGTTTTATGAAGAATTGAATAGTAAAAATGATCTTCATTTTGAAGTTTTCAATGTTTTATGAAGAAAGTGAAATTTATTATTGTCTTCTCTTCATACCTACAAATAATACGAGAAGATTACAGAAAAGCACAAGTCTAGATGGAAATTTTTACCAGCGCATTTATATATATATAGAATTTTTTTCTATAAATCATCTAGTGAAATTTTTTTTTTAAAAAAAGTGCTTCTTGACCTCAAATCCTGATTATGTCCTATCATACTACATTTCATTATTAAGTGCACCATCGACTTCTCGTCCTTGTTAATCTCTGCAAAAGTGATTCATGTATGTGTCGCAGAAGTATGATTGCTCTGCAGTAATGAGTACGATGTCGTCAGTTAAGTGCTTCAAAGAGAATGCAATGCATTCTCACTTTCTACAAAGTGTCTCGTCATGTTAAAATGTTCTAATGTCATCATGCAAAGATCATCTATTTTGATGATTATTATGTGAATGTTCCAGTTTTTTTCGACAGCACTATACCAGTGTACCACCTCATGTTGTGTTACTAAACATTCAGTGACATCTATTTATCTCAAATAGTCTTGTTCCATATGGCTCTGGACTCAATAAACATTGTTTTGAATCCATAAACATTGCCTCTACCACCTGCAGTTACACAATGTTATTATATTCTTATTTATAATTAAAATTTTCTTTTACTTAAGATGTTAGGAGCCTTGTTAGGAGATCCAAGCCACCTAAAATTTTACGTAGGAGTTCATATATGTGTTTATGTTTGTTCATAGATATGCTGGTGGCTAGGGCATGATGGTCATCGGCGTGGTTGTGGACTTCAATATTTACATATATATATCTAATTTTGTGTTTGTTTACAGTGTTGCTGATGATTTCATCTTCGTCATTATCATCATTGTGAGCTTAACATTGAATTGTAATAATTTTATTTCTATATTATATTTAAATGATTATTTAAAAATTATATTCCTGGTACATGGTATTTTAGTTTTATAAACTCATGATTTTGTCAATTTTTTCTTTCATTCTATATGGAAGTACTTAAATTTTTTTGGTGATCACCAGTCTCTCACATTTTAAAGAAAAACCATGGTATATGTATATTTATCTAATCTTTTGAGTCTCATACATATTAAGAATTCTTATGACTAATACATTGAAATATTTATTTAGTAAAGTATAAAATTCAAAGAAATTGTGTCTAAGATGGGATTTATGACACTTAATTATGACATGTCTTTTCATTGAAATAGCAACTTGTTTTTATGGGATACCTTGTTTGGGTGATTGAGTAGTGCACGACTCAATTACACAATTGGTATCACATACAATTGGTTGTCTGTTTTAGTTTAAATGAAATTATAAAGTTTGATACACTAAAAGGATATCATTAAGTTTTATGAAAGTTTATTTATATATGGCCATTTCATTTCCTTTCATGTTAAGAGTAATAAAGAAAACTCTTTATTTTTTTAGATATAATTCTAAAATTAAAAAAGTCCTAGGCATGTTGTAAAAGTCAAACTACAAAATGTTTCCTGACTTTTTTGTTGCTTTTGTATTTGCAACTTTTATCAGAAGTTAATTCTGTTTTTATTTGGTACCAATATAGCAAAATTTGTTTTGACTAGTCAATGATCTCAATTTTGTTTGTTAACTTAAAATATGTCAACACTTTTATCATGATAATTTTATGAGATCAAATAGAAGGTTTTGCCAATGTTACTGTATTTTTGGCATTTTTATTGTATACTTGATGTATTGTATACTTTTGGATTATGAATGTACTTTATGCAATGTATATTCTTTTTCTCTCTCTTACTTTTGGTCACCAATATTTTTTTTCCAGCACCAATTTTTTTTTCTAGCACCAATTTTTTTTTCAACTGTTAAATCACCAATTTTTTTTTCCCAGCACCTTAACTTTAAATTTTATTGTTCGACTTTAATGATTTTTTTTTCGCTTTGGCAGTTCAAAATTTTGTCATCCCATTTTCTGTAAAAGGTTTTTGATCAATTTTACCTTTTACATCTCCTGGTCTTACAAAATTTTCTCGGTGAAGGGAGGTAATGTGAGAATACTTCTCACAGTATTTAAATTTGGTTTATTTTCATTTCCTTTCAGCTATTTTTTTGCATCGATGTCTATTTAAACTCAATCTTTACGCCGCGATGTTGACGCTTTTATCCCTCACCGTAAAGCAAGTTCATTTTTCACCGCCGATATTCATATCTGCGTTGGGAGCGAATCGGCAGCTTGCGCATGCGCACTCCACTATTTTAGGAACACATTTCTGGAGCTCTCGTATCGATGGAGACAGTTTGCATTATGATGACGTCATTGAAATTATGCCCCGCCCTCTTTTGACGCCGATCGCTGACAGGAGAATCGTTTTGTTTCGTTTTCCAATCAGTGAAACTTTTTAAATTCTGCAGCTTGTAATTCGATTTTCATTAATTTCCCGTAAATGTTAATTTAGCTAATCAATTTAAAGTCTGCCTTTTAATTACTTTGTCAACCCCGTATTCATCATTTAAAAACTAAAACTCGTTAATTTTAAATTCAGAATTTGGTTTGATGTTGTCTGAAAAAGATGTAGTCTTTTAACGTAGTTTTAGCGGAGCGCGGCCCGCCGGCCGTTCGAATGCCGTGCCGTTTTTTTTGGCCGAATGAGTTTGATATTTTATTTTCGTGGATGTGTTTTCTTTCTCAAAGTTTAATCCTTTAAAGTTGTGCTGCTCTCATTAAAAGGAATCCCATGGATTTATTCCGTGTTGGCTGCTATTTTTCTTCTTAAAAGATTAGTTCTTCTATTTTAAAATGGTGACCAGAAGCAAGTATTTTCTTAACCTTCTACTGCTACTAACGTATGGAATAAAGAATATTATTTGTTTTCATCAAATTGCCTCTTCATTGTCTACATTTCAAGTAAGACGTTTCCAGTTTTATTATTTCTTTAACGATCAATAGTAATTTATAAAAAGAACTTCACAACGTGTACTTTAACCACTTAAACGATCATTAATTACCGCCACACAGCCTAATAGAATAAGTAATATGGCTGAATACTATATAGATACTTGTTATAAAATGCAACATCTCTAGTAGTAAATAATCTCAATTTAGGTATTTAATTATCTTCCTCAATCTAAAATTAATGTTTATTCATTTTAAACTCAACTTCAAATCTAGAAAATTCTCTTCAAAATATTTAAGTTTCCTCTTAAGAAAGATATTCTAAATTTTATTTCTTTTCCTCAATCAAACTTAAATTCTATCTTTCAATCATTCATTATAATTTATTAAACAAAACAATAACAATAATATGTGTAAACAAAGTTTTACGTTCGTGTTTACTTTCAGAAAAGATCGCAATTCTACATTCTTTATAAGTTTAAAACAGCGAAAATAAAAATAATTTAATTTTTAATATTGCGTGCTCAATCTATAGTCAATAGATAGAATATATTTTTCTGATTAATTTGATACAAGTTGCAGCAAAATCCGTCAACAAATATTGGAGATATTTAATTTAACGTTTTCTGCATTTTCCTATGTTTAAATGTTGGTGCGATGCTTTCTGTCCGCCATTGATAAAAGGATGCATTTCTGCGCCATTTTTTTCGTACAATTCGGGGACATCGCGAGACACCCATGCACATAGTTCATTCAACTCATGCGTGCCCAGATGGACGCACGGTACTTGAATGCATAGGATTGGTCATTTTCAAAATCTTACACATTCTTTCAGGCTGAGATCTGTTTTGAGTCTGTCATTTTAGGGATTAAGCAGACAGATGTTGGTGTGTGAGCTCGGCCGAGCAGAATGAGTTTTGGCTATAGGTGGAACAACTAGTTTTTTTAAAACGCGGCGTCTGTATGGAATTTGAAGAAGATCCCAGTGCCAAATTATATGATTTGTTTAGATCATCGAAAATGAAGATCCTGAGCATTTATTGAGAAAGTATAATATACAGAGGTATCCTCCTATAACATCGTTCATCAACAGTCGATCTTATTCCTCGATTAATGAGTTGATTTAAGAAGAATAATGTGCCTCTGCTCTAGTGATAAACAAAGTTCCTAAAAAGGGGTGCTCTCAAACGTCACTGGAACTTCTGGAACAGCTAAAATATCTCTGTGTGCTGCTATCTACAATTCAATACTCCCATCATCCAACATTCTTTATTTGAACATTCTCTTTCCGCAAGAACTGTTTAGAACTCAATATTTTTTCCACAGGTACCGTTTAGAACTCAATATTAACGTCTATAACCTTTATATTTAAGTATAGGACAGTGGAGAAAAACTTTCAACACATAAACGATCTTCAAGTATAATGTAATATTTTTTCCATATGACTAAATGATTCTTCTCATTGTCAATATAATAGAAAGAATTCATATGTTTATTATGTACTGGTAAATTAAATTAACAAAATTTTTAGATATAGCTTGGCCAAGCACTTAATTTTTGAATAAATATTTTAAAATCTGCATTAATATGAAATAAAATTAATTGTTTGGAAATTGTGAGTACTACTTTCTCTACACATCATACGGGTGAGTCTTTTTACTTTCTTTATTTTACAGATGATACAGCCACTTAATGAATTCTTAAAAATTAGATAGATGGCTTTAATTCTATTTTCATTTTAACGCAATGTCTATCCACTTTACTTTCCGGTCGGTATGCGTCTTTGGATAGAGGGATTTCATGCCTTTAAGATTTTAACTTAACTTTATTAATTCAATTATTTTAAGTTCTTAAATATTGCCAACTTAAAGAATTTTATTTCATTAACTTTAAATCCCTTTCTCCAAAGTCACGTATCAATACTGAATATTCGGCACATCCCTAGTTGTGATAAAGCAGGGTTCCCAGCGGCATGGAAAGTCATGGAATTTCAGAGTAGTCAGGTAAATTTCAAAATAAGTAGGAAAAGTCAGGGAAATTTCAAAATATATAGGAAAAGTCAAGGAATTTACAAATATTTTCTAAAAAGTCTTGGGGGGAAAAAAAATGAAAAATGACGCAAAATTCATAAAAAAATGAAAAATGACGCAAAATTCATAAAATAGTCGTGGGAAAAAAATCGCTAATTTCGACAAAGGATTGCAAAAATAAGTAGCAAATTTCGTTATATGCCCATATGGTCAGGGGAAGTCAGGGAATTTTTTTAGATTTGGCCATGGAAAGTCAGGGAATTTGCCAGCCATGTTTTGCTGGGAACCCTGTAAAAGAAGATGATCTTCCAGCTTGTATATGGTTATTAGAAAAGTTGCAGAGGTATTTTTTTGGGAAGAACAAAAGGGTACGAGTTGTAAGAGTGAAAACTCCAAATAGAGTATTCAAAAGAGCAGTGTCAAAAATTGCCATATTACCTCCAGGAAATTAATTCATTTTTGCTAAGAAATTGTGTATTATTATAAAATTGCTTTACTAATTGTTTTAGATATTTGTATAAATTTAAATTAACTGCGATTCATTTATATTATATTGTAATTTTAATTCTTTGCCATGGTTGTAATGTTTTAGTTTGAAACTCCCTTCAGAGGTTTCGGGAGGGGCGCTATGTTTGATAAAGTATGTATTTAAATTTTTATTGGCAGGTATCGCCACATTGCACCCATAACAAAATGTAAGAAGTTTGTAATGGAAACTATAAGCTGTGAGTTAAAGACCCTAACCTTTAATTCTGTAGTCATTACAAGACTGTGTATTATATATATATATATATATATATATATATATATATATATATATATATATATATATATATATATATATATATAACTGACCACCAACAAAAATTGTGATAGTATGAATAAATTTACAACAATACAGTGTCCTCAAATACACTGAATGGATACCAAAAACATAATATACAAGCTGCTATGTATAAAATAAAGTCCCTTGTACTATATAACAAGAATTAATAAGGAAGAAAAAAAGAAGAATGTGGATCTCGATGAAAATAATTGAAAAGCTTATATATTGAATTACGTTATCAAGAGTACAGAATTCAATTATATAAGCAAAATTAGTCGTTTTCTGTGAGAAAAAAGCTACATACATAACTAGATTGGAAAAAAACATTAAATGAATTGTTGCGATGATAAGAATGAAAAAATTAATGGAATTTCCTTATAGAGGTATCAGATAACTACAGAGTAGAAATCATATAGATAATACACAAAGATTATGCACATTATTGCAGCAGAAATCCAAGCGTACAATATTTAGAAGATTGCTAAAAACATTATTGATAACATAATTAACTTACATTCATAATTACATGCGCAAATGCAGCATAATAATTTGAATGCCAATATATAACCATTAATTAAACATTACTGACCACCAACAAAAATTGTGATAGTATGAATAAATTTACAACAATACAGTGTCCCCAAACACACTGAATGGATACCAAAAACATAATATACAAGCTGCTATGTATAAAATAAAGTCCCTTGTACTATATAACAAGAATTAATAAGGAAGAAAAAAAGAAGAATATGGATTTCAATGAAAATAATTGAAAAGCTTATACAGTAGAAGATCTTTATAACGCAAACCTAAAAACGCAAGGTTGTGCGCTATATAGAATTTTGCGTTATATGGATCACATCATTAAACTCACCTTGTAAACATGGTCAAATATGTCTGAAACATATCAAAATACATTAGAATATCTTTATACTGCATTCCTTGTTACCAAGAGTTATCAAAATTATAAATTTTTGCATAATATAGGTCAGACATTGTTAAATTTACTATATAAACATGATCCAAATATAACTGACACAACCATCCCTTATATTAGACATTTTCAAAAATGTTTATTGTAATAATAGCATTTTTTTCAGTAAAAAGGTCTTAAATTAGAAGATAAAGTTGAACTAATGTATCAAATTTAGTCCTCTAGAGAGTAGCAATATTTTACAATGTGAAAATGCAGGTGCTTTTAAACTGCAAAAATCATTGTTTACATCTGAGAAGTTTTGCGTTATATGGAGAATTGCGTTATATAGAATTGCGTTATAAGGATCTTCTACTGTATATTGAATATATACACACACACACAAAGCTAAATTTTGACCGAAATGAAATCTGTGCATATGTAAAATTCAATCAACAATGTGTCGAGTTTTAGGGAAATGTAGAACAAGGTCAGGGTAGCAGAGTGGTGTAAGATGTCTGATATAAGCAGGGATGTAGTGGAGGGTATACAGGGGTATACGCCGTATACCTTCTGGATTTTTTTAAGGAACACCGTATACCCTCTGTTTCTCAAGAAAGCTATAGTATATAGGCTCTAGGGTATACGCTCCACCTTGAGCGTATACCCTCTGCTTAGAGCGCATACCCTCTGTTTTATTTACAACTACACCACTGGATATAAGCTCTAATTATTGAAAGGGAATGTGGGTTCAAACCCTGACAGAATAATATTTGTAATATTATTAGTATTTAAAACTAAAGATACTATCTTAAGGGTAAATGCATCCTGCCTAAGTGTTATCTCCCCTGAGCCACCTTCGACCAATTTTGATAATTATTATTTTTAAATAAAAGTTGTCCATTTATAGATGTGCCTGCAATTCCTTCAAAATGATGGCAATCAGTTTATGATTTTCTCTCCATAACATAAAATTTGCCTTATAATATTCTGCCAATCAGAAGCATGATTCTACCAGTGGAAATGGAGTCATACTTAAAAGAAAAATATCAATGGCTTTCATAAAATTTAAACATAGTAAAATGATTGTGTTTAATTATGCACTAATTGCAGAAGAGCGGAACACAAATTATTTATTGAAAAATAATATTAAGTATGTGACATTTTTCTGAGGAGGAAAATTACATTTCATCATTTGGAAAACAAAAGATTATTTTTTTTCCCCCTTATGAATATAAAATTTATTACAATAGCAGTGACAGTGTGACATCTTATTCACTTACCTTATCCCTGAAGTAATTCTGGCCATTTATCTAGTCCTGGTAGCAACAATACAATAGGATTAATTATTAAGTGGTGACTCTTAATTCCTTGATTGAGAGGAAAGTGCTACATAGGTAATCCAATTTTACCCAACTCAACTGCTAGTGCGCTTGATTTTGCACCCCGCTCTCCCAAGAAAAAAAAAACAAAAAAAACCCTACTAGGGTATTTTCAATATCCTTATTTAAAATTGGACTTATATAATTTATAGTAAGCATATATATTTAAACCAAACATAATATTACACTATATCAATAAAGTAGGGTTTTCAGAACAAGATGAAGAAGGGGAGGGGGGGGGGGGGGGAGGGACAAATTGCCCCACATAACAAAAATTGAACAACTATCAAATTATCAAAAACACTTAAAATTTCGTACAGTGGTGCAATATCAGAAAACAAATTGAATGAATGTTCTTATTCTTTGGTAACTTTTCAAGTTAAAAATGACCAGGAAATGAGGAAACTGACCAGAAAGCTTAGGAAAGGATAAATTTAAGCGAGTGTATCAGAAAGAAGAATGGAAAAGCTTCGTTGAGACGTTGGTGGAAGTATCAAATACGGTTTCCAGGTTGTATGTTTTCACCCCATAAGCAGTATGTTTTTCAGGCTTCTTGTACATTTAAAGTATTCCAATTCCAGTATGACAATTACTTATGTTTTTCCCAACATATCTGACTTTTAATATTTCCATGTATTTTCCTCAGCTATTTTCAATTTGCTTCAAAAATTCGAATGTCAACTGCATTTCACTCGATAACAGGAAGTAAAACTGATGTTGATTTGATTGTCTCGTTATCTAAACTTGACATTATTGTAAGCTATAGACATCTTTAGATTAACATTTTTAATTTAATATATCTATCTTCTTATTTTTTTTTCATTTGTTCAAATATCTTGCTTTATTTCTAAATACATTGGGGGCATTGGCAACAGATTGAAAAAAACTCGCGATTTTTCTCAGTGATCGATGACAAATTTCATTCGTTTCTGCAACCAACTGTTGACATTTGCGATATTTTTTCAGCTACCAATTGAAGAAAAATTACTATTTGTTTCCGAGATCCTTGACGAAATTTTACCCATGATCATTTGAAGAACTTCCCAATCTTTGCTGCGACCCCAACCAATTCGCGAATTAATTTTGTAAAAGTCTTCTACAGGGGGAAAAAAAAATGCTACCTTTTCAAAATTATAGTGTTATGGCAATCAGAACATTTTCATTTTTTATAATGTTTTCTAAAAAACACTATTTCTGTAGGAAACTGAAAAGCACAGGTCGGTTTGAAATATGAAAAAAGAAAAGTTGGAAATTATGTTTGTATTGCCAGAGGAACATAATTAGAACATATTGTGAACATTAAAGATTTTAGATGTTTACCTGTCATAGATTTCCTGGAAAATGTCTTTAAATCTCCCATCATATCTCTTGAGAATGGTGTTTTTTGTGCTTAAATACAAAGGCCACTTTTTCATAACAGCATATTCGAAACAACTTAAGGCAAATCCTTTGATGGACTGGAAGAAAAATAAAAACAGAAATTAAATTATCCCCCTCTACAAATCCTTCATTTCATT
This sequence comes from Maratus speciosus, assembly GCA_963932465.1. NCBI lineage: Eukaryota > Metazoa > Arthropoda > Arachnida > Araneae > Salticidae > Maratus > Maratus speciosus. Next base: position 223,784,960 of record OZ010800.1, on the reverse strand, counting down.
TACATTATATACAGTCAGAAAAAATATATATTACAGTAAAGTATCGTTAATCTGTGAACGCCTGTAATCCGCGATGAATCTAAGAATGTAAAGAAATCACACTCTTGAAAAATGCTTGAATAAAGACAAAATTCGGGAAGAGGGGGGGGGGGGGGGGGACTTTTTCACTAACTTTAATATTTTCCTTCTCCCTGTTGTTATATATAACATTATTCTTTATAGTTTAAAATGATAGAACATTTAAATATAAATATTTTATTTATTTAATCTTTTACTCATGCAGTATTTGAAAAATACAATTTGAGCTGTTATAAAAAGTATTTGTTTTAAATGAAAAAAAAAAAAAAAGAAAAAAAAAGATGCTTACTTGAACAATATGTTTAATCATTTAAACTTTATTAAGTTGCAATTATAAACTTGTAAATATTTTAAAACATTACACTTATTATATCTGAACATGGAGGATTATTTAATGCATTAAGCTGTTAAATATTAATAAAACATCTTTTACTCATTTTTCCCCAACAGATGGTGTAACCAGACATATGCATCAAATAATTCTATGATATCAAGCTTTCTTTCAAAATAATTATCAAAATAGTCTTGAAGTGGTAATTCAAATAATAAAATACAGATTGTTTTCTTATTTGCTGTTCCTATGAAATTATTAACATGCTTATTTCTAACATCTGTTCTTTATTTTCAAAAATTTGTTTTCTTTTATCAACATACTGGATTCTTTGATCTTATTTTAACACACCCAGGGCTGCCACTGCCAAATGGTATCCAAAAAAAGTATCTTTAGTAGCCTACAATGAAAAAAAATAGTAGCCAAAATAGTTGCATGCTTCAGACCTGCCAACCTTTGAAAATGAGAAATCGTAGCACACAAAATTTAAATTAATCTGGAGGTTGGTTGGTTGGTTTTTCGTGTTACACAGCTATCTTTTGACATTCGTAAAAGGAATAAGGTTTCAGTGTTTCAACTCAATATAGTAAATTTTTTCCTTTGGAAATTTTTATATGATTTTTAGAGTTTCTTTTCGTTTTGCGACGTTTTTTTTCTTTTTTACAAATGTAAAAGGAGCCTGGTTCCAATTTTTTAGCCCATTGCAGTAAATTTTGAAGAAATTCGGGATTTTTTCCTGCGATCATTTCAGGATATTCACAATTTTTCCACAATCGTAATTCACATTTTTCTATCACGATTCTTTGTTGAAATCCACACTTTTTACCATGAACTTTTGACGAAATTCGCATTTTTTACCACGATCCTTTGTCGAATTTTGCGCTTTTTTCCAAAATTTGCGTTCTTACTGATCTTTCGATGAAATTTGCATTTTCTTACTGATCTTTTGACAAAATTGGCGTTTTCTTTCTGCGATATTTTGACAAAATTAACACCATTGAAACACAAAATCTGAAATCTTCCAGGGGACATCCCCCCCCCCCCCCCCCAAGGCCAGCCCCTGAAATCAATACTGCGTTTTTACCACGATCCTTTGACGAAATTTATTTTCTTCTGCGAACAATTGACGAAAATGATTTTTTTTTAATACGGTCATTTGTCTGAATTCGCGGTAGTTTATCGCAAATCGTGCGATTTTGCACACTATTTCAAACCTTGCCCTTCAAAGCCCCCCCCCCCCTCCTTTCCAGTAATTCTTAAAATGGCACCTTGTTTCTAAGGAAGCGAATTCCTGTAAAATATTTACAGAAACACGATTCACTCGTGGTTAATATACATAAAGAGAGTGCTTTATGTTAAAAAGTTTGTTTTGCAGCCCAGATTTTTTTTTCCATGAGCTTTTTTTAATGTCCGAATTTTTGGACTAATGGCCAATTTTTTAAAACTTTCGGAAATACTTTGAAATTTTGGAAATTTCGCAACAGAATCACTCCTGAAAAATATGCTGTGCGGGATAAAAGTCGCAACTAGAAACAAAAAATGCGTTTGTGTTTTTTGCAAAAAATCGTAGTTTAAGACCGAATTTCGTAGCATCGTAGTTGATAGGTCCAAATCGTAGCAACTACGATTTTTTCGTAGCAGTTGGCAGGTCTGGCATGCTTACTTAAAAAAAAGGTGGGGGGTAGGGGAAGAATCCTTATTTGTTAATCAAAATAATAACCAAAACTGTTTCATGAAAATTCACATACTATTTTACACTTTATGTTTTCAACCTAAATTGCCATTTTTTGTACTTTTAATAAATACAAAATCACACATTAATTATTATTTTAAAAACAATGCAGTTCAGTTTCCACAAACGAAATTAAATATTTGCTTGGCATTACTGTGAAGAAGCTGGAAACAAAAAAATCTGTTATTTATTATAATCACTACAGGATCAAAAACTTACTAAAAATATACACATTTTTCAAAAAAAGCACCCTAAACTTTGCGTTCACATAAGTCAAGAGACACAAGCCCATTGACTTCTGCTTTAATCAGGCCTCAATTTTAAAAGAAAATCTTATTTCAAGCTTCTACTTTAAATGTGTTAGTCACTACAGTAAAAGCTCTGTTATCCGACATTCAAGTAACCGGAAAGCTCAACTAACCGGAAAAATTCGGAGAAATCGTTTATTTTTTTTCCCCCTATAAACAGTTGAAAAATTTTTACTACTATTTTAGGAAATTTACTGTTAGCATTCTCAAATTATCTCAGCGACTGATTTGGCGTGAAACAGATCTGTGTGTATGCTCATTTCAGTGAACGTTATAAAATAAAAATATAGCATAAAGAACTGTCTATAGCTCGTTAGCACAGAATAACTTCATGTTGCGTCATAGTCCTCCGCGTCGGCTGTTTTTCCTTCCGAAAGAGAGGAGGAGGGGGTTGAAAATGAAGAGAAGAGAAGAGAGGCCTGATCTTTCTTTTCTGCTCTTGGCGAAACTAGATGGGGAAGGGGGAGGCGTGATAAACGGTAGAAAGCTACATCTTTTCCGAAAACTGAACTGCTAAGTGAGGAAGCCAGGAGCATGAAGGAAAACTGTTTTCTAAGAATTGGGATGGGGATATGGTAATTTCAGATATCGTATTTTCCCCCCCAGATCCACAGTAGCCTCCCCCCCCCCCCAAGAAAAGAAACGAATTGCATGTAATTATGGAAACATTAAAAATTGGGCCTAATACTAACTTATCTGTATCGCAACTGGAAATGCCAGAAATCGAAAATTGGATAGCTATAGATAAAAATATTCCTGTCACCGAAACGTTAACAGAAGAGCAGTTAATTAAAAAAATGACAACTCCAGAGGAAGAAACAAATGATATTTCCTCAGAATCTGAAAATGAAATCGAGGAGAAAATTTCGTGGAGTGAAGCTGACAAAAATTTTATCTACATTTTTAAAGTTTTGTGAAAAAAATTCGCAGTATTTGGCTCAAGAAGTTTTAGAACTGCATCTCATAAAAGAACGCTTCATGAAAAAAAAAAAAGAGAACTTTCTTTCAAACAGACGGACATCAGACATACGTTTCGTAGTATTCCTGGCACATCGAAATAAACGCAATCAAACACACAATAAATGCTGAGAAATTATATCCCAAACTATTTTTTTTTTTATTGCTTTATTTATTCAAGAACAAGAAATTATTATTTTAAAAGAACTATGTAACAAAGATCTTTATACCATATTGTATTTTAAATATATTTATTCAGGAATATTTTTTTATTGGATGTATTTGGATCAACTACACAACTGGAAATTAAAAAAAGAAAAGTCGCTCCAGGCTAAATTTCTTTCTTTTTGCTTTGTTTTATTGTTGGATTTTTACCAGTTCAAACTTTTTCTCCTCAGCCGGGAGATTACATCAAAGTTTTGCGTTGTTGAATTAGCCAGGAAAATATTTTTCATCAACCTAAACAGTAAACAGAAATAATAATATTATTATTCTAGATAAAAAGAAAGAATGAAACGGTACTCTTTTTTCCCCCTTACTTATTATATAAAAAAAAATTGCTTTCTCCGCTGCTAATTGCCCGATTGTGTTCAAATTTTCACCGAATTCAAATAATAATAAATTCGTCCGTTTACCTAATTTTTATTAACAAACAATGAATTTTCAGAAATTTAGAAATCCCTCTCAAAAGACTCCACTATCTGAGCCACTCCAATAAGAAAAACAAAAAAGCTAATGAGTGTAGTTTGTTTTTATCATGATCGGAGAAGTCATCAGGCGTTATCAGTTTGCATCTGATAACGTTTTTAGCTATGCAGAAAAGATTCATTATTACTGTGAGGTTAGTTGAGGTAACACAAGTGAATCATACCAAAGTTAATTTTCAAGCTTCCATGTGCTTTTTCCGGAAAGGGGAGATGTCAAATTATAAATAATACAACTTTATAAAAGATTAATAAATAAATATAGAAATTTGTTTACTTTTATTTTTTACTCGGAAAGAATTTTATCAAATGCAGATTTAATAATAATAATAAGAGTTATTTGATCAACTTCCTAATGGTAGGAAAATAGCCTAAAAACCATTTTCCTGTTTAATTTTTACGTCAATAATACCCCCCCCCCCCTTCTTTCATGACAGATTTTGTAGCGCTCAACTATCCGGACTTTTCAAGTATCCGGCAATCGGCGTTTCCCGAGCATGCCGGTTAGTTGAGCTTTTACTGTATTTTAATTAATTAAAGCAGGAAATCTGTCTATAGAAAATAGTTTTATCAGAAAAGATGCATTTGATAAAGAACAGGTATGTGCAACTTTTGTGTTCAAAACTTACCTAACCTTTGCAAGAAATTTATGTAAAATAGCAAAACTGGCATTAAGCCAGATTTTATAGCCACCAATGGGTTAAACAAGAAATAAACAATATTCTAATTATCAACATTTTAAATCTATTATTAAATTTAAAAACTGTGTTAAAAAACAATTTTATTTTATTATCAAAGCCTGATTAATAAAATACAAGCCAAAATAGGTCAAAGGTTATGAGTCCATTGATTTCTGGGAATACCAATTTAATACTTTTTCCTAATGTATCATTTAATCCGTTTTCGATCCTGTAATAATCAACATTTTGGACTTTTAGAAAGGGAAGAGGTTAAAAACAAAAAGATATATATATATATAGAGAGAGAGCTGCATCTATATGTTATGTTCCCACTTTTTTTTTTTTTTTTTCTTAAAAGTTTGGTGATGGTATGAGAAGAAGGCCCTAAAGAATGCTGGGCTGCCATTTTGTCTTAATCAGCCTTCTATGGATGTTGACATTTAATTTTTGTTGCGATCAGAGAAACATTAAACACAGCAAATTATGCCATGCCAATCAGCACGGCAATAGATCATTGGCAAAAATTAAAATGCTGACCACCATAATGTTTAAAATTTTTACATCCCCGAGTCTTGCTAAGTTAAATTTTTTTTTTATCAATTCAGTACCAATACTTGATAATTTTTAAATCCTCCATTCCATCATGCCAATTTTAACTAGAAATTTTATTTAATAAATTTTCAAATTTAGATAGGAAAAGAACAGCAACAAATTCAATAAATCTAACATCTTTATGACCTTTTCAATAATAAATTTAAAAGAAAAAAATTGCTGCATAAAAATCACTGTAAAAAGTATAGAACAAAAATTATATGTTCAAAGTATTGTGTAATTTTTTTTTATTTTTGGTCTTAAGATTTTATTGAAGTAACTATCACATGGATGTTGACATTTATGATGTGATTGGATAAAGATTGAACACAGCAAATTACGCCATGTTGATCAGCACAGCGGTGGATAACTGGCAAAGATTAACATGCTGACCACCAGATTTTTGAGCACAAAATTTGAGATGTCCGAGTTTTGCTAAATTACATCTTGTTATCAATTCAGTATCAATTTTTGATAATTTGCAAGTCTTACATTTCATATGCTAATTTTAACTAGAAATTTTATTTAATAAATGTATCTTATTATTAAGTGGCATTTATTTCAGACTGGTTACTAAATTTCAGGTATGAAATATATTTATGCTATGAGTGAAGAGACTAGGAACAAATCAAATGCACACAGCACAGTGAACAAATCTAGAATGAATCGCATAAAATTCATATGATAGTTAAAAATTTAAATGTTTTTAAAAGCAACAAAAATTTGGGAGACATACACTGTAAAATGTATGAGTGGGAGTCAACCAGAAAATCATTAGTTTCCCACCGATATTTGGAATGTTTGAGCTACATTTATGGATTGAAAAGCGTAATTTATCCATTTCAAATTGAAGTTTTTGTAGATTTAAACAAAAAAAATTGGATACTGAAATGATAACAAATTGTAAATCTATACTAATAAAAGAAAGTTTCACTCTGTGTGTTTGTCTGTCTGTAATGGCTAGCAAAATCTACCGCATGTGGGTCATTCCATGTCAAATCAACCAGTGACTCAACCTGACCATTTCAGACTTCAATAAAACTCTCAGGAATCATTCTCCCCGATGATATAAATGAGGATATATTAAAAAAAAAAAAAATTATCACATTAAATTTTCATACAATTAATTATTTAAATTTTGAAAAATCATCATTTTTGGGGTTGCATAAATTTTTCAATTTTGTGTTTCTCAAATTCTATCAGGCATACAGAATTTTATGACCCCCCATTTTAAAGAGAAATTTATAAGGTTTAATTTGATACCAAAGTTGACTATGCTCAGTTAAAAAAGGGAATTTTTTTTATTTGAAATTTAAAAAAATTTTTAGATAGTGTTTTTTAAAAATTTTGAAAAAAAAAAAGTTTGTTGTAATATTATAAGCTTAAATTTTTGAAATTTTTAGAGTGGGAACTCAATGGGATCAAGAGTTATGAAATAAAAACTGAAAATTACCATTCAAATAACAATCTAATTCTAGCTATTTTGTTATTTATGTATTATTTGAAGGGTAATTTTCAGTTTTTATTTCATAACTCTTGATCCCATTGAGATCCCACTCTAAAAATTTCAGAAATTTTAGCTTATAATATTACAACAAACCAGGGGTCGATTTAGAAAAAGAAAGTTGCATAGCAGTAACTGCTATACAAAGTCAGTTTTGAATAGCAGTTAGACACTTTTGTATAGCAAGTAAAAAATAGCTAACGTAACTTTTAAATCTTGAAAATTTACAACAATTTTTTTTTTTTTTTAAAGCGTACTTCCTCGCTGTACTTCCATTGTAAATAAACACTTGGGGATAGTGAAAACACAACGTATGTCGTGTAAAAACACCTTTAAATTTTAACTTTAAGCAGTGATGCTGCTGTACTTGAAAAACCCTGGGTCCCCGGGACCCAGGATTTTCAAAAATCTGGGTCCCTTTTTTTACAAAAGCTGGTCCCCATCAATAATAATTTATATTTTAAAGGAATAAATGAAAGTTATTTATTAAGATAAATGAAATGCATTAATTATTGTTTTAACAATAATTAAATAATGAATTAAAACCAGCATTATTTGCACTTAAATAAGATATTAAAAAAAATATATTAAGAGAAATTTTCTTTACTTTTTTAAAAGTAAAAATGCAAGATACAATTTTAATTGTAAAATAATGTTTATTTGAGAGTAGAAGATACCAAGTTCCACTAACAAGTATCACTAATGTTCGCATTCTTTTAAAAAGAGGCAAGGCGGGTTTATTGAAAAAGATATTTTTGCTGAAAAAAAGAACACTTATGTTAAGTAAAGGTGTACTTTTCGTTGAATGAATGGGTGCTTTCATTATTATACTTCCCATTGAATTATTTGTCAGCATAGATCTGTGTTGGAATCAGACATTTTCCTTGGAAGGGAAATTTATATCTAAATCACTAATAAGCATCAAATCTTAAATGTTCTGAAGGCGGGAGACATTTCAATGCAGTAAGAACGAGGGGGTGGGGGTGGGGGGGGGGGGGTGATTTTTACTGGTCCACCTAATGAATATAAATATTATCAAAGTACACTGAAATCATGCTGTATTTTTAAGAATCTCATAAAAAAGAAATTAAATCCCATTTTATGATTTTCTACCTATAAGTTTAGTTTGCACATCTTTTTTGGTGCTTTGACTAAATTCACGTTTTTTCCGCGTTACTTTGACGAAATTCGCGTTTTTCCGCGATCCTTTTGTTGAAATTCGCTATTTTTTCGCCAGTCTGTCACGAAAATCGTGTTTTTTTCCGCGATACTTTGACAAAATTCGGCTTTATTCCGCGATTTTTTGACGAAATTTGCTATTTTTTCGCAATCTTTTGTCGAAATACACTATTTTGTCTCAGCCCTTTTGCGAAAATAGCGTTTTTTCCGCTATATTTTCACGAAATGTGCTTTTTTTCGCGATCCTTTGACGAAAATCGGCTTTTTTTACGTTATTTTTTGACGACATTTGCTATTTTGGGGGATCCTTTGATGAAAAACAACTATTTTTTCGCGATCCTTTGACGAAAACCCGCTTTTTTCCGCGATTTTTTGATGAAATTTGCGCTTTTTTCGCGATCCTTTGACAAAATTCGGCTTTTTTCCGCGATTTTTTGACAAAATTCGCTATTTTTTCGCAATCTTTTAACGAAATACGCTAATTTGTCGCGGCCCTTTTACGAAAATCGCGTTTTTCGCAATATTTTGATGAAATTTGCGCTTATTTCAGCGATATTTTCATGAAATTTGCGCTTATTTCCGCGATTTTTTGACGAAATTCGCTTTTTATTTCGCGATGCTTTGACGAAATACGCTATTTTTTCGCGGCCCTTTTACGAAAATCGCTGCTTTTGCTCGATATTTTGATCAGATTTACGCTTTTTTCGCGATTCTTTGACGAAAATCGTCTGTTTTCCGCGATTTTTTCACGAAATTACGCGTCCCACGGGACGCGTAAGAGCTATTTTTTTTGCGTCCCGTATCCGATTTTTCGCGTAATTTACGCGCTATAGCGCGTCCGCGGCATCCCTGCTTTAAGTGTACATGACATAACAAAGGGTGTGGGAAATATGCATCGCAATGATTGCGATTTAATGCATTTCTTGGATCGCATTTTAGTTAAATTTGAATCGCAAATTGCGATGCGATACCGCTTAAATCGAACCCTGCAACAAACATACATTTTTTTTCAAAAATTTTAAAAAACACGATCTGAATTTTTAAATTAAAAAATTTTTTTTAATTAATTTTTTTACCTGAGCATAGTCAACTTGGGTATCAAATTAAAACTTATAAAATTCTCTTTAAAATGAGGGGTCATAAAATTCTGTATGCCTGATAGAACTTGAGAAATTCAAAATTGAAAAATTTATGCAACTCAAAAAATGATTTTTCAAAATTTAAATAATTAATAAATTCCAGCCATGCAGAAAATTCAAAGTGCTATAACTCAGCCATTTTTTAAGGTATAAACAAAACAAAAACTGCTCCAGAATCTTTGTATCAAGGTCAAACACATGAGAAAAAATCTTTTTTAATTTTCAATTTTTTGGTACCATATTTCAAATTAATTTTTTTAAAAAATTTAAATGGCCGCCATTTTGAAACAAGATGGCAGATGAAGCTGGCCAACGAAGTCGGTTGAGGCATTGGTATGTACTATGTATATAGATACCAAGGTACATCCAAATCGGTTCATAAATACACCTGTTATTGAGTGACAAACATCAGGTCATTTCAAAATGTCAGCCATGCTAGAAATTCAAAGTGCTATAACTCAGCCATTTTTTAAAGATATAAACGAAACAAAAACTGCTCTGGAATCTTTGTATCAAGGTCAAACACATAAGAAAAAATATTTTTTAATTTTCAATTTTTTGGTATCATATTTCAAAATTTAAATTTTTTTTAAAATATTATTTTTAAAATTTTAAAAAAAATTTAAATGGCCGCTATTTTGAAACAAGATGGCGGATGAAGCTGGCCAACGAAATCGATCGAGACATTGGTATGTACTATGTATACACGGAGCTTCATCCAAATCGGTTCATAAATACGAGAGTTACAGTGTGAGTTGAGTTGAGTTGATTGTTGACGGCCAATTATCTACACGAGGGATATGGGCCCTAGGGGGAGTGCCTTCCGTGGATGTCTTTATAAGGGAACCTAATCCGTATTAACGCATGGAAATACACGGTTCGAAGAAAACCACGAAAACTCCGAACGATTAGGCCGACGGGCGCGATTGGGTTCGAACCCAGCACCTCCCGTCTACCAGCTTCGAGAGCAGAACCTCTCAGCCACTGGTGGGGCGAGTTACAGTGTGACAAAGATCAGATATATATATATAAACATTTGAACGGAGGGTGTTTTCCGGGTCTGGGGATCATGATCGATGAAAATATACCAAAATTTTTTGAAATCGCTTTCCTCCGAACGGCTGCAATAGGTAGCTTTTTGTAATGAAAGCTACCTAAAATGCACTTGCAATAATTTTTCCCATTGGCCATAATGTAACGGAAAAGTTTTGACTGTCCCTGTAATTAAACTATACATTCAATTTTCATAAAATTTGAAATGGCTTGACAAAATTTTACAACAATTATATATATATATAAAATTTCAGATCATTCAGTTGGGTAGTTTTTGCTCTGTTATATGCAGGCGAGCGGGCAGACAGAGACTGAACGACGACGATAGGTGTTTTGTGTTTATATCATTAAGAACGCACCTAAAAAAATGCTTTCCCACAGCACATTTAAATCTTAGCGCTTCTTTACTAGTTATCATAAATTTTAAGTCTGATTTTTTATTATAGGATATATAAAATGATTCCGCTATATAGTTTATAGTTATAAAAATCTCAAATCATAGCATTTTCTACAATAAATATCATTTTAGATCTGTTTACGGATCCCTCCAATAAATATTATTTTTAAAATATAAAAATTTCAAAATGGGAGGAGGGGTGTATTCTAGGAGCATAACATTAGTCTCTTGAGCGGTCAATTTCCTAACTTTTTATGAACCCTTCATGTGATATATTATTGGAAAACCCTTTGTCCACTCTTTCACATTCATGATCCTTTGATGAAATTTGCATGTTATTCGTGATCTTTTAACAAAATTTGCGTGCTTTTCGCGATCTTTTGATGAAATTTGCATTTGTTCGACATTTTTAAACAAAATTATAATTTTTTTCACAAAATTACCATTTTTTCATGATCTTTTGACCGTGTCACGTTTTTCTCGCGATCCTTTGACAAAAGTCGTGTTTTTTTTGTCGATCTATTGACGAAATTCTTGTGTTTTTTTGTGTGATATTTTAACAAAATTTGCGTGTTTTTGTTTTTTTGCGATCTTTCGACAAAATCTGTATTTTATTCGCGATCTTTTAACGGAATCTATGTTTTTTCGTGATCTTTTAACGGAATCTATGTGTTTTCGTGATCTTTTAATGGAATCTATGTGTTTTCGTGATCTTTTAACAGAATCTATGTGTTTTCGTGATCTTTTAACGGAATCGCGTTTTTTCGTGATCTTTTAACGGAATCGCGTTTTTTCGTGATCTTTTAACGGAATCGCGTTTTTTCGTGATCTTTTAACGGAATCGCGTTTTTTCGTGATCTTTTAACGGAATCGCGTTTTTTCGTGATCTTTTAACGGAATCACGTTTTTTCGTGATCTTTTAACGGAATCGCGTTTTTTCGTGATCTTTTAACGGAATCGCGTTTTTTCGTGATCTTTTAACGGAATCGCGTTTTTTCGGGATCTTTTAACGAAATCGTGTTTTTTCGTGATCTTTTAACAAAATCGTGTTTTTTCGTGATCTTTTAACGGAATCGCGTTTTTTCGTGATCTTTTAACGGAATCGCGTTTTTTCGGGATCTTTTAACGAAATCGTGTTTTTTCGTGATCTTTTAACAAAATCGTGTTTTTTCGTGATCTTTTAACGGAATCGCGTTCTTTCGTGATCTTTTAACGGAATCGTGTTTTTTCGGGATCTTTTAACGAAATCGTGTTTTTTCGTGATCTTTTAACAAAATCGTGTTTTTTCGTGATCTTTTAAAGGAATCGCGTTTTTTCGTGATCTTTTAACGGAATCTTGTTTTTTCGTAGTTTTTTGACCGTGTTTTGTTCATATTTGACGAAATTAGCGATATTTTGACTTTGAATTAATTGTACTCATGTTTTTTTTTCGTTTCGCGACCATTTGACAAACATACCGTGTTTTTAAAAATATTTTGACCGTGGTTTTTTTTTTTTTTTTTTTCTTGCTTTTTTGACGAAATTAGCGGACAAAATTTTTTTTCTTATTGTTTCTCGGATCGACGAAATCATGCTAAATTTCATTTTGGCACCAAGTATGTTGTGGCACAAAATGGGAAAAAAATAGCTGTTTTGTAGCAGCTTGGCACAGGAAAGTGAATCTGGCACAGGTCTTACATCCCTGCTTGAATACTTCTTTACGAATAAACCTAATGTCTTTATTTAAAAAGGAATTTTCCAGCTGCCGAAAAGTCATAGAACAAAATGGTGCTTATGTGATTCAATAAAATTTTCTTATGTTTTTGCACTTCTTTATCATAAAAAAGCTCAACTTTCCGGATGACCCAATAGATATGTTTCTGTAAAACTCGGGTAAAATTCATATAACACACATAATGGAACACATCTTCAAAACGAAAATTTCTACGAGTTACAGTATATAATCAAGCAGGACGGTCGTTCTGTCAAGCCAAGCTATAAAAAAATGCTAACCCTGCCAAACAAACAAACGCCAACAACTAAAAGCCAGAACCGCGTAACTGCTTATTATACTGAAAACAACTTCTCCATGTTAAATCGGCCAAACGTGGCATTTTAAATTTTCAGATTATTTAAGAAAGCAAGCATTGCAGAGAAATAAAATTAACACTAGAAGAATCTACAGAAGAAAAGCTTCATTTTGAGATCAAACTCATCTCTATAAAATAATTATAAACGGAGATACAGGATTTTAAAAATAACATCGAGATACTGAAAATGAAAAAAAAAAAAAAAAAAAACCTTCGTCAAACATATATTAATCCAATCAAGGTAGAGACTTTAACAATATACAGAAAAAAGTATGGAATGCATTTTCAGACAGATAATAACTCAATCTACGTGCTTTTATAAAATTCAGCTTCAAAAAAATAAAATTTCTGTCCTTAATAAGCAAAAAACTGTTAATTAAGTCTAAAATTATCAAACAATGCCAAACAGCGATAAACACGCCAAAGAAGGCATACTATCCACATTATAATACGGTAAAACTACCTCAACTTTAATCTGATAGATCAACAATTTCCAACAAGGTATTTTTTTCGAATAAAACGGCATAAAAGTTACATTTTTAGGAATATTTTTAAAATGAAAATAATTTTTGAGAGAAGAGGTACCTTTTAAGAACTATGCATTGAAAGTTATCTGCATTTAAAGTTTTATTTTCAAATGTGAACAAAATTTTTGAAAAGGAATTAAACTGAATGTGGTTTTCAGATTATATAAAACAACAACAACAACAAAAAACATGGTAAGCTATAGGTACTTTGTTTGTGTACAGAGAATCAACTTAGAAAACATTTTGGACGTCATTTTCGGGTGAGTTAATGGAATACGGTTTTACCTTGGAATGTTTTTAACACTTTCCAACGTACTTCAACAATGTTTATGACTTTGCTTTGTCTGGTCGTTTGGCCGTCAGTCCATCTTCTGCGCTCTAACTCTTGTAAATACACTCGGATTGCCCTGAAATTTTTGTACGTTATTGAAGAAAATGAAGTTTGTAACAGTTATAATTCGTTTACAGGGACAGTCAAAATTATTCTGTTACATTATGGCCAATATGAAAAAAATCATTTCAAGTGCATTTTAATGATGTTACACACTTTCAAACATAATGAAATTGATATGCATTCATGAAGTTCACTAAAATATGCATTCTATGTGTGGTGCAAAGAATATGCATTATTCATTTACAGGGCTACATAAAGAATTCCATTACACGATGGTACAGGGGAAAAAATTGTTTGTGGCGTATTTTAAATATGTTAAACTATTTCATGTATAGTGAAATTGGTATACATTGCTGAGGTTTACTACAAGTTTCTTCCTGTATAATATGAAATGCATAGCATTCACAGGGACATACAAAAGATTTTGGATACTATACTGTACCCGAAATACTGTATATTGCTGGATTAATATGATTGCTGGATGAACATTTTCAGTTAGATGATAGGCGTTTTTAAAACTTTCCATTTAAGTTGAAAAGTGTTATTGTCTTCGGTTTGTTTGTCCGTCTGTCTGCGCTCTAACTCACGTAAATATACTTGGATTGCCCTGAAATTTTTGGGTTATTGAAATTTAGCCAAGCACGAACCCTATTTCAAATGAAGTTTGTAGAATGTTTAGTTTATTTACAGGGACAGTCAAAAGTATTCCGTTACATTACAGTCAATGGGAAAAATATCATTTCAAATGAATTTTAAAAATGTTATACCCTTTCAAACAAAATAAAACTGATATGCATCTACGAAGAGCACTAAAATATGCGATGCAACGAATAGTTACTAGTCATTTGCATGGCCACACAAAAAAATTCCATTACATAATGGTATAGGGGAAAACTGTTTGCGGCGTATTTTAATTATGCAATTTTATATATAATGAAATTGATATACATCGGTGAGGCTTACTGTAAGTTATTTCATGCATAATATGAAGTGCATAGCATTTACAGGGACACACAAAAGATTTCAGACAAGTATATTCTATCCGAAGTACTGTATTTTAGCGATGACGGCAGGAAATGCATTTTTAATTATATGCGCTTTTATGTTTCACCTTTTTACTTACCCATCATACGTAGTAGGGTAAGTCTTGTAATCGTTTTAAAAATCGAAATTTCTTTTGACAGATTTACATGTTTTAGACCCTGGAGATTCCGAAAAACATATTTTTAGAAAAAAAAAAATTGTCCGTCCATCTGTATGTCTATGTGCCTATAATCACTATCTCCCAAACAAATTGAGATAGAGACTTGAAATTCGGTGTGTGCTTAGGGAGTAATAATGGAAAGAAGCCTGTTGAATATCAGTAACCTCGATTAACCGGAACTATTTTTTTCGGACTCTTGAAATATTCATTCTAATAAAAGGTATACAAAAATTTTCGAAATTGTTTACTTGAAGGAGTGAATATAAAGGACAATAAAAAAACAAATTTTGCATCATGAATGAACTCGATTGGATAATTAGTTGTCGAGATATTTGTAATTCTATTTTTCACACTGTTCGATTTTTCATGACCCTGTATTTCATTCAAATTTCAATTCAAAGATATATTTTAATTGGAAATGAGACGCTTAATCCGACGCAGTAAACTGTTAGTTAATAGGATTATAATTTTTCGAGTTATAAGGATGTTTCTTTTACGCAATTCGGTACTACTCTATTATCCCGCCAACCAAAAAACTATCGCCGAACTATAAGATTAAATGCCAATAATGGCTTATCGTAAATGTCAAGCATTTAATGCCTCACCATACCTATAAAGGAGTTACCATAGGGGGGACACAGTTCTGACGCGAACTTGGCGGTATATCGCCAAATTTGGCAGCCAAAATAAGTCTCCAAAAGTGACGCCAACTTGGCGATATCTCTATTTCGCCAAATTCCCATAGACTTCCATTGTAAACCTATCTTACTTACAGAATTTAGCTTACAGAAAATCAACAAATTGAGATATTTTAATGCAACAAAAAATAATATTAGCTTAAGGGGTTATATTAATTATAATTAAGAGAGTCCAAATAAATTATGAATAAAAGTAACATGGTACAATGCTTAGCAAATATCACATGTTTTATTTTCATATTTTATATTATCTATATCCATGATGGGTAAGTATTACGGTGGCCCCCAACAACTAGTTTATGCATACTATATGGTGTGTATAAATGTTATAGTGTATATCAAGGCTACGCAAAACAATTCGTAAAGGTTACTGAGTATGAGCGTAAATTGCTGAAAGGTGGTTTTTAAATGTGTTATGCATTTTTATGCTGAACTGCATTTAGTTTACTATTAAATGTATGTAGAATATAGATAAAATGATATACAGGGTCATGCACAGAATTGGATACATGGCTGTGTATTGATGATAAATTCTGGAAATATGAATTCAGTAGTTTTAAGAATGATTTAGTTTGAATTAAATTTTAGCTAAATAGTGGCGTGTAATAAAGGTACTGTGTAAACTACAGGTCTGAGCAAAAGTATTAAAGTATGTTCTAAAGTATTTCTAAAATTCAAATTTCTGCGATACCATTTATAATAGAAACCGTCAATTCAGCATGGTGGTTACTAATAAATACTCGCTAAGAATGACTTCTAAAAAAGAAGAAATTAAAAGTTCGAAACGATAGAAAAGCACTCCATGAACGTTCTAGGTTATGATTTATTTTCAATTGTTAATGCTAGAAACTTGAAATTTGACAATCTTTTTAACATATAGGGCGTAAATGATCCTACAGGAAAATATCTAAAAAAATTCGAAATTTAAATGGATGCAGGCGTAAAAAACTTTCTAAAATTGCGATTTTTGTAACACCAGACCAGAAAACTTTCTGCGATGAGTGCATTTAAAGATTTGTTTGAAAATAAAGATCACAACTTTATCTATATTAAATGGACTAACAAGTGATCACCTTTGCTTATTTAAATAATTTTAAATTGCATTTAAAAATTATATTAATCATAATTAAGATACTTAATATCATTAGTACATTTGATCTCTCATTTTAAATTTCTTAATATGTTTTTTTAAATAACATAAAATAGTGCTTAACTATGCATGGATTTACAAAAATTAAAACAAAGCCAAAACATACTTCATCTGTATTGTATAAATTTCTTAATATGTTTTTTTAAATAACATAAATAGTGCTTTAATATACATAGGCAAAACATACTTCATCTGTATTGTACATTGCCATGGTTACACCCCCTGTCTCTTGGAAATTAAACACTTCAACTTTCTGTGGAGGGCTGCCATCATGAGGAGTATATAGCAGCTCTATTTTGCCAGGCTTTTCACAAACAATGTCTGTACATTTATACTGAAAACAAAAGAAACAATTATTTCAAAGATTACCTTAAAAAGACAAAATTAACAAACAATTAGAACTTTGCATATCAATCTGACACAGTTATGGTATAAACTTTCATTATTACATCATGAGAATGTGATATGTATGAGTTATTTTAATATGCTGATTACGATATCCAATTATAAATTATCCAAACAAAAATCACAGCAAATACAGTAGAACCTCGATTAACCGAGCTTCGATTAATCAAGGTTTCTGTTAATCAAGCCAATAACGAACTCAGTTTTTTTTTTTTTTTTTTTTTTTTTTTTTTGTGAATGAGCCTTGAAAAAGACCACACTTTTTAGTTTACTGTCCGTGCTATACAGGCTCTTCTGACCTCAAAAGCAGTCAACTCCCAAGAAACATTGGACCCTGAGAAGTCAACAGCGAACAATGCTTTGTTTCCAGTGACCATATGAACTTTCGTAAATTTTTCAATCTGCTTTTTAAAATTTACTACTAGTCGTTGATTTCTTTTTAAATTTGTTAAGCTGTGAAACATAACTTTACATATACAGGGTTCCCAGCAAAACATGAAGGACAAATTCCCTGACTTTCCATGACCAAATCTCAAAAAATTCCCTGACTTTCTCTGACCAAACGGGCATATAACGAAATTTGCTACTTATTTTTGCAATTCTTTTTTAAACTTAGCGATTTTTTTCCCGAGACTATTTGATGAATTTCTCGCCATTTTTCTTTTCTTCTCCAAGACTTTTTAGAAAATATTTGTAAATTCCCTGACTTTTCCTATATATTTTGAAATTTCCCTGACTTTCCATGACTACTTTGAAATTCCATGACTTTCCAGATTTTCCCTCACTTTCCATGACGCTGGGAACCCTGATATATTTATTTTTATTATTTAAAAAACATTTAAGGCATGTTAAATTCGCAAGCACAGCGAGTTTTTACACGCAATTTCTATTAACCAACATTTCCAATATCTGAGGTACTAACTGTCCCAATTAGCTCGGATAATCGAGGTTGCACTGTAATATTTAAACTATTATGGAATATGACATTCTCCTGCCTATAAAGGTCCCTGTGTCTTGGTCAGACAGCAAATCAAACTTAAAGTAAGACTTTTGATTTGATAAGTGAAATCACATAAAACTAGTATGTTGTGGCCATCACAAAACTTTCTTCTGTCTCATACATATCAATACTTCAAAATTTATCTCAGTGAATTAAATGGCCATCTGTGTTCATCATGAGAATTCGAAAAATATGAAATTCCGTGCATTAGTTCTCGAGGTATGACTGCCGCTGAAATCGTGTAAATCCAGCAAAATGCAGCATAGCAGCGCCACCTATTGGGTTATTTATACCAGAACCTAATTATCACCAACTTATGTCAAAGTCTAACTGAATATGAAGTTTGAGGAAAATTCGTGCATTAGGTCTTGAGACAGAAGTTTTGCGCAAATCATGACAAATAATGCAACATGGAAGTGCCACCTGTTGAGCGATTTGAACACATAATCAGCAGCAATATTAATCAAGTTATACTTAAATCTGAAGTTTGATGAAAATTCGTGCATTAGTTCTTGAGATAGAGCTATTGAGGAAATAGTTCAAAATGCAGCACAGCAGTGCCACCTATTGGGCGATTTACACTAACATGTAGTCAGCATCATTTCATATGAAGGACTAACTAAATCCGAAGTTTGATGAAAATGTGTGCATTAGTTCTTGAGATAGAGCTACTGCGAAAATAGTGTAAATCCTGCAAAATGCAGCATAGCAGCGCCACCTGTTGGTCGATTTACACCAAAACAAACAGCATCCATTCATGTCAAGGACTAACAGGATCTGAAGTTTTATAAAAATCCGTGCATTAGTTCTTGAGATAGAGCTTTTGCGGAAATCCTACAAAATGCTACATTGCAGTGCCACCTGTAGTGCAATTTACACCAAAAACTAATCAGCACCAATCTATATCAGGGACTACCTGAATATAAATTTTTATTAAATTCCGTGCATTAGTTCTTGAGATAGAGCACCCACAAAATTTGTGTCACACACAGACAGACTCACAGACAGACACTTTGTAAAAACATGTTTTTTGGAATCTCTGACCTATAAAACGTGTGAATCAGTCGAAAACTGGAATTCGGAAATTTTCATGAAACCAATACTTTCTTCTTGTAAAGTTAGAAGAAAGTAAAAATTTGATAGCACAAAGTGGCTCCAGAGTTGAGTTTTCTGTCTGTTTTATAAATTCCAAAGCAACTACCAAAAAATATATGAAATAAAAAAGAAGATTACTTTACTTTTTTAACTTACCAAACAGAGTACAGATTTCTGTACAGATTTTTTTCATGTATGTTATCAGATAAATATTAGATGCACATTTTTGTAAAAAATTTTAAAAATTCAGAAAATTTTAGAATAAAGCAAATATATTATTTTGGTTACAATCAGGTATTTTTGATTACAATTATCTCAAAAAATATATTATTTTGGTTACAATCAGGTATTTTTGATTACAATTATCTCAAAGGCATAGTTACATTAAACACAAAGAATATTCAATTGCTTAAAATAAATAAATAAAATGCGGTGTTCTAAATATCTACAAGATACAATATTAAGATCAGCAGACCAAGACCTGGCATATACATCCAACTGCCATTTAATTTGTACATTTGTTGCCTCATCAAATACAATTGTAAAATTAGTTGAGCATGAGCAGGAAGAAATATCTCTTTCCAGAAGCTCTTGAAAGTTTTTGTGTATACCGTGAGATATCACATACACAACGTTCTTTGCTTTCAACTGCATTTCTGTGGCAATGATGGAATATGGGAACATTTCTTTAAATAACCAACAGTTTCTGTACAAGACTTGAAAGGCATATTGCATTCAGCAACTCTAAGAGCCCAAAGAATTTCTGCCTTAGCAACTTTCATATCATGGGAGAGTGCATTTTCTGTTGTTGCAATTAACTTTTTGCCAAAATTCTTCAGAAATAAGAGGTTTATTTTTAAATCTAGCCAGGGCTTATTTTCTAACAAAAAGTACAAGAGCCCTAATATTCTGCAGTACCGGTACTAACAGCTGTACCGTTCCCCCTCCCCCGCGTCACTCGAATCTGCATATTTATATTTTGTACATTATTTGTAAAATTTAAAGTATTTTTTTCCATTAGCAAAATGAAAATTTTAAATAAATCTATATCAGCATATACTTAGTTGTCAACTATTCCACTTTTTAGTTACCACTTCCTGCAAATAGCAATCTTTGCCTAATTATAATGTTAATTGTGATTTTTTGTTAATTCTACAATTAAATATTGTAAGGATTAGGATTCGGAAATAATGTTAGCCCCCCAAAAAAGGATATTTCGCAACTATGCATTTTTATGAAAAAATGAATGAAATTTGCAGAAATTAATATTTATATGCTGATGAATGGAACAATGTTTTTCAATTTCCTATAAAAGGTGCATATCTTAAACTATAATCGATTACATCCACATAACAATGTTTTGTGATGAGTCCCTGAAAATAAGATTAAATTAAAAATTTGACACTATTATCGGAAAGATTCGATGCTTTTATAGAAAAAGGGAAAACACTGCTCAATTGCTTTTTATCAGAATAAAAATACATGGCAATTATATCTACTTACAATTGAAAGTGACTTCGTATGTGTGCAGAGCAGAGCTTTAGCATGGGCAGCATTCATGATACAAAATAAGCAGAAAAATCTCTAATGTGATTTTTATACTCATACGCAATTATAAGACAAAAAAACTCAAAAAAAAAAAAAAAAAAACCTTAAGCTGATGCTTGTAGGCTAAAAACAGAAAATATTTTTTTTCAGGTTAGATATCTAAATAATAATAATATCACTAGAATAGAAAAACACTTTCTGTTTTCACTTCATTCTGATCAAAATAGCATTAGGAATTTTTTTTTTCTATACATGAATAAATAAAATTTTGAATATAAGACGATTGATCTTGAGTCAGTCCAAGCCCAAAACTCAATATAAAAATTGAGTCCGTTTCATCTCCATTTCCTATGTGTGTGACACATTATGTAACACATAAGTGTTTTGATAAAAAATAATGCAAAAACTTGAAGATGGGAAAGAAAGGAAAGGATAATTTAGGCTTGGTTTTTCGGAAGCACTATTACACTGGGCTCCAGAGCCCTGTATTTATGAGCTCCGGTGAATTCCGACCAATATTTAAATGTTTACTAAAAACAGAGAAGTACCAGAGCTGGGCTCCAGTGCAAATTAAGCTCTGAATCTAGCATCAAATTTAATTCTGCGTGTTTTCCTCTTGTGGTGAGACCTCAGTTGAGAAAAACCGCCGCGAGAAATATAAAACTGTTCCACACATAAATTGCATTTCGCAAAATATATATTATTTGCCGCCACACAACATCATTCCTTTAAAAAAAAAAAAATTTCCTGCCATCTCAGCCCACAAGCGAAGGTAGATTTCGAAGTTAAGTACCAATTTCACCAGCAAAATTCTAAATCAAGATTAAAGATAAACCCAGTTTAACAATTTTATCTGGCTGCTTTTCACCAGTTTTTAATTACATTTTTCTATAAGAGCTGGTTTTATTCTAGAATCATGTTAAAACGGCATTAAAAAATATATTTTTTCCCGCTCAACAACTCGAAAATTTCTGACATTTTTAAATGTAAAAACATGAAACTTTCTGATGTGATTTTTTAGAAGAGATTTATAAGCTATAGGTCAAAATTAACATTTTTACCCACTGGCCAGTACACTGATTTTTTTCATTGGCCAGTTTTTTTTAACCACTGGCCAGTAACAAAGTTATGAACATTCCATACAAGATTATGTTTTTTCTAACTATCAACATTGAAATTTACTAATATATATTACTTACCATTCAATATGATTACACTCAACTGAAAATTTGTATTTTTACTATTAATTGCAATGAAATAAATTCACAGGAAATTTTCAGAAAGGTAACAGCAGAGCCCCCCCCTCCCTCCCTCCGCACTAACTAACATGCATTTTTCTGCGAGCATTTAACGAATTTCGCATTTTTTTCTTGCGATCTTTTGACGAAATTCACGTTTTTTCCTGATCTTTTGCAAAATCGGCGTTTTTTCGCGATCTTTTGACGAAATCTGCGTTTTTTCTGCGATCTTTTCACAAAATTGAGTTTTTTTTTTTTTTGTAATGAAATTTGTGGGGTTTTTTTTCGCCATTCTTTGAAAATTTTTCTTTTTTCGAAATTTGCGTTTTTCCGCGATCTTTTCACGAAATTTGCGTTTTTTTCCGTGATTTTGTCATGAAAGTTGCGTTTTCACGCGATCTTTTCACGAAATTTGCGTTTTCCGCGATCTTTTCACGAAATTTGTTTTTTCCGCGATATTTTGACGAAATCTGCGTTTTTCCACGATCTTGCCACGAAAGTTGCGTTTTCCCCGCAAAATTTGCGTTTTTTCCTCGATGTTTTGACGTAATTCGCATTTTTTACGTGATCCTTGGGCAAAATTCACATTTTTTGCGATTCTTTGACGGAATTGTTTGATTTTTTTCTGCGAACACTTGACGAAATTGATTTTTTTCGCCGACCATATCGAAATTAGCGATATTTTATGTCCGAATTTTCGGACTGATGACCGTTTTTTCTTCTCCCCCCCCCCCCCCCCCCCCCCCCCCCCCCCCGCGGAACCGAATGCCTGAAATTTTCAGAAAATTCGAGACAGAATCACCCTTGCTACTTTCTTTTCTTACGTTCGGGAGAATCACCGATTTGGATGTCGTAAATTCCGAAAGAATTTCACCCCTTTCCTCTCTGGCATCGATGTTTCAACCATCGCGTTTGGCGAGTGGTGCCTATTGAGTTTGGCGAGTGAGGACAATAAAGTTAATCGCCACGTTTTAAGTGTTACTCGATGCCTGGCGAGTGGCGAATGCTAATTTTGTGCTATATTATAAGCGACCTGTGTTTTTAACTTTCGTTCAGTTAATTAAAACCTTATTTTAAAAAATTATTTTCCCAGTACAACCCCCCCCCCCCTCCCGTTTCCAGCACTATCGCTTCAGGATATTCGGTTCAAAATACTATATTCTGCTTTTATTAAAAAATCGACCAATACGGCACATTATAAAGCTTCCGAATAAGAGAATCTGCCAACTGGATGCATCTGAGAGGAAAAATGAATTTAAAAATGAGTCAAAAAATAAGCAGTTTGGATTTGAGTACGCCCTTAATACGAAAAGTTCTTCAACTCCTATTTTTGTATAATTTGTCTTTTGGTGTAAGAGTTTGTCCTATCAAAAACTTGTCAATATAAAAGTTGTAGATAATATTAAGAAGATGCATAATAAATTTAAGCGGATTGAATATTTTGTGAATTGAGGAAGTTATGAATTTTTTTCTTCCTAAAACCCTATTTTTTTTTTTCACCTATTGAGCATTTTGAATTTTATCAAAAATCTGTGATACATAAAGTTTTGGCACTTTTCCTAGAAGTAATAATAACTTTAAACTGATTTGATATGTATTATAATTAAGAATTTATGGTTTTTGTTTCAGTTTTCACAAAACCCCTTCCTATTTGGACCCCCTTCGTCTGATTTTGCCCTTAAACGAACTTGACCGAGATTTTCTGCCCCTTGATTTATGTATTAGAAATTTGTGTACAATTATGGAAGTTATCGTGGCCAAAGAAGTGATACAGATAGATAAAGTTTTTAACTGGGGGTGATTTTGGGTTCTAGAGGTCATGATCGGCATAGATCAGCAAAAAATTTTCAGAAATTCCAACATAGGGGAGAATATGGTAGTATTTCTTACAAAATCTACCTACAACTCCCTCAAGCTCTTTTCCTAGCCAAATATTTTGGAATTTAGTTTTTCTGTGTGGCATTTTCTTTAATTTTCGACTGCATTTGAAAAGTTACTACCCAAGTTCAATATATCATGCTGTTAAATAAATATGCAGAAAAGCATAAACACATTGATGCTGAGAAAGAACATTCTTTGAAACCAGGAAATAGAAGCTTTAAAACCATTGAACGTGCAAAAGTTACGTTTTGCTAGTACACGCCCCACTTACTTTTTGAACAACCAAAGAAGATGCCTAACAAGAATCAATTTTGGCGATCACGATACAAAGTAAAACTAACTTTGTTTACCAGTCATTTGTAAATGGAAATAATTATCAGAAGCAGATTTTAGGAAAACAAAAAAAAAATTTAGTAGAATTTAGGATCTCATGTTACGCAGAAGTTTTTGTTTTCTGCATAATTTCTAATTACTAGATTTGGTATTGTTTTTTACTTCATTTGACTAAACTGTTTCCCAATAGTATGTTTTCCTATCAAGCCAAAAAAAAAAACACTAAATGCCAAACATGTCCTCCAGCATTATAAAGCGCATAGAATTTCAAGCGATAATTTTAGAGATAAATAGGTTAACAAATGAATAATAAACATAGTCCAGCTTTCTAATTTTAGTAATTTATGATATATAGTAATTTATGATTTTATTAAATACCAAACTAACTGCCAAAAACATAAAATAAAAAGGTTAACTGCTTGTTCTATGGTAAAACAAACAATAAACTTGGTACAAAAAACAGAAGACTAGCAGAATAGTGAATGAATTGTGTGAATATTTTAAAATATTTGTTCATTTTTCACACACACATACAGAAAAAATAAATTAAAGTCTTGGGATCTTCTTGTACAGTTTATTTTACTCTTCAATTGCTACTTTCTTTTCTTCATGTTTCTGTGCTCATTGATATATTAAGATATAAATTTTATCCAGGGTTGGTATATTTAAAACGGATATTTTAATCATGTTAATTAATTCTTCGTAAAGTTGAGAGAGGCAAATGCCAAAAAGCATAAATTGCCATCATATATGAAGTAGAACTCCATGGCAGACAATAATCAAATTTTATCTTTCATATTAAGAATTTGTTCAATAGTTTTGTAGTTCTTTCTTGGCATTTGAAATTATTGTGTGAAGTTAGGTGAATGAGATTGAAATAACGTAAAAAGAAAAGAGTAATTTTATATTTGAAATGCATATGTAAAAACCTTCCATGACCCACAGCCAGTAACAAATTCAGAGCTTGATTGGATGAGAGAACAATTCTTTCCAGAGCATCACAATGTAAGCCCCCCAATTGCAAAAGATTTGGGGTTTTATGTTAATGTCTAGATTTTATTACAGTTCTTTAACAATATGTACATTCATTTTAAACTATATTGTTGTTAGCATTGTTCATGTTCATGTCTGATACTAACCTTTCCCATTATTTGATTATAAAATCTTAGCTATTTTATATTTTATTTAAACTATCATTTTTTTCAACATCTTTTGTAACCTGAAAAGTCAAAATGAATGAATTCATTAAAAAAAATGTTCTTTTTCTAACATGTTATGAAATAGAATTGCTAGTCAACAGATAAAGTAAAAGAGTAAAGTAATTACTTTCATAACTAAAGTTAAAAAGATTTATGTTTTTCAAACAGGTGCACAAAATTCCATTAAATAATATTTAAATAATTTAGAATGTTTGATACACATAAGGATAAAATTTCAAGCTAATCCAAGTAATTTATGACCTCCATTGCCTATTAGGAAATTTTAGCATTGATAATTTAACATTTAAATCAATTATTCAAATGAGTCATTTCTTTTTTAATGAATGGTAAAATTTGCAAATCATCAGAATTTCCATTGAAAAACATTGCCGTAAAAGAAAATGTACTATATTTTTTGAATGAATGAACCTATATAACTGTTTCTGGGTGCCTCATCTACATACCTACATAATTACAGACTAATCAGATGCTTTTTGCGACCGTTATTGTATACACACACACAGACAGACAGACAACAGATGCAAAAACTTTTTGGTCTCTGCAGTAAGCCTCATAAATTAAAGATGTTTTAAATTTCCATCACATAATCTCTCTATTCTAAAAAAAAGTAACTACCGCTGTCACCGCCGCCGCCGGTTTTGAATTTTTTGTGACCGGAGGTCTTTCTTCGTTAATATTAAGAAAAATAATGCATACAAAAATATGAAAATAGGTAGTATTATACAGAAATGTTTGATAAACACGCTGATGCAGACAGTTTTCAGATCGAAGAATTATTTTAAGAGATATTTAATGCTAAAGTTGGACAAAACCGTTCCACTAAAAAAGTTTTATAGGAGCAAAAACTGTTCATAGGAATTTAATCATTTTTAGATCGTTTTATGCGTTAGAATTTGCCGGAGAGCAGATTGCATTAATTTTTTCATTTTGACTAATTTTTTGAGGTTTTATTTCTATTTTAAATTCAAATTTGCAGCATTTCGAGAGATATTTTTAACAGATTTTAGAAAGTGATATTAATTTAAACTGTTGCCAACTGTATAAACAGCGGAAGCAATAATGTTTGCTTCAAAAAAAAAATATTTATACGTGTAAATAAATTAAAAATTTATTTACACGTGACTATTATAAACAGAAAAAAACATTTGGAATTAGAATTAAATAATTATGTACAAAAAGCAGGAACTTATTAAAAATTATGCCATAAAAATTATAATTACACGTGAATTTTAAGAGAGAAAGGAATTTGTAAAGCAATAGATTTATTAACATGCGTTAGAAGTCTTAAATAGGACAAATTACGTCACATTACAGTTATTACATAAAATGAACACAAAATAATATTGCAAAACGGTTTAAATTTAGAAATTGCGCTAGACATTTATTTGATATTTTAAGAGGATACTTTTCAACTATTTTTGTTAGGAAAGCGCAAATATTTAATTTCTAACACAAGTATTTTCACGTGAATATTAAAAAGAGAAGGAATAGTTTGGTCAAAATTACGTCAGATTAAAAACGATTAATTTAAAATGTCTCATTTAAAAGAACTTTCTTTTCACTTTGTTAAAAAATACCAGGAGACAAAGACTCTGTTTACTTAATTCCTTTTATATTAGCTTATTTTGAAATGTTTTATTTGTATTTTTATTAATGTTGTAATAATTTATTTGTTTTTTCGTTATTTAAAATAAAAATTATGTCAATTTGTATAATTTGGCGATTTATATAATTTGGCGAAATTGGTTGATGGGATAATCAAGTAGTACCGCAACGGATTTGGCGTTAAAATTCCCCAATCAAAGAGAAATGAATAGAAATCCGTTTATAGAGAGATCGCCACTGTTTTTTAAATTATAATTCAATCTTTCGAAATCTTTTTAAAACTGATCAAATTAGCGTGCATTTAGAGTCTACGGTGTCTGGACGGGGGTTGGCGAGCGTAGCTCGTAGGGGGCCGAGCCCCCTAGTGCTTTAAAAGGAAACAATAAAAAATACTGAAATGAAGATTAATCTCTACACACAATCAACATTATAATAAGGAGGCATTAATATTTTAGATTATGTGAATTTGAAGAATGTCTAGAACCAATCAGCAGACATGAACAGAGATAAAAGGTAATAAAAATGCAAATCAAGAAGACATCTTGTTTTCACCTCAAAACAGAAAATCTCCCATTTTTCTGGGAGGGGATATTGAAAATTCAGGGGTGGGTTTTTAATGGAATTATGTATTAGGAAAAAAAGGAGGAAGGGCAAAAAGAGGGAGTGGCAATTTTCAAGTGGGGTAAGGGGGCATTATTATTATTGTTACAATAAAATGACAAATAGGCCAAAATATTTTTAAAAAATTAAACAGTTTAAAAAATTTTAAACTTTGTGAGCTGGAAAAAAAGCTGTCTGTGTGTGTTGGGGGGGGGGGGGGGGGGTATAAAAATTTACAAACAGGAGATGGAAATTTAAAGACTTTAGAAATTCAAAATGCTATAACTCAGTCATTTTTTTAGATATAGACGAAACAAAAACTGTTCCGTAATCTTTGTATTAAGGTTAAAGAGTTTTACGGTCCATGAAATCTTTCAAACTGCACAGCAGCTCACATAACAAAGTTTGGGAAACAACTGACCTATAAATTATTCCTAAATATAATTAGCACCACGGCTGAACTATTTTCCAAGTGTGCTTCTTCATCTTTATGAAATGCATTAATTTTCAAAATTAAAAAAAGTGTGTCCGATTCTGTGTAATTTTCCAAATGCCCCATTTCACGATACCCACTCACCCCTCCTTTCCATCCAAAGAACAAATGCTTTAATCACATTTGCAGACCTGCCAACCTTTGAAAATGAGAAAATTTTGCGCACAAAATTCAAACTAATCCAGAGGTTGGTTGGTTGGTTGCTATTTCTTATACTGCAAATCTGATTACCTCTGATTGCTTTCAGTTTGGACCGAGTTTAGACTTTTGCAGGTTGGGTTCGGGTTAACCCAATTCTCCCCGTAGCAAAAAGTGTGCAACGCACGTCGCAGATTTATTTTGGACCTTGCAGATAAATTTGCCAACTTGAAAAGAAAAAAAAGTATTTCCCTTTTTTAAAGAAAAAAAAGTACGAAAATTCCGACAAAAAATAGCGTGAATTCGACAAATGGTCGCTGAAAAATATAAATTTTGACAATCGTTCGCATAAAAAATCGGTAATTTATAGCCAAAGGGCCGCTATAAAAATGCGAATTCCGTCAAAAGAGTCTGGAAAAAAAAACATGAATTTCGTCCCAGGGTTGTGGAAAAAATGCAAATTTCTGATAAAAGATCGCGGAATAAAAACTAATTTCGTTAAAGGATCGCAGAAAGAATGCGAATTTAGTCAAACGATTGTGGGAAAAACGCAAAATTAGTCAAACGATTGTGGGAAAAACGCAAATTTATGTCAAAGGATCGTGAAAAAACACAAATTTATGTCAAAGGATTATAGAAAGAACGTGGAATTTCATCAAAAGATCTCGAAAAACGTAAATTTCTGCCAAAAGATCGCTGTACAAACTTGAATTTTAGCCAAACATCCCCCCCCCCCCACACACACACACACAAAAAGTGAATTTCGTTCCAGGGGTGCAAGAAAAATGCAAATTTCTATCACAAAATTGCGGAAGAAACTTGAATTTCATCAAAGGATCGAGGAAAAAACACGAATTTAGTCAGACAATCGCGGAAAAAAGGCAAATTTCTGTCTAACGATCTCGAAAAAACGCAAATTTCTGTCTAACGATCTCGAAAAAACGCAAATTTCTTTCAAACGATCTCGAAAAAACGCAAATTTCTTTCAAACGATCTCGAAAAAACGCAAATTTCTGTCAAACGATCTCGAAAGAACACACATTTCTGTCAAACGATCGCGAAAAAACGCAAATTTCTGTCAAAGGATCGCGAAAAACTCAAATTTCTATTAACCCCTTGGGGACGAGCGACACGTATACGTGCCGCAGGAAGCGCTCAGAATCCTTGTTTTTCCTCACCAGTAAAATTTTACTGTAAAATTTGCCTTATCTAATCAGCGCATTTTCTCGATTCAAGAAGACACAAATTTCTGTTTTTAAAAAACGGTGACAAAAGATTAAAAATTTCGTAAAAGGCTCCCGTCCCGAAGGGGTTAAAAGATCACAAAAAAAAAAAAAAAAAAGAAAATTTATGTCAAAAGATCGCGATAAACGCAAATTTCCGCCAAAGGATCGCTGTAAAAATGCGAATTTCGTCAAAAGATCTCGGGGAAAAACATGAATTTCGTCAAAAGATCCCGGGAAAAATGCGAATTTCGTTCCAGGGGCGCCGAAAAAACGCAAATTTCTGTCATAGAATCGCGGAAAAAAACATGAAGTTCGTCAAAGGATCGAGGAAAAGACACGAATTTAGTCAAACGATCGTGAAAAAACGCAAATTTAGTTAAACGGTCGTGAAAAAACGCAAATTTCTGTCAAAAGATCGAGAAAAAGCAAATTTCTCTAAAAGGATTGCGGAAAATTCGCGAAATTCGTCATAAGATCGCGAAAAACGCAAATTTCTGTCAAAGGATCGCGGTAAAAACTCGAATTTCGTCAAAAAGACTCCTGATGGGTGTATGGAATTCCTAAATTTTAACTTTGTTTACTCCTGACTCCTACTTTAGTAATGATACCGTATCTTTATTTATTTATTTATTTATTTTTTTGCACTTAAAGAAAAAAATCAAGCTCTGTTCTCTCAACTTTTTATTATATATGAAATTTCTTTTCATGGTACCTTACTAAGTTAAAACACATTATTCTTCAAAAATTCTCTAATAATATAATGTCTTAAAAGATACCTTTTGTAAAAAAGAAAAGATCTGATAAGATTTCTGTGCAATAGATAATCAATGTGGTCACTATTTTTCTTATGTGTTATTCTATGCCATTTTTTGGATGTATGAAGTGTGAAATTTTATTTATTCCCGAGTGTATTAACCATCTACTTATTATAAAAGCTGAGTGCACGTGACCGACGGAACGATGCCGGTGCGAACCACTCTGGTCTGCGAAACGACCGTAGCTAAACGCCATGTTAGGCTTAATGAAAAACATATCTTAACATATGACAGCTAAATGATAATTTTTTCTACTTAAAATCATGTTTGTTCAGCATATTTTCATATAAAACATGTGTATCATATCCATTTATAATGTATTAAATTCTAAATTAAAATTAAGCTATTAGAAATCAAATCTAAACAAACGATACTGTTGCCATTCAGATTCAAATTCCAGCAAATTAAGAAACAAATGAATGACTCTTTGACGATTCATCAAAAAAAAATACGGCTAACATCTGATTCTGCTTTAAATATATTTTTTAAAGCATATTAAAGCCTTTAAGTTTTTTGAAATGCGTTTTTCATTTTTTGAAATGCGTTTACATTTATAAGCAGCAATTTTATTTACGACTGTTTACATTTACAAGCAGTCAGTTTACGACATACATATGAAATATTACGTAATTTATTGAATAAATATTTTAAAAAAACATTATTTAATGATTATTCATCATTATTCATATGAATATTGATTCATATCAATGATTCATATATTTCACTCTTCTGTAGTGGCAACAGTGAAACGCTGTTTCTTTAGGAAAAACAACAGAGGGATAAACATGCTGATTTTTCGCCACTACTCGCTTTCATCTGTGAATAGTTATTTTTGAATGTTTTAAAAGTTTTTTTAATTTTTATTATGGACTTTCGGAAAGAAGGCGCCAATTGACCAGGAAAAGAATTGCGCGATCGCGGCAATCAACGGATTTCTCAGTTTGCCTGATAAACTCAGCTGAGTTTACACCGAACAGAATTAAACACCCATATGCACAATTTTTTGTTTATTTTTTATCTAAACTATGCATATTTTAAGTTCATGTTCATAAAGTGTTTATCACTCACAGGAACGTTTCATTATAATAAAGATTTAAAAATCAAAATTACATTTTTTAAAAATTTTACTAAATTTTTGTACCGTTAAAAAACATAGCTTTTTGTATGTGTATTACTTTCAATGATGCACATAATGGTGTTTTAGTTTTGGCCAAATATATGAATCAAATTTTAAAGTTTCATCTAAAATTAAAAAATAAACATCTGATTTTTTAAAGAAATGCCATATGTTTTTTGTTTTATTTTTAAGTTTCTTATTTCTCCTATGCTGCATTTTTTAAGCTGAATTTAATATATTTCTGTGAATTATTTTTGCTGTTTGAAAAATGCAACAGCTTTTTTTTTTTTTTTTTCAACTATGCATATATTTTTAAAAGCATTTACAGACATGCCACTTTCCAGCGAAAACAGGGAATTCCATTTTTTCGGCACAATTTATCATCACTGGGATTGATGCAAATCAGTATTAAAATTTGTTGACATTTTTAGGACGAGAAGAGGGGGGTGGGATAGCAGAATTTGACAAAATAAAAATGCGAGTACAAGCAACTGCAATTTGAGTTTATTTCTAATCCTTTCCCATGACCTGTGCATTTAGTCCATGTATAGAAACAAACAGGATGAAAAAAACATATAGCCAGGAGCTTGCAACTATCATCTGTCTGCTTTCCCCGAAGGATTGCAAAAATCATCAAAATATCGTAGAAAAAGGGTGGTGTCATCAAACGAATATGAATTCCATCAAAGGATCGCAGAAAAAAGCACAATTTTTCCCAAAGGGTCCTTTAGTATGCATGTTTCGTCTAAGGATCATGGAATATGTGAATGTCGCCAAATAATCGTGGAAAAAACATGAATTTCATCAGATGACTGCAGAAAAAATGCATTATTTGATCAAAGTATCGCGAAAAACGTGAATTTCGTCAAATAATCACAGAAAAAATATGTTTTGATTAGAGGATCACAGAAAAAACGAGATTTTCATCGAAAGGTTGCAAAAGTGTAAGTTTCAACATAAGAACCTAATAAAAAATGTAAATTTTGAAATCGGGGGATCTTGAAGCTTATTGGTTCATCAGTATCAGGTGAACCGTTAGTCAGCTAAATTTTCTGTTACGTAACTAATTTGCTGCATACATTCGGATGCACCTGTGCTTCTGTCAACATATTTTGATTGTAAGGTAAGTCTCGATTGCTCTGCTGTTTCTTTTTTTTTTTTTTTTTTTTATTAGGATTTTTGCATTAGCTGTTTAAAATGCACCCTTTATTGGTGAATATATCGATTTTTACATTGTTTACCGTTTTAGAGACAGATGATTCAGCCAACGGTTGCCGAAAAAATTCAGAGTCTGAAAACATCGAGGGTGTATTACCAAACATCCATCAAAATTTAAATTTAATTCAGTTAGAAGAGAAGTACCATACCTTGACGATGTTTCAGACCCTGACTAGGATCCCTTTTTCTAAACATTAAATTATTGATTTTTTTTTTTAATTTTAACTGATTGTTTGTTTTTTATGTAAATATTTGAAATTTTTTTTGTATGAAACTCCCCCTTTTTTTTTTATGAATCGCCATCTCATTTATTGGTATTTCTTTATATTTATCCTTTTACTTTTATTTTATGTTTCATAAATTTTTTGGCAGTTGTGAGCGAGATTTTACCTGCATTCGTAACAAATTTTTCAAGATGGCAGTAAAACTTCGTTTTTAAATCTTTATGTTACTTATAAATCCATGTTTTTACATCATTTTCTATTTTTTTGTGCAAATCATTGATTTATAAATAACATAAAGATTTAAA
This sequence comes from Maratus speciosus, assembly GCA_963932465.1. Classification (NCBI taxonomy): domain Eukaryota; kingdom Metazoa; phylum Arthropoda; class Arachnida; order Araneae; family Salticidae; genus Maratus; species Maratus speciosus. The sequence continues at coordinate 223,751,804 of OZ010800.1, read as the reverse complement.
AATTGAGTTTTTCCGTCACCTTGAAAAGATTTTTGGCACAATTTTTTTCGTCAAGCGGCACAGGATGCGAAACTCTTCCCTGAATTTTGTCAAAGAAACGTGAGAGGTGTAATTCATCAAAAAGGGGCAGGAAAAACGTGAATTTTGCAACAAATCCCGATAAAAACACTCATTTCGTGGAAGGATTGTGGTAAAAACAGTCATTTTTTTAAAAGGCTGCGAAAAAAACATGAATTTCATCAGAGATGTGCAGAAAAAACGAGAATTTCACCATAAACATTAAATTATTGATTTTTTTTGTTTGTAAATTTTAACTGATTGTTTGTTTTTTGTGTAAGTATTTTTAGTTTTTTTTTATATATTATTTCTGTATGAAACTCCCCTTTTTCCTGAATCGCCGTCTCATTTATTGGTATTTATTTATATTTATCTTTTTATTTTATATTAGTAAGTGTTTTGGTAGTTGTGAGCAAGATTTTACCGGCATTCGTAACAAATTTTTCAAGATGGCGGAAAAACTTCGGTTTTAAATCTTTGTTATTTATAAATCCATGTTTTTACATCATTTTCTATTTTTTGGGCAAAATCATTGATTTATAAATAACAAAGATTTAAAAATGATGTTTTTGTGCCATCTTGAAAAGATTTTTGGCAAGATTTTGAACAATTTTTTTTTGCCAAGTGGCACTCTTCCCTGAATTTTTTCAAAGAAACGTGAGAGGTGTAATTCGTCAAAAGGGCGCAGAAAAAAAGCAAATTTTTCAACAAATCCCGATAAAAACACTCATTTCGTCAAAAGGCTGTGAAAAAAACACGAATTTCATCAAAGATGTGCAGAAAAAATGAGAATTCTGCCATAGGGTTGTTGGAAAAAGCTCTTTTTTCCCCCCCCGCATGAGGTGGTTCATATTTTCTTCATTTGAAGGTTGACTTTTACAAACACTATTTTTTTTAATGCTTTTGAGGACTTGCCACTATCTGAATAATCATGCATATCAATCACCTGTTTAATTGAGTCTGACTTAATGTTGTAAACTTACAATAACACTTTCCCGTCATTTTTGACGGGGCTATATGCTAGTGTTACATATTCATTCATTATTATCTAATTCTTCATAAAATATTGATTTTTGATATTTACTTAATTAGGTTAATATTATAGTTGGAATATAGTTTTATTTATTTATAGCATTAATCGGGGGCGATTCTGTTCCGAATTTTCCGAAAAATTGAGATAGTCATTTCCGAAAAAAAAAAAAAAAAAAAATTGGATCATAAATCCGAAAATTCAGACATCGCGATATATTTATCGCGAATTTCGACGAATGGCCGCTGAAAAAATAAATCCGTCAATCATTGGATGAAAAATCGCCAATTTCGTCAAAGGATCGCGGGAAAACGCGAACTTTGTCAGAGGATCACAAAAAAATGCAAATTCCGCCGAAGGATCGCGAAAAAAGCACATTTCGTCCAGGGATCAAGAAAAAATAGTGCAAATTTCATAAAAGAATCGAGGAAAAAACGCAAATTTCGTAAAGGATCGCGAATAAAAAGCTCATTTTGTCAAAGGATCGCGAAAAAATGGCAAATTTCGTCAAAAGATCGTGAAAAAAAAAACAACCCGAGAAATTTCCTCATGAGATGGCGAAAAAACAGCAAATTTCGTCAAAAGATCGAGAAAAAAAACGGCAGATTTCGTCAAAAGATCGAGAAAAAAAACGGCAGATTTCGTCAAAAGATCGAGAAAAAACGGAAGATTTCGTCAAAAGATCGCGGGAAAAAAAAAAAAAAAAAAAAAAAAAAAAAACAGTGGATTTTCGCTTCTCTCTGTTGTAACCTTTCGGAAAATTTGCTGTGAATTTCAGAATTTTTTTTTATTACTCAGAATCACCCCTGGTATTAATCAGTAAAAATGCTATTTACTTTAACACTTATAATGTTTGTACATAAGAAAATGTAACACGCTACTCCAGCAGACAATTTTCATCCCACTAAATTGCTGCCGCAGACACAACAATAACTTTCTGCTACTGGGCCAATTTTTCAAAAGTTAGTTCTGTATATGGGGCATCTCACAATCGTTTGACTTTTAAGTCCCTGAATAATAATTTTTATTTTAGTACATATTCTTGTGGGTTTTTTAATTTCATATACTGGGGAACATCCCATTGTATGACTGTATAACAATATTAACGAGATAAGTTTTGGACGATGCTTGGGGTCCAAATATACCAGGAAATTCCTATACCGTCCCATGTCCCTGATGTTGATTTTTAAGTTTGGAGCACTCTGTATAAAATTGTTTCAATAAAAGTAATCCGATGACGAATTTTTTCCCCCAAAACCGAGACTATTGTTTTACATAAATATGTAGCAAAAAATTAACTGGCATGCATTTTTATGGTTGTTACTATTTTTTCAAACTCTGTCCCTGGGTTTTAGATTCCTTACTGTCCCTCTTGCTAAAATTATATAGAAAATCATTTCAGATGCAGCCACAGAATTTTTTTCAACTTTTTCTCATGCAGAAGTATGCTAGAGAAAGAATGGCTAAAATTTTTTGACACGAAATTTACTGCAGAATTTAAATCAGCATTTAAATATCAATTTCTAGCATCGTGTTTTTGTTGGTAGTCTTACCATCCCCAAGGTTTATTCCTGCACTTTTCGAGGTAAATAAATCTTTTTTCAGAGTTAGGAAACAAAGTTAGGAATTTTTTTTCTCCCAAAAACCCTATTTTTTGCACCCCTTGAGCCAATTTTTAATTTTATCAAAAATCTCTGATACATAAATTTTTGGCCCTATTTTTAGAAGTAATAAAAACTTTAAACTGATTTGATATGTACAAAAATTAAGAAGTTATGTGGTTTTTTCGGTTTTCACAAACCCCCTCCCTATTTCCATACCCTTGGTCCGATTTTGCCCATTAAACGTACTGTCCCTGCCTGCGAAGACACTCACGAGCTAATGCTAATTGTATGGGGAGGGATTTTTCTAATATCTCGTTCGCATTTTGACATTTTTAAATAATTTTTTTTGCATTGGATAGCCGAGATCCGTCTCTACATCACACCTTTTTTACTTTTTCGATTTTGGTCGCAGATATTATTTATGAAGTTACTTTCAGTTTCAAAACCGGTTCTGAAAATGAAAGTGTCATTCTAAAAAATGTCTGTCACCAAAATTGAAAAAGTAAAAAAGGTGCGATGTAGAGATGGTTCTCGGCTATCCAATGCAAAAAAAATTATTTAAAATTTTCGAAATGCAAACGAGATATCAGAAAAATCACTCCCCATAGGATTAGCATTAGCTCGTGAGTGCCTTCGGCGGCAGGGACAGGAGCCTTAACGAATTTGACCGAGATTTTATGCATCAGTTTGGAAGAGATTTGTGCAGAATTGTGGAAGTTATCGTGTCCAGAAGAAAGTGATATATAAAGTTTTTTACTGAGGGTGGTTTTGGGTTCTAGTGGTCATGATCGATGTAGATCTGCAAAAAGTTTTCAGAAATTCCAACATAGGAACGATCCCAATAGGTAGTATTTCATATGAAATCTACCTAAAAGGGCAGGGTGCTGCTTGTGGGAAAAGGGCACTTTTAGATTACGAAGGTCATGTTTTGGATTCTTAAGGGCATTTCTTGAAATTATTAAAGGCATTCTTTTGATTTTTAAAACTACTTTTTAATATTTAATAGACAGAACACTATTTTAAAGACAGCAATGAGTCAATTTTCACTATGCAAATAAATTTTCTAATAAACAAAGGAGTAAAGGCACTTTTTTCAGGTGGGGGCAACAAGGGAGCTAACTTTTTAAATGAGGGGCAAGAGGTGTGCTATTTTGTAAATCTAAGGGCAGGCAGGGTGCAGCACCCTCCTGAAACTGTCTGGGGGAAACTGTTTTTTTTTTTATTTATTTATTTAATCGAATGCAAATAACTGTTTCTAAAAATCAATGAACTCTGCGGTTATCCCTTAGTCTTAACATGATTTCCTAAAAATAGTTGGTAATTTTCCTTACAGTCTCATCCTTACCATCCCTTACACCCCCCCCCCCCCATATTGTCCCTTCTTTAACACACCTTTAAGAAAATATTATACCAAAATTTTGTACTAAAAATACTACATTGTTATTATTTCTTATTTGAATGTCCTTGTGGCAGGGTTGGCAAGGTTTTGGACACAATGGTAAAAACCACGGTAAAATCCATGGTTTAAACCGTACTGTCCAAAACCCTTCTGTCTAAAACTGTCCAAAACTATATTTTGCAGTAAAATTGTATTTATCAGAACAATGCTAAAAGTTTAAAAAATTGGCAAAAAGATTACAATACAAAAATACCAATTTAGTATTAACAACCTAATTACCTTACGTTATACTACCTAACAATTTAGTAGTAACATCCTAATTGCCCTACATAACAAAGTAATTACATTAAGAAGATATTAAATTTAATTATGTATCATAATTTTAATGTTATTCATTTAAATAATAGTAGTTAATAGAAGTACTAATGATTTTTATGAAGAATACATTCTGATTCTGTTACTAAAAGTCCCGAGAGTTGTTACTAGAAATAATTGATAAATGCAGTTCAGGTTCAGCATATTGATTAAACCAGCTTACGGCTGCCAACTATGTATATGTGTATATTAAGAAATAGTATAAATAAAAATAATTGATTTTGTTTGATTATGAGATATTTAGATATTGACTATTATTATAACAACACTATTTAACTCTTAAGAAATAGAATGTTCAAGAATTAGATTAAATTCATAATAAAAATACATAATTTTAAAAATAACTTCTAGATTTTAAATTAAATATTTGTGTTTTCTTTCATTATCCTATAATCTAGAAAAGATAATTTACAATGAAATATTATTTAAAAGAGATTTCTTTGTAACATTTTCTTGCACAAAAATTGAAACATAAGCACTAGTGTTAAGCAAATCTCCCCTCCCTATACTGCATATGTGGTATTATAAAAAATTTCTTATTATTATAACTCAATTTTAACAGAAACAGAACTTTTTATGTTACGCAGATATAAGAAAAATTTGAAATTTTTTTTCATTTACCAAAGAATTAAAATGGAATGTTAGTAAAATATATTGTGAGATATTTATATTTATTCATATTTTTAATAAGTGTGCAGTGGTTACATGTGGAATGTTGCTTTTTTTTAAGGTTTTGGACACTTTAGTACAGTTTTAGACAGTTTAGTACAGTTTTGGACAGTAAAACCCACATGTCCTGTCCAAAACTAGTTTTGGGTGTCCAAAACCCCAACCCTGCCTTGTGGGTACTATGCAAATTCATTATAAGTAAAAATTTAGAAGAAAAAAAGTTATAGTGGTAAAATGGTAAGGAAAATTAACTCGCAAGTTTAACTTAAACCTCAGTTAAATAAAAGAAAACTTCGCTGCTGACCATTTTTTCTTTATTTTGAATCATTAAGGCATTCGTCTATAAGTTTAAAATGTTATTTTAGCAGATTTTTATTCCTGAAAGTCAAAAAGAATACCCCATATTCTTTCAGATTAAAAACTGAAGCGAGCACAGAGTAGGAGTGATTCTGAGGGGGAAAAACGGGTGTGGATATCTTCATGGTGATAATTATGCATTTTTTTATGCAGCCCTTTCACGAAATTCGCATTTTTTCTGCGATGCTTTGGCAAAATTAGCTTTTTTCCTGTGATCCTTTGACAAAATTCATGTTTTTTTTTTTTTCACAATCCTTTGTTGAAGTTTGCAATCTTTTGAGAAAACTTGGATTTTTCCCCACGATCCTTTGAAAAATTCGCAATCCATTGACGAAATTTGGAATTTTCCCCCCACGATCATTTGCCGAAATTCACATTTTGTTCGTGATCTCTTGAAGAAATTCACATTTTGTTCGTGATCTCTTGAAGAAATTCACATTTTGTTCGTGATATCTTGAAGAAATTCACATTTTGTTCGTGATATCTTGAAGAAATTCACATTTTGTTCGTGATATCTTGAAGAAATTCACATTTTGTTCGTGATCTCTTGAAGAAACTTACGTTTTGTTCATGATCTCTTGAAGAAACTCACTTTTTGTTCATGATCACTTGAAGAAATCTTGTTATTTGTGATTCTTTGATGAAATTCGCACCCTCCTTCTTCGATGTTTTTTCTCCTTTTTTTCGATGTGTATTTTTTTCCTTTCAGAAAATTTTAGTTTTAGACAGATTTTCGTTGCATCGCAGTTTCTAGCTCCAAATTGTTGAGACTACGACTTTTTCGTAGCAGTTGGCAGGTCTGCATTTGATAAATTAATTTTGGCTACAAAAGGGGAAGTACGTGAAACATTAAATTTCTAATCACCTGATCTCCATGTGCATGCCTACCAATTACAATGGGTTTTGACCAACCAGGTACCAATCGGGGGATGGATTTGCAGATGATGGGCTCTCTAAATACAGTTCCACCTAATATATTCCTTATTGTGCCATTGGGACTTGGCCACATCTTCTTCAGCTTGAATTCTGGAAAAATGAGTGGGAAAAAATATACATTAAAAATCTTCAAGACATAAAATTTCTGAAAATATCCTACACTTATTTATATATAGTAACGATGAAATTTTTTTTCAGAAAAAATGAAAACAGTTTTTAAATAATAAAACAAATTGTTCTCTAAGAAAAATTTATAATTTTAAAATATATAGGTCAAAATTACATTATTTACATTTACGAGAAATATTACAACTGTGAACTGTTTATATGACAATTTTGTAAAGAATAGTGCTTTATAACTATGTCCAATAATAAATAAACTGATTTCAATCTGCCAGTTTTAAAAAAGTTTTTTCATGACACATAAAAACATTTTTGGAATTAACTCGTATTAACAATGTTACCTTACTAACAGTTTTTTTTCAACACTTCCAGCAACACTAAAATATCAGAAAGACCTTCGAGAGTAGAGCGGTCAAGTTAAAAAACATAGTACATTTTTAACTGTTAAAGCTGTTTATTTTAAATGACACATACAACACATGTAGAGATTTATTTTAACTTTCAACCTAAAAAAAAAATAAAACTAGCCTGTATTGGAACGAAACTCCGTTTTACATACTATCCGTAGAAATATTAGTCGAGGGGGTTGGGCCAATAGCACCCAAGATAAATAGGCGCCCCTGGTGGTAAGAAGTGGAACAAAAATATGTAAGGCTATGGTGCATAATATGAAAAAATGGTCAAAGGGGTGTCAGCAAAAGTTGGAAAAGTGCTCCCCGGGTGAAAAGGACAGAGGTTAGAAAAATTGCTTAAAATACACTAGTTAGAGCCCTGAGGAGTAAATAACACAAGACTTTTTGAAAATTTTATGATTTTTTGTATAGTCTGAGGTATTCAGTCGAGAAGTCTGAGGTCGTATGCAAAAATTGATGTCTCCAACTTAATAAAGGGCTCTCTTAGAGAGAATTCCTTAAAATACATAAGTGGTAGCTCAAAGGGTTAAACGTAAGACTTTTTCAAGATTTTATGATTTGTCGCCTGGCTTCAGGTGTTCTGCTATAAGTATGCAAAATTTCAAATCTCCAATTTAAAGGGGTTCAGTTAGAAAGAATTGCTTAAAATACGCATGTGGGAGCCCAAAGGGTTAAATGTGCGACTTTTTTTCAAAATTTTATGATTTCTCGCATGATGGTGTTCAGCTATAAGCATGCAAAATTTCACGCCTCCAACCTAAATATGGTTGGTTTCACTTAGAAAGAATTATTTAAAATACACATGTGGGAGCTCAAAAGGTTAATTTAAGAATTTTTCAAAATTTTATGATTTGTCGTTTGATGTGAGGTGCTCAGCTATAAGTATGCAAAATTTCACGCGTGCAACCTAATTAAGGGCTCACTTAGAAAGAATTGTTTAAAATACACACGTGGGAGCCCAAAGGGTTAAATGTACGACTTTTTCAAAATTTTATGATTTGTCATTTGATGTGAGGTGTTCAGCTATAAGTATGCAAAATTTCACTCATCCAACCTAATTATGTGCTCACTTAGAAAGAATTGTTTAAAATACACATGTGGGATCCCAAAGGGTTAAACGCACGACTTTTTCAAAATTTTATAGTTTGTCGCTTGATGTGAGGTGTTCAGCTATAAGTATGTAAAATTTCACTCATCCAACCTAATTATGTGCTCACTTAGAAAGAATTGCTTAAAATACACATGTGGGAGCCCAAAGGGTTAAATGTACGACTTGCTATAAGTGAATAATATTTCACGCCTTCAACCTAATTAGGGACTCACTTAGAAAGAATTTCTTAAAATACACATGTGGGAGCCCAAAGAGTTAAATGTATGACTTTTTCAAAATTTTATGATTTGTCGTTTGATGTGAGGTGTTCAGCTATAAGTATGCAAAAGTTCACTCCTCCAACCTAATTAGGCTCACTTAGAAAGAATTGTTTAAAATACACACGTAGGAGTCCAAAGGGTTAAATGTACGACTTTTTCAAAATTTTATAGTTTGTCGTTTGATGTGAGACGTTCAGCTATAAGTATGCAAAATGTCACTCCTCCAACCTAATTAGGCTCACTTAGAAAGAATTGTTTAAAATACACATGTGGGAGCTCAAAGGGTTAAATGTACGACTTTTTCAAAATTTTATGATTTGTCGTATGATGTGTGGTGTTCAGCTACAAGTATGCAAAATTTCACGTCTCAAACATGTATAGTTTCTGAGAATGGGCTGTAACAGACAGACAGAGGAGCGAGTCGAATAGGGTTTCGTCAGATGAACGAAACCCTAAAAATCTGATACTATAAAATAGATGTGATGGTTGTGTTTTTTAGCTTTTGATAAGTTATTCTTGTTAACCATTTGGAAAAATGGTTATTGTTCTCGTCAGGATGGGAAATTAAAAGCATATCTGAGGGTTTTCATTGGTTTAATCCACATTTTATTCGTTTTATGATTGGTCTATACAGTAATCTGTATTTCCCTTTAATTTCAACAACGATGGATACCTTCTGTTGCCACTATGACAAACAAGCGGGTAAGTGTGATTACAGATCGCACAGAGGGTTTCGTTTAATATTTCTTTCAAAACACTTTATCCTTTTTAAAAATCTGTTAGTTCCACATTTCGCAACCAGGGGCACACTCTATTCTAAACAAATCTCAATTCGAACGAAACTTCGTTTTACATACTAGCCGTAGATATATTAGTCGAGGGGATTGGGCCCATAGCACCCGAGATAAGTAGGCGCCCCTGGCAATAAAAAGTGGAACTAAAATATGTAAGGCTATGGTGCATTATATGAAAAAAATGGTCAAGGGGGTGTCGGCAAAAGTTAGAAAAGTGCTCCCCAGGTAAAAAGTGCAGAGGTTAGAAATATTGCTTAAAATACACAAGTTAGAGCATGGAGGAGTAAATAATATAATACTTTCTGAAAATTTTATGATTTGTCGTGTGGCCTCAGGTATTCTGCTATAAGTATGCAAAATTTCAAATCTCCAATTTAATAAGGAGCTCAGTTAGAAAGAATTGTTTAAAATACACATGTGGCAGCCCAAAAGGTTAAATGTACGACTTTTTCAAATTATTATGATTTGTCGTTTAACGTGAGGTGCTCAACTGTAAGTATGCAAAATTTCACGCCTCCAACCTAATTAGGGACTCACTTAGAAAGAATTGTTTAAAATACATATGTGGGAACCCAAAGGGTTAAATGTACGACTTTTTCAAAATTTTATAATTTGTCGTTTGATGTGAAGTGTTCAGCTATAAGTATGCACAATTTCACGCCTCCAACCTAATTAGAGGCTTACATAGAAAGAATTGTTTAAAATACACATGTGGGAGTCCAGAGGGTTAAATGTGCGACTTTTTCAAAATTTTATTATTTGTCGTTTGATCTGAGGTGCCCAGCTATAAGTACGCAAAATTTCATGCCTTCAACCTAATTAGGGGCTCACTTAGAAAGAATTGTTTAAAATACATATTTGGGAGCCCAAAGGGTTAAATGTACGACATTTTCAAAATTTTATGATTTGTCGTATGATGTGTGGTGTTCAGCTGTAAGTATGCAAAATTTCAAGTCTCCAACATGTATAGTTTCTGAGAACAGGCTCTGTGACGGACAGACAGACAGAGGAGCGAGACGAATAGGGTTTCGTCAGATGAACGAAACGGGTCGATGAACGGGTCGCAGGCGATATTTTTGGCTTGCAATTTTTATGTGTAATAACACTATTAATGCTTAATTCATGGCGTACGTAATGTATGATCAACTCCGTGCGATTTTTTTTGTCTTAAATTTTAGTCTTCAAAAAAATTGTTTTCCAAATGGTCGTTGTAATTTGACAAATTTCTTTATGTATTTTGTAGTGCTGAATCCAAATATGATCTTCATTTTTTACTATCACATTAGAATTTTTTGAAAAACTAGGGGGCTCGGCCCCCTACGAGCTACGCTCGCCAACCCCCGTCCAGACACTGTAGACTCTAAATGCACGCTAATTTGATCGGCTTTAAAAAGATTTCGAAAGATTGAATTATAATTTAAAAAACAGTGGCGATCTCTCTATAAACGGATTTCTATTCATTTCTCTTTGATTGGGGAATTTTAACGCCAAATCCGTTGCGGTACTACTTGATTATCCCGTCGACCAATTTCGCCAAATTATATAAATCGCCAAACCACTCGCCAAATTATACAAATTGACATAATTTTTATTTTAAATAACGAAAAAACAAATAAATTAGTACAACATTAATAAAAATACAAATAAAACGTCGAAATAAAAATAACTTGATGACGTAGACACGTGTAACAACATTTCAAAATAAGCTAATATAAAAGGAATTAAGTAAACAGAGTCTTTGTCTATTGGTATTTTTTAACAAAGTGAAAAGAAAGTTCTTTTAAATGAGAAATTTTAAATTAATCGTTTTTAATCTGACGTAATTTTGACCAAACTATTCTTTCTCTTTTTAATATTCACGTGAAAATACTTATGTTAGAAATGAAATATTACTTGCGCTTTCCTAACAAAAATAGTTGAAAAGTATCCTCTTAAAATATCAAATAAATGTCTAGCGCAATTTCTAAATTTAAACCGTTTTGCAATATTATTTTGTGTTCATTTTATGTAATAACTGTAATGTGACGTAAATATGACGTAATTTCTCCTATTTAAGACTTCTAACGCATGTTAATAAATTTATTGCTTTACAAATTCCTTTCTCTCTTAAAATTCACGTGTAATTATAGTTTTTATGACGTAATTTTTAATAAGTTCCTGCTTTTTGTACATAATTATTTAATTCTAATTCCAAATGTTTTTTTCTGTTTATAATAGTCACGTGTACATAAATTTTTAATTTATTTACACGTATAAATATATATATTTTTTAAGCAAACATTATTGTTTCCGCTGTTTATACAGTTGGCAACAGTTTAAATTAATATCACTTTCTAAAATCTGTTAAAAATATCTCTAGAAATGCTGAAAATCTGAATTTAAAATAGAAATAAAACCTCAAAAAATTAGTCAAAATTAATGCAATCTGCACTCCGGCAAATTCTAACCCATAAAATTATCTAAAAATGATTAAATTCCTATGAACAGTTTTTGCTCCTATAAAACTTTTTTAGTGGAACGATTTTGTCCAACTTTAGCATTAAATATCTCTTAAAATAATTCTTCGATCTGAAAACTGTCTGCATCAGCGTGTTTATCAAACATTTCTGTATAATACTACCTATTTTCATATTTTTGTATGCATTATTTTTCTTAATGTTAACGAAGAAAGACCTCCGGTCACAAAAAATTCAAAACCGGCGGCGGCGGCGGTGACAGCGGTAGTTACTTTTTTTTAGAATAGAGATTTTAAAAAGTGAAAATATTGTGAATATCTACTTATAATAAAATCTGAGTGCAGGAAACGTCAGAACCATGCCGGTGCGAACCACTCTGGTCTGCGAATCGACCGTAGCTAAACGCCATGTTAAGCTTAATGAAAAACATATCCTAGCATATGACGGCTAAATGATAATTTTTTCTATTTGAAATCATGTCTGTTCAGCATATTTTCACATAAAACATGTGTATCATATCAATTTATAATGTATTAAGTTCTAAATTAAAATTAAGCTATTATAAACATAGAAATCAGATCTAAACAGGCGATACTGTTGCCATTCTGATTCAAATTCCAGCAAATCTACAAACCAATGTATGACTCTTTGAACGCTTCAATAAAAAAAAATACAGATTAAAGCCGATGCTGGTCTTAAAATATTTGTAATAGTTTATTAAAATCTTTAAATATTTTAACTTTGTTTAAAACCTTCATAAACTATTAAGTTCTAAATTTAAGGGCCAAATCATCATCATCAACAACAACAGCAAGTTCTGAATTAAAAATAACGGATAACTATCGCCATCTGGTGGATAACAGATATAACTTTCACTCTAAAAAGGTTAAAAAGGTCCGTTCAAGCACATTACATGTATTTTTAATTTATTCAGAATGATTAATCTTTTCCACAATTTCAGATTTCCTGTGACATTTGTTTTCTGTCTTAAATGACAAAGTAAAAATTATCCGAATTTGAATATCTAAAACTTTCAAATGCATTTACAATAAAGAATTATTTCAATGGCACTTTAGCGTTATTTAAAGGGAAATTAACCCTTTATGTACTAAATTATGAATTCATGAAAATTTCATCTTCTGAAGTATTTTTCGTGAATTTTTGAAACAAAATTAGAAGATTTACATAATCATTTTATAAATTCTAGAAGGATTTTAGAAGGATTGAAGGATTCATTAAATTTGAATTTATAGGGATATTGTGTAATATTTATAACACCACTCCACTCAAATCTTTTATTTTAAATATTTTTTTTAGCATTTTCTAGGAATTAGGAAATTTGAATTCAGAATTAGGAAATCTACAAATTTTCCTGCTCAGTTACACAATTTTTTTGTTTTAAGAATTCAAGGTATTTTTCTCCCAAATTTAAACCCTCATCAAACTGAATTATCCAAGTCATCATCAGAATTACTTTTGGCTGGATTCAAAACGATACTTCACCAGAAAAAAATATTGAAAAACAACTTACATGGTGTGTTCACAAAGTTTCAAGACTGGTCTGATAATTCAAAATTTATTAAACATTTTTGTACCACAAATTAAAATTTTTCGAAATATGACCCTTGGGTATCAACACACCGCTGGCAGCGTTTTTTTTTTTCATTGTTCATAGGCACCATAGAAGTCTTTGCACGAAAGGTTGTTAAGGGACCTCGGCGAAGCTGCCTAGATCGCTGGAATCGTGTCGAATCGCTCCTCTTTCAGGTCTTTCTTGACCTGGGGGAACAAAAACAGTTGCTGGGACCGAGGTCAGGTCTGTAAGGTGCTTGCAGCAGTATTACCACGTTAAATATAGCCAAAACTAATGAAGCACTCAAGAGAAAATCTGACCTGACCTGTCGCATCCGCCCAGACATCAGAAACAATTGGATTGTTCCCCACAACAATGCACCCTCTCACACGTCGCTCTCCGCCGCCGAAGTTTCGGTTATCTTTAACGTGGCAATACTGCTGCAAGCCCCTTACAGCCCCGACTTCGGTCCCAGTAACTTTTTTTTGTTCCCCCGTGTCAAGAAAGACCTGAAAGGAAAGCGATTCGACACGATTCCAGCGATCCAAGCAGCTTCAACGAGGTCCCTTAACAACCTTTCCTGCGAAGACTTCTATGGGGCCTATGAACAATGAAAAAAAAAAAAAAAAAAAAAAACGCTGGCAGCGGTGTGTTGATGTCCAAGGGTAATATTTCGAAGAATTTTAGTTCACAGTACAAAAATGTTTAATAAATTTTGAATTATCAGACCAGTCTTGAAACTTTGTGAACACACCATGTAAATGATGAATAAAAACGTCTTGCATGTGATTAGATACAGATAAACATATAGCAAAGTCAATGTCACTGAAATCCCCAAATATATTTCTCAAACCAATCAACGTGCATGTGTGTGCTCAGTCTTCTCTTCACTTCAGTCCCAATTTTCACTGCATTCTTTGTAAACAGAGATGAAAATGTCCTGAATCGATCATTCGCTTTGGAATGACCATCATTTTCTCCCAACTTCATTCTTTTAGCGCCATGGAGGAAAAATGTTTACATCTGAAAACCTATGTGGATTTCGGACTCTGGTGGGTTTTAGGTTGGTGGACTTGTGCAGGGTTCATACACATTTTTCAAGAAAAAATCCCCTAAGAATCCCCTGATGTATTTTTCGGGAGGTACAATTTTTCCATGTCAACAATTAACGACATTTTTTGAACCAGTATCATGACTTTTAGAAATAAAATAAAAACAAGATAATCTCAAAAATAAAGTTTATACATCACCTATATAAACAGGGGTGGAAGCGACTAATCCATAAAATATAGGACATTTTTCACGAAAAATATAGGACATTTAGAAAATTACGTTATTGGAAATATTTTGCTAAAAAACTTTTTAAACACATGATCCATATTACTTTATAAATTTTCACTAATTAATGATATTAAATCAAGTTACAATTTTAAAAAACAAATATAAAATCAAACTTACCCCTACAATAGCAAATCTCCAATTTGTGAAACATCGACGACTTTTTTTAAGATTCTTGTTTAGTTCATAAAAAATTAATTAAGCAAAATACATAGGATTTTCTTTTTTCTATTTACACTTTTTCTAGATGAGCATGAATATTTACAGGTGATTATTAGTATGAATATTTACAGATGATTATTTACAGGTTTGTAAGCAACTGTTGGTTAAGTATAGTCCCAGTTTCACAAAGAGCCCTAGAATTGCTTCCAATACTGAAAGTATATTTTCCAGAAGACTTGCCCAGAGACAATCATAGACTGTTAAAAAATGATAGGTACATGTGTATTAAAAAAAAAAACGTTAGAATCTCCATTGACACCTGTATATTTGAGCTTCTTGATTAGTGTAGGGGGGTGTTTTTGAAGAAGTTTTGAAATTATTTCAAGAGAAGACTACACTGATCCATATTTTGTATAATGAACTATCAAAACTGTTATTAAAGCTTATGAGACGTTTTGTGAATGAGTCAGCATTGAACGATAAATATGGTGAGCAGTTAGTAGATATTGATATTCGCAAAGAAGCAGTTCCTTTGAAGTCATTGAATGTAGGAAATAGTACAAAGAAGATTTTGCTGCCACTATCTGCAGACTTAAATCGGAATTTTTTAGCGATGCTAAAGCATTTTATATAAATGTCACCAAATACTTGCAGGAGAAGTTACCACTGAAAAATAAGCTTTTGAAAAATTTAAAAGTTTTGCACCCACTGCTTAGAAAGGAACCTGCCAAATCAACATGACCACCTATAAGATGTCTAGTCAATATATTGCGCCAGGTAATATCGGAAAGCAATGTTGACAAACTCACAGATGAGTGGAACATTTATGTAAAAGATGATGATATCTGCGAAGAATGGGTTTTAATGTGACCTGGCAACCAGTAGATCACTACTGGAAAAATGTCCTTTGCATGACTGACAGTAAACAACTTCCTAAATACAAATATTTGGGGATTTAAGTGAAAGCCATCTTAACTTTTTCACATGATCAGGCGTCAGTAGAAAGAGGATTTTCTCTAAATAAGAGAATGCCCACGTCCGAAAGATCCTCTTTAAGCCTTGACACAATAAGAGGTTTGAGACTAATAAAAGATGCTGTTGGTGGGAAAGCTGCAGAAGCTTGCATAACAAAAGAAATGATCCAATTTTACAACAAAGCTTACTCTAAATATAAAATTCAGAAAGAATCTGAAAAATCATCAAAAGATTTAAAATAAATAAAAACTAAAATAAAATTTAAAATAAATAAAAACTATGTATCACAGCTGAATACACTATAAAAGAAGCTAAAATAATCGCAATAAAAGAAAGCACCATGTTGAACGATAGAAATAAATCAGCGAGTGAGCAAGCAATCAAAACACCGCATGCGAAAACATCAAGTCAATCAGAAAGATTTCTTTCCTGATGGCATATCCAAAAGAGAAATAAACGAACAATGAAGCCAAGGAGATTAAGCAATCTCCACAGACATCAACGTTTAATCTCCTGCTTCGATGGCATGTTTAAAAATCCAGCGATCTACGCCACACCCTTCTTCTCGTTTGTAATTGGCTGAAAGCGGGAGCATCGTGCGCAGGATTGAGCTATTGCTCTTGTATTGAAATACAGCAAAAAACAAAACAGCAGAAATAATCGTAAATGCTAGCGAGCGGCAATATTAATACCAAATATGAGAAAATAGAGAAATATAGGACATTTTTGAAGGTTATTTTATAAATATAGGAAATATAGGAAAACTGCTACCCCTGTATAAACAATATGAAAAGAACTTTAAAGGAAAAACAGTGTAAAATAGATGAAGTCTGTATGCCTTGCAGGGCTGTCCTTAAAAACTTGGTAGCTTGGCTGCAAGAATTTAATTTCCACTTCATGATTTTATTACTTCTTCAAAAGCATTATGAATGAATAATATGAAGGCTGCAAGCGTCAATATCAATTTTAAAACATCCTTTAGCCTTTTCAAGTTCCTCTTGAATTGTTATCATACCTCACGATGTTAGAAGGTGAATCTAGTGAATGAATGGATGTAGACAAGACAGATGTGATATCATAAAGCACGCAAACAGCAACAACTGCCCTTAATTTCCCAGAGTCATTTTGCCAGGTTTGGCGAATTCTTTGCATTATCCCCTGAGATTCCCCAGATGAGATCTTCCCTGTTGTGGCACTCACCTGTATATATAATAATTTATTCATCTTTTGGCTTATACTATGCATTTTTATAGCTAAACATGTAAAATACTGTGTACAGGGGTGATTGTGAATTGGTGAAAAAATACCTGAAATTTTAGCGAGAAAAAGTTTTCGTATGGAGAGAGAGCATATAATTTATGTATTGCAAGGAGTCATAATTCTCTCATTATGAAAAATATTAATTTTAATTATGTTTAAAAATAATACGAAATTGATACTTTAGTCTTACTTTGTGAATTTAACTATCAGAAAAACTACAATTCTGGTGTTGAAAATGCAATACATACCTGAATTCAGGTACATTACCTGAAAACAATCACCCCTGTGTGTATTTAAAATCCTTACAATTTTATTACATGTGATGTGTGGAAGTTTCTTTGAACCATTCTTGCGCTTTTCCTTTTATATTCTGTATGGGCTTCATCGCGGTGTCCTCTTTTATTTTGGCAGTTGATAAGGCTGGAAATTTATTGCAGATGTATTTAAAACATTTTTCTTCTTTTGGTAAGGCTTTTTCGCTATATTTTGACTTTTTAACTTTGAAATTTACAATTTGCGAAAAATTCTGATGTGATGGTTAAACATGTAGGTCATTTTCGGGTTCAGTGTTAAAAAATACATAAAGATAAATTATCAAAAGTTCAAAGAAACACAATCATCACATTTATTTTATAGCATCAGATTTTTGCAATTTTCTGACTTTTTATCTTTGAAATGTACGATTTGTGAAAAATCCTGACGTGATGGTTAAAAATGAAGGTCATTTTCAGATTCAGCATTAAAAAATACACAAAAATCAATTATCAAAAGTTAAAAAACCACAGCCATTGCAGGCTTGTATAATCAGATTTTTTACTGCATATAATCATGGTTTCAATTGGAAAGATTTTTAAAAAGCAATATTATATACATAAAAAAGCTATACTATATAAAAGTTGATTTTATATGTAAAATTCCATGCTATAAAATTGTTAATTTATAATTCATAACACTTGAAGAAATAATGTATTTGGAAACCTTTGTATTTCATTAGAACTAGAATATTTTGAACAAATAAATAAAAGAAATTTTGAAATATGTTAAACATATACACACTAACCAATCTGATGGTGTTCGGCTGCCTTAGTACGAACTAGCTGACCCACCTGGTGTTGCACAAGCCCGTGATAACCTTAAACAGTGACCCGGAGCCGAACAATTTTTGATGCTCCAGCTCCAGCTCCGCTCCTAGAGAAAATACTGTGGCTCCAGCTCCGGCTCCAACTTCGCGCTTTTGAGTTGCAGATTTTAATTTACACGTTTAATTTTTTGCTCACAAATACTTTCTACCTTCATTAAAGATCTGACAAAATGCATTTTTCTTCTCATCAAACTTCAAATGCTTGTTCAGAAAGTATGACATCTTTTAGCTTTTGCTTTTAAAATAGAAAGTTTGGTGGAATTTTAAACACAAAAATCTTAAATTTCTTCTACACTTTTCAAACAGCCAAAATTGTACAACTACACATGCAAACAACAGGCGGCCATATTTGTTTTCGAATAGTGTTGTCACTTAGTTCAAGTAGAAAATAGAAGTAAAGTAGTGTTACCATGTTTCGAGAAGGTTTCCTAGGTACTAATAATAATAATAAAAACCTAAAAAATGATATAATTAAAATACTGAATAATGATGTAATTAAAATATTTTAAGCCTAGAAATTTAAAAGACTGAAAAAAAAAAAAAAAAAAAAAAAAAAAGATTTAAAAGAATATTAAAAACTAAAGGAGCCCTGGAGGCTGGGGAAAATTTAGAGCTCCAGCTCCAGGGAAAACACAGCTCCGGCTCCGGGTCCCTGACCTTAAATATACCTAAAATCAATGTTGAATAAATTTATACATTTAAATGAAAATCTTTCTAAATGATCCTAATGCTGGGACTCTCACTGGCTTCTGTAGTGTACACACTGGATTTTGTGCAAATTTTTTATTTTCAAATGAAAATCTATTAAACAAGCTTCTGGTTGGGGTTCACTGCCTTCAGCAGTGTACACCAGGCGTGCTATGCATGCACTGGTCGGCTTTGATTTTATATTTTAAAACAAAAGATTGCTGTAGCTCATGTCTGAGACAATAACTTTAAATATATCTAAAATCAGCACTGAAAGAATTTACAGTGGTTGATACAGTCGCGATTCTTTGTTCAAAGAACCACGATAGCCTGGGGTTTACCTACCTTCTGGTTGTTTCACAGGTACTTAAAAAAATCTGAATACTTTTCCTCAGTTTAGATTTTGGTTGTTTTCACAAAGAACTAAACTATTAAATATGAAATTTTTTACTATTGGTAGTGGGTAGCTTCAAAGCTACCTTTCGTAGATCTTTAGTACAGCACCTAGCTTCTTTTGATTTATGGTATGGGCACTTCTCGTGAAACATTTTTGCATGCGGCCACAGAACAGACTTAAATTTACTTTATATTTTATAGTGACATTGATCGATCTGACTCCTGGGAAGTTTGTAATCATACTTTTATTGTATTTAAGAATATTGTTTATAAATTTAAAATATTTTGAAAATATAGTCGAACCCGGTTAAGACGCTCACGGTTAATACGCGATCCCGCTTAATACGCGGATCTTTTCCGGTCCCTTGAACATCGCCCATAAAACTAATGCAAAAATATCACGTTTAATACGCGATAAATTTTCGGTTCTTTGAGGGGAAAAAATCACGCTTAAGACGCGAATTTGTTGATCAATCCTCCTCTCTTCACGAGTGTTGCCAATTTAGCGGATTTTTTTTTATTAAGATGAGAAACAAAGTTCTGAATAGTATTATATACTTTATTTAATAACATATTAATAAAGGCAAAAATTAGTAATCGAAAATAGTGGTGGATATTTGAAGAAAACAAAAACCCGCTTAGCAAAACTGTAATTCTTCTTTGATCCCGCCTCGTAACATTCTTTGTGTCTCACTTTGTGTATGTTTTTACTGTATTAGAGAGATATAGGTGAATTCCGGATACTCACACATGTTATAATTAGTTGGATGTGACAATCCTAAAAATTTTTTGTATCTCATACATCTTAATACTTCCTGAAAAATGCAGCATATCAGCGCCACTGGTTAGGTGATGTGCACCAAAATCTAATCATCAACAACTTATATCAACTTCTAACTGAATCTGAAGTTTGATGAAAATCTGTGCAATAGTTTTTGAGATGGAGCTATTGCAGAAATTGTAAAAGATTCTGCATAGCGGCGCAGCCTGTTGGGCGATTTACACCAAAACCTAATTAGGACCAATTTATACCAGGAATTAACTGAATCTAAAGCTTGATGAAAATTCATGCATTAGTTCTTGAGATACAGTTATTGCGGAAATCTTGAAAAATGCAGCATAGAGGTGCCACCTGTTGGGCGATTTGCACCAAAAGTTAAAAAGAACTAATTTATATCAGGGACTAAATGAATCTGAAGTTTGACGAAAATTCGTGCATTTGTTCTTGAGATAGATCTATTGATATAATCATGAGTAATGTAGCATAGGGCACCACCTGTTGGGCGATTTTCACCAAAAAATAATAAGCATCAAATTATATCATGAATTTGAAGTTTTGTGAAAATCCGTGCAATAGTTCTTGAGATATAGCTATTGAGGAAATCGAGAAAAATGCATCATAGCAGCACAACATATCGCTCGATTTACACCAAAACGTAATTAGAACCAGTTTATATGAAGGTCTAACGGAATATAAAGTTTAGTGAAATTCCGAACATTAGTTCTTGAGATAGAGCGCCCACAAAATTTACGTCACCTCAGCCTCACAGAGTGACAGAGAGTCTCACAGACAGACATTTTCTAAAAACCATTAAATTGTGTTCGGGACCTTCTAAAACGTATAAATCCATCGAAAACCGGAAGCCGAAATTTTTCATGAATCCACTTACTTTCTTCTTGTAAAGTTAGAAAAAAGTAAAAATTATTATGATTAGACATGATCATACCAGTTGTTAGTGAGGTTTCAAACGTACTATCAACGTCTTTTACCATAACTACGATTTATAATGCATATTATGGGCAACAACAAATGAAAGTTGTAACGAATAAGTAAATATGACTGCAGTTGGATAATTCTTTTATACTTTCTTTACTTTTTGCTATGCTAACATTACTTTTTACACAAAGATTAATAAGGATAGTTTTTCTTATATTAAAAAGAAGGACAGATTATAATGGTATTCATAATTACAAGTACTAAATAGGATTTTTAAAACTGGATTGTGCTTCAAAGATTTAATATTTTTTTCTTTCAGTTAAACAATAGTCAGGTAGGAAAATTATTTTTGTTGTTTTATTTTTAGTTGCAACGCATTAATCCACAATAAAGCCATGTTTGCATCCATATTTATTTTCCGTTGTTATTCCAGTTGGTCCTATAAAAAGAAACAATCAGTTGAAATGGAATACAATTAAATCTAAATCTAAATATACTTAAAAGACGCAATTTTTTACCGTAAACATATAAATGAAAGCTCTAAAGTTCATTTAGACGATTAAATGTGTAAATAAGACCAGTTCCTGTAACATTATGCAAATCACGTTTAATACGCGATCCCGCTTAATACGCGAGTTTGGTCCACTCTCTTGAAACGCGTCTTAACCGGGTTCCACTGTATGTTTTACTCTAAAAAAGAAAAGAGAAGCAAGTCATTTTTTAAGCATGTGCAATTGCATTCTAAAACCTGCAAGTCGATTATTTGCCAGTCTATAAGTCGAAATTTGTAGGTACTTATACAAAAAATGATATTTAAAAATATTAACAAATCGTAAACATAATGTCCTAACATTTTGTATAAAAATATCATGAGTGTCCGGATTAAAAAAATGGATTTTCATTATACACCAACAGAGTAGAAAATATTAGCTCCGTGTAAAGAATAACATTTGCGCCTGGAAGCAATCTTGAGGGTAACACACACAAATAAAGAGTTTTTAAAAGATTAAAAAAAAAACACCACACTTAACAAGAATTCACAATAAATTGAAACATTTATACTGTCATTCTTTGCTCAAAAGTGTTTAATTTTGCTAGTTACTTACAATAAATGGTCAGGCAAGCAGTCCGTGAACAGAACCAATATCACACTTATATTTTTAAAACATTTTGAGAACATAATTAAAACAATTTAAACTGTTCCAGCAAATTTATATAGCATTTTATCACTTAATTTAATGAAAATTAGAAGAAACAAATTAAAATATTTATAGAGAAAAATAACAAGATCTTATGTATGAAACATAATATGCAGATTGCTACGGTAATGCCAACGATTTCAAGCTTATTCTCCATTCTGTGACTGATGAGGTCCATTGTTATCAAAAGTAAATACAATACTTGAAATATACATATACTTTAAATGTACGTATGCTTGAATGTACATTTAACCGATGTACCCTTATACGTATCTGGATACGTTTAAACGTATATTTTAAGGTGTTTGTATTTCATAGAAACGTATTACATGTATATCATTTAAATGTATAACTAAAATACGTATCCCATTGGGAGCACTAATTTAAATGTTAAGGACTTTGCCTAAAAAGAAAAACAAGACTGAGCTGTCAAAACAAAATAAAAGTCACTCCAGCCAAATATCTGAACCACAAATTTAACACGTCTTAAAAAAGATTTATATGAATGCTCAGAAACTTTATTCAAGAGAGAAAAACAAATTGCATCAAAAACCTGAGGAATGATACCAAATACAATACAGTATTAACTCTACCTGATTACACATCCCTCACAACTAATCTGGTCATTAAACCTTTGCAACAAATGCATGCATAGAAATAAAATTAAACCTTACTAATTAAAACAGTCTTTAAAAAATCTAATACAGTATAGGACTCTTTATTCGGAATCCAGAAGGACCCAAAATCCAAAAGAAAAAAAATTCACAATTTTTTACTAAAATTTTGAACTTTTTGAAATTTTTCAAAAATTTCACAGATTTTTTTTCCCTCCAGTCCATTGTTTCAGTATGTAACCACCTAAAATATGTTACTTCTGTGCCAGAAGAATGCGGAGCCCCCCTTCCCCTTAAATTTAAAAGAAAATCATTTTTCTCTCACATTTTAGTTTAAAATTAATTTATATTAAGTTCGATAAAAAAAAAAGTCATATTTCGCCCCTCCCTCTCAACCAGGGTTGCAAAAAAGCCAGGCCGGTGGCTTTTATTGGTTTTAACCGGCTTTTTTTGGCTAAAATTGGCTTTTATACAATGAAGCATTGTAATTATAAACTACACATTTTAAAGTGTTTTTAATTAGTTTTAATGACATTTAATTGATTTAGAGTTTAATAAGTAACCCAATTTCTCAATAATGAGGACATTAATACTGGAATAAAACTTAGATGGTTTTGCTAGTGATTTGTAGTCAGAATTGCAAATATGTCAGCTAAATTTTAAAAGGGCCATACTAACTGCCAATTTTTTCATTTTTACTGCTTTATAAAATTAAAGAGGACAATGGTTACTTAGTTACATGTTTTATTACTTAATTTTAAGAGCTATTAATATACAAGTCTTATTTTATTTCTAGTAAACACTTAAAATTATACATAGTCATATTAATGATACACCATTTCTCACTATTAAAAACATTGCAAACAGCATATGCATGTATATGCTTAACAACAAGCTTTTCAACATTTTATTTAGAGAATTTTTTCTTCTTGTTTAAATGCTCTATTTTTTATACACTTATGTAGAACTCTCCTCAAATATTATATCCTTTCTAATTCTCTTTTAACATTTATAACTTAATCTCTCCATATGGACACACAAGAATGTTTCCATTTTGATGTGCTACATTTTGTCATTAATTAAATATAATCTTTAAAATGTGTAGTGTATGTGGAGCTATGTAATATAGAATTTCAAAATACCAGTTTGGAGCCTAACTTATATTATTTTCAATGTTTATAAATACAGTAGACTTCCTCAAATCCGCACAGCTTGGGACCAAAGGTGGCGCAGATTTTAGAATTTTGCGGATTTCTGGTCATTGATTTGTTTACATTTTTGAAACATTAATTTTATTGGTAGTTAAGCAAGGAAAATTATAATGAATGCTTACAATAAAGTGAAACATTAAAATAAGTAAAATATTAAAATAATTTATTAGTTTAAAAGTAAGTAATTATTAAAACAATTATGAAAAATAAAAATTAAGAAAAATATTAAATTATTACGAATGAAATCGATTCAATTCGATTCCAAAAGTCCTATGCTGCCATCTAGTGACAGCAAGGAGAACAGTGTTAATGCTATTATCAGTATTTATAGCTTATTGCGCTCACTAACTTTTTTCATTGTTATTTAGGGTCTTGAATGCTTTTCTTATATTGCTTTGTATGGTTAGAAATAAATTTGTCTATAATTTAAAAAAAAAAAATCCGCGAAAAATAATTTTAAAATAGCGTTCCGGTTCGTGGATTTTTCCATTTCAAACCCTGCAATTTTTGATATAGATATGATAATTTATGTCAAAATCAAAAGTAATGTAAATTTATTTAGTAATAAATCATCTGTAATAGCCAAAAGGGAATGATTAACAAAAAATTTAGTAAAAAAACATTGCGTTAGTCGCAGATTTCGGCGCCATCTTGAAATTTGCTCCGGCAACTTAACTGTAAATTTCATTGTTTACATCTGAAAAAATACGCAGATTTTAGGCGTTTGTGGATTTTAGGGAGTCTACTGTATATATATATATATATATATATATATATATATATATATATATATATTTTTTTTTTTTTTCCAGACATAATGCCTTTGCATTTGCCTTCTAGAAGTTATAGACTTATTTATTTGACAAAATTTAATAGAAATCTATTTTTTTTTAGTAGAAAATATTTATAAGTGTATTAAAAATTAATTGATCCAAATTTAAAACAAATTAACTGTAAACCAACTTTAAAAAATAAAATCCGGCTTTTTTTAAGTGGTTGAAACCCAAAAAAGCCGGCCGGCTTTTATTTGGCCTGGCTAAAAGCCGGCAACCCTGCTCTCAACAGGGTTTTTTTTTCTCTCTCTCCCCCCCCCCCCCAACAAAAAAAAAGTGAAGGGTTTTGGGCTAAAATAGTAACCATAGTTGTCTGGTGCTGAAAAAAGTCGCTTTTAGTAGCATTTCAGTTGCAAATGGCAGCCCTGCCACATAAATCAAGGGATCATCTAAGAAAAAATGACTGTTCTAACTAAAAATGTTTTATGAGAGAAAAACCTGTAGATAAAATACTAACATTACTCAAGAAGAAATTTGGTAAGTAAAACCTTTGATTTTGTTTACTTCCTTCTTCCTTTCATGGATAAAATTTTGTAAGTTGTTCATTGATGAATTTAAATGTTGTGCTATTTATATGCAACAGCCATAAGTTTTCTGGAACAAGTAATATAGTTGTAGATTTTCCAGAGCAGTTATCAGGTGACAACTCTGTTCATGTTTTCTTTTTAGCTCTTTAAATAAAAGTGCGAGTACAATAAAAAATTATACAGCTGTTATTAAGAGTTTATCATCAAATCAACACAATTGAAAGATGTCAGACTCCAAATTATACCATCTTTAAGTACAGTGAAACCTCCTACAACGGTCACTCCGAACAACGGTAACCTCCGAATACCGGCCATGTTTTAGTATTACCGAATCTCTTCCATAGAAATAACATTACACTAAACCTCCGAACAACGAATTCGAAATAACGGCCACAACACAGCTTTTTTTTTTTTTTTTTTCCGTTATAACTGACATTGAAAAGAATGTGGAGGTGGATTTTTTTATTTGACGTCCTTATAATTTCCTTACAAATCTCTAGTGGTTGCTTAGCAAAATCTCGTTTGTAAATAGGTGTGGCGAGAGGGGGGTGGGGGTGACGAAATTTAAGTTTTTGTGTGAGGAAGCGGTAGTCAAATGACTACTATCAAATGTACTCTTTTTATATCGCGTGACGATATTTCTTGTCTATGTGTAGCACGTGTTTTTCACTAAAAGAATGAGTTCAAAGTGAAAAATTTTAGCTTTAAGTGATAAGTTGAAAGTTATCCAGGACAGCAAAAAAGGTGTAAGTGCATGAAAATTAGCTGAAATGACATTTGCAGAAGGACCCAAATTTATTATGTACTAAAATTTATTTTCCATTACTATTATATACTAAAATTTATTTTCCACATTAGGAAAAAAATATGAAAATTTAAATATCAAAAGAAAAGTTAATTACATAAGTTAATCACTGCAGAGTTTTAAAAATGAATACATTGATGTTTGCTTTGATTTTACAGTTTTATCTTTTATAACTTTTATTTCCAAGTCCTTTCGAAGTTCAGTACATAAATGCAATTTCTTTGGACGGGAACAAATAATTACGATTTCATTAATTTATCTATTTCTTTGAGAGTTTCCTGACAGAATAGGGCAGGGGAGTTTATTGATCATCATCCTTACTTTGTCATCAGAGTTAAATTCATTGCATAAAAAGGCACAAAGGGGTATAAAAACTTTAAAGTTCCTGGAATAAATAAAAATTCTAAACTTAGTTTAGACGTTTGATGAATAATGTGCTCTCCGGAATTTTTATTCTAATAAAACCTTCTTCAAGCGACCAGGAAAAAAGGGAATTTGTTTAATTTTCTTCAAAGAAATGGGTCGCTCATGGAGGGAGTTCAACTGGGGTGGTCTCTGAATAGAGGTAAAATTAGTATTAAGCTTATGGGATCAAATTTCGTTCCTTGAAAAAATGGTCGTTCAGGGAGGAGGTCGCTTAATGGGGTGGTCGCACAGGGAGGTTTCATTGTAATTTCTTTAATGTAAAATAATAGTATGTATTTTTTAACTGTAAAAATAAAATAATTTTGGTCAGTTATTGTTATTTTAATGTAATGTAATTTTGAGGTTTTAAAATGTGGAACCTCTGAATAACGGCAACCTCCGAAGTACGGTCACTTTACTGTGCTCCCAGTGGTGCTGCTATTCAGAGGTTTTACTGTACATCAATTAGGGATGCAACAGATATCCGGCTGATTTTTCAATATCCGAAATACCATCGGATATCCGTCTTCTCTGCCGGATATCCGGCAAAGCGCAGCATAGCCAATATATAAGGATAAGAGAAATCTTTTGGCAAAAAGAATGCCGAAAAACTTTTGTTTATAATGCAAAATATGAAAGTAAGTTCACTATTCATGAGTAAAAGGTAATTCTCAAATGTTTAAAGAATTGCCAGCTTTCCTAACATTGACATTTGAACTCATTATATTAAATTTAAGAATTTACGTTTACATCTTTTAGAAAATTGTACCCTTACTTTCAGAATATAAAACAAAATTTGAAGTTGTTTATTAAAGTATGACTTTATCAATTTTCTTTCTTTCTTTTAAGTTTGACAATTAAATAGGCCTATTTTTAGTTTCTTCTATCTTCAATAGAAGAAAGTATTGTAATTGAATTTCTTTCGATTTCTGGTTTTTGACGGATTTAGGTGTTTTAGGGGTCAGAGATCCCTAAAACCCCTGTTTCCAAAAAATCATTTTCCGAAAATGTTTCTTTGTAAAACGACAATCAAGTCTCGGGACCGACTGACAAATTTCGGGATATTTTCTGCTATCATTCAGCAAATTTCATAGTTTCTTAGGAAAGATTGACAAAATTCATGATTGTTTTTCTGCATTTTACTGAAAAAATTTTGTGATTTTTCTCCACGACCGACTGACGAACTTCACTATTTTTTCGGGAGACCGATCGGTGAATTTCATAATTTTTTTTCTTGCGACCAATCGACAAATTTAGAAATTTTATTCTGTGACCTATTGGCAAATTTCCCTGTTTGTTCTTGCGACATACTGATGAAAGTAACGACTGTGAAAATTTACGTTTTTTCTCTGCGACCAACTCAGGAATTTCACGATATTTGCTCGTAACGGACTGGGAATTTTCGTGATATTTTCCCGTGATCGATTGACGAATTTAGTGATATTTTCTTGCTGCTGATTTCCCAGGAACTTCAGCTTTTTTTCTCACAAATGGTCAACAAATTTTTGTATTTTATTTCGCTGCGATTGACGAAAACGGCAATATTTTTTCCTACGATCGATTTACGTATTTTACGATGTTTTTTCCCTGTGCCCAAAATAGGAAATAACTAAAAGAGCAGTAACGGCCACCGGAGACTGAGCCCTACCAAATTGGCCAATAGTCAGCACTAAATAAAATGAGATTTCACTTGTGGTGCACATGAAGAATAATAAACAATTAAATTTAAAAAAATCAAAAAACCGGACTACGTAAAAAGTGAACTAATTGATTATTTCTCATCAATGTGAAAATATATTTTTTTTTTCAATTCCTACTATTAGCTCTCACTCTCGCTATATATATCTTGTTCAAATTTTCAATCGTTCATAAAATACTTATTATTCATCCAATCAAGCTCAAATAAATTTTTTAAAACTTGTAGTGGATGACACTTGATGTTCCAGTTTTTTCAAATATTAATTCATTAATTAAATTAATTTTCAATAATCGAGAGAGCCCTCTTCTTGATCAATGTATTTTAAGATCAAGAGAGCCCTCTTCTTGATCAAGGCATTTTAAGCGCCACTCAAGAGGAAAGAAGAACGGGAGAAAAAAAAATTCTGTTATTGACCTAAGTAGGAATTGACTTAAAATATTTTCTTTATATTACTTGTTTATATTACTTACTTATTTTTTTTTATTTACTTGTATTGATGACTTTTAAGTTGTGTTTAATTGTTAGTTCC
This sequence comes from Maratus speciosus, assembly GCA_963932465.1. Classification (NCBI taxonomy): domain Eukaryota; kingdom Metazoa; phylum Arthropoda; class Arachnida; order Araneae; family Salticidae; genus Maratus; species Maratus speciosus. The sequence continues at coordinate 223,723,149 of OZ010800.1, read as the reverse complement.
TATCTATAAACACTGTTTTGATGAGGTCTATAGATGTCTATGATGGTTAGAGTTGCAGTAAAGCTAGATATCATACCTACACAACTTCCAGGTTGTATAATATTTTAACGGAGCTTCTTACTGGAAAATAGTCAATGAAACATCGTCTTCATTTTGAAAGACCTATCCAATGATATGCCACTCAATAGGGTGCATAATTTTTTTTTTCATCTCTACCGCCCTTTTGTATTTTACGGCCGCCATTTTGAATTCATAAAAACAAAACCTAGCCTATAACCATTGGGCCGTTAAGACGAAGTGATAGAGACCTCATTCATTAAAATCCATCCAACCGTTGGGATGTTTCGAGGGTATAAAGAAATCCACATACAAGGATACGTGTGAAACACATAACCCTTCTTTTCAGTCGGGTAAAAAAAATTGATGAACTTAAAAAAATATTTAGAAACAACAAACTAGTTGATTCTTGCAATTCACAGAAATTAGGGACATGGCTTTTTTAAATCAACCTTTTCTCGTGTAATAGAAGAAATCAATTGACATTTCCTTTTCAAACTTTGGATATGGATTTAAAATTACAATACATAGAACATAGTTCAATTAACGAAAATACCAGGGATTACAGATTTGACTATAATTCCATTAAAGATATAATAAAACAAGTTTGTTCAGAAGTGACATACAATCACCGTATCATATTGACAATACAATCACCGATATGCATTATTCATGCAAGTAACCGATATGCATTATTCATGCAAGTAAGTTAAAAATTAAAATTAAAATTAATTAATCTTTAAGTCAGATTTTCTGTAATCTGTTTGTCAGAAGTGTAACTTGTGAAAGAGTTCGCAAAATGGAATAAAATCTAAATTAAGAAATTCATTTAACAAACCAATTGTTAATTGCCCCTAACATTAGGTGAAAGTTGAAAAATAGACATTGTATATATAAACCTTGATTCTGTTCCTTTGTTTTAATAAAAATAAACATTTTGGATAATTATCTTCAGTTGTTAATTTAAATTATTTGAATGGTATTTTGTCATGTCTATATAAATGTCTTTAAGTGGCATATAAAAAATAGTGGTGTTTAAAGATATTTTTTTCCCTTTCTAACAGTTCAACTCCCCTGTATTTATAAATGTTGGGTGGGAAACTCCTTTCCTGGAAAAACTTGAATTTCAAGCCCTGATATTCAAAGAGATATAGCTTTTGTAAATTATATATCAATACATTTAAAATGTTTTATTGATGTGTGAAACATGTTTGCAAATTATTGTTCTGAGATGGCATTATATAAAGAAATAATTCACCATATAGCTAAAACCATATCTAGTGCCGGATATCCGAATCCAGTAGGCAAAGGAGCTTTGGATATCCGGTATCCGTCAAAATCAATATCTGGTGCATCCCTAACATCAATACTTTGTTAGCTAAATAAAAACAAAAAGAGAAATAAAAATAAAATGACCTACCTTCAACTCTGGCTTCATCAGGTGTAATAGTTGCACATTTAATGCCTACACTGTGTTTCTTGATGGCCATGGCTGCATCAAAAGTTACCTGATCATTTGTCTGATCCCGATAGGGTAGGCCTAGATCATAATACAGACACTCTATTTTCAAATATGGAAAGATCAACTGGAAGAAAGAAAACAACATGAAAACATACATAAAAGGCATGCCTTGAATAACAAACATTAAAATTTAATACTAGACAGAACATTTCAAACAAGAACAAAAAATAATTCGTCGAGCATAGATAATAGATTATAAAACACTTTCCAACACAGTCAGAACACTGCAACAAAACTTTCCCGTTTAATACAGTGAAACATGATACACCTAAGAAAACAATTTAGAAAACCCAATTTTAGCAATTACCATGATCTGTTAATGCAGTAAAGATATTTATAATTGTGATGTGAAATCAAGAAAAATAGGGGAAGCACCATTTTCAGATTTTTCCTATGTTAGCATTACATTTGTTACCTGGTGGTACGAACTTCGATATAGTGGTATGTCGGTCTAAAAGTTTGGGAATCCATGGTGTAGAGGATACAGGCCCGTAGCTAGGTGGGGGCCAGGTTATGCTACATTTTCTTAAAAATGATTTTATCTTTTGGACGAAGGTGCTATCAGGTATTCTATCACATGGTAAAGCTAAAATACCAAAGTTCTCTTTAGCCTTGAAGATTTAAGACATTATTCATTAATATTTTAATATTTAATAATGCAAATAATGTTAATATTTTTTAATATTTCAAAATTAAATATGAATAAGTTTTTGTGATAGAGTTTAGTACCACACCTATTAATATTTTAAACACATGGTATCAAACAGAAAATAAATCATTAAAATTGACAACGAAAACTTTCACATCAAATTTCTTCAAATGTCATTTTTGTTACTTAACATGTTCTTCCACTTAGCTCTTCAATTGACTGGACACCCTAATCGACACATTAAATTTCCAAACCTTTCTTTGCTGCATGAAAAAGAAAACTTTTTTTAGAATGGACTGTAACCTAACTAACAAACACCCATTGTTAAAACTTCTCAATTCAAACAAAACAATTTAAACAAAAAACTCATTTGTGAAGACACTTTTTTTCTTTCATTCAAAGAGCTGCAGGACATTTTTTGTTTTGTTGCTTTGTAGAAATTTACCTTACCACCTCCCCAAAAAGTAAACTACAGAGTTTAGAGAATAATAGTGTTTAGAGATTATCCTCTTAACTCTTTTCTTCAAACTGATTAACTGATGTCCGAGCCCAGTGGCAGAAAGTTTTGTAGCTGTCTGCAACAAGCTTTTAAAATTTCATAATCTGTCTGCAAATTTTGCATGCAATTTTAAGGAATAAATAATGTATTAAAACTAGGAATTTTTCATCATTTTATTTAAAACATGGTAAGCACGATGATTATCTTTAATTTTGCTTATAACTTTTCATCATCTAACTTCTAGGATTTCTAAAATGGAAAAGATACGCAGAACCATACATAGACAATAAAGATGCTTTTAAAAACCTTCTCAAGCTTCAGAGCTCATTTGTTCTTTCTTGGAGTTGGGAATGTTCTGCTTTTTTAAATATGTTTTCAAAATTTTTAGCCCAGGGTAATTTTCAATTAATATTTTGACCAGGGTGGGGCATTCTTGAAACTGTGTGCTCAAGTTTTTTTCACCATTTCACAAATCACACACACCACATACAACTTTCAGACATGCTACAGGCTCAGCGGAAAAAAAAAAGCTGAACTTTCACGGCCTCACGTGCGAAAAGTGCTGAGTTTTTCGCACAACCCTTTGATGCAATCAGTTTTTTTTTTTTTTTTTCAATTCTTCAACGAAATTCGTGTTTTTTTCGGCGTCTTCTGATGAAATTCGCATTTTTTTTCTGCAGTCCTTTAATGAATTTGCATTTCCCCCCGATCTCTTGACAAAATTCGCGTTTTTCCACGGCCTTCTGAGGAAATTGGTCGCGTTTTTTTTTCCATGGCCTTTTGCCGAAAGTTGTGTTTTTCCGCGATTTTTTGATGACGAAATTTGCTTTTTCACGATCCTTTGACGAAATTTGCGTTTTGTTCGCGATATTTTAACGAAATGTGCGTTTTGTTCGCGATATTTTGACGAAATGTGCGTTTTGTTTGCGTTATTTCGACGAATTTCGCGTTTTGTCTGCAATATTTTGACGAAATGTGCGTTTTGTTTGCGATATTTCGACGAAATTCGCGTTTTGTCTGCAATATTTTGACAAAATTTGCGTTTTATTCGAGATATTTGGACGAAATTTGCATTTTATTCGCGATATTTTGACGAAATGTGTTTTTTTCGTGATTCTTTGACGAAATTCGCGTTTCGTCTGCGATATTTTAACGAAATTTGCGTTTTATTCGCGATATTTTGACGAAATGTGTGTTTTATTAGCGATATTTTGACGAAATGTGTGTTTTATTAGCGATATTTTGACGAAATTTGCGTTTCGTCTGCGATATTTTGACGAAATTTGCATTTTATTCGCGATATTTTGACGAAATTTGCATTTTGCTCGCGATATTTTGACGAAATTTGCATTTTGCTCGCGATATTTTGACGAAATTTGCATTTTGCTCGCGATATTTTGACGAAATTTGCATTTTGCTCGCGATATTTTGACGAAATTTGCATTTTGCTCGCGATATTTTGACGAAATTTGCATTTTGCTCGCGATATTTTGACGAAATTTGCATTTTGCTCGCGATATTTTGACGAAATTTGCATTTTATTCGCGATTTTTTGACGAAATTTGCATTTTATTCGCGATTTTTTGACGAAATTTGCATTTTATTCGCGATTTTTTGACGAAATTTGCATTTTGCTCGCGATATTTTGACGAAATTTACATTTTATTCGCGATTTTTTGACGAAATTTGCATTTTATTCGCGATTTTTTGACGAAATTTGCATTTTATTCGCGATTTTTTGACGAAATTTGCGTTTTATTAGCAATATTTTGACGAAATGTGTGTTTTGTTTGCGATTTTTTGACGAAATTTGCGTTTTGTTCGCGATATTTGGACGAAATTTGCGTTTTGTTTGCGATCCTTTGACGAAATTCGCGTTTCATTATCCTTTGTCGAAATTCGCGCTCCTTTGACGGAAATCGTGTTTTTTACGCGATCTTTTAACAGGGTTCATACTCATTTTTAGGGATGCACCGGATATTGATTTTGCCGGATATCGGATACCGGATATCCGAAGCTCCTTTGTCTGCCGGATTCGGATATCCGGCCGGATATCCGATCGGATATCCGGCACTAGATCTGTTTTTAGTTATATGGTGAATTATTTCTTTATATAATGCCATCTCAGAACAATAAATTACAAACATGCATCACACATCATTAAAACCTTTTTAATGTATTGAAATATAATTTACAAAAACTATATCTCTTTTAATATTCAGGACTTGAAATTCAAGTTTTCCCAGGAGGGGAGTTGAACTGTTAAAAAAAAAGGGGGGGGTGTTAAATCCCGTTATTTTTTAAGTGCCACTTAAAGAATTACATTTATACAGACATGACAAAATACCACTGAAATAATTTAAATTAACAACTTAAAATAATTATCTAAAGTTTTTATTGTATTAAAACGAAGAACAGAATCAAGCTTTATATATACCATGTCTATTTTTCATTTTTCATCTAAAGTTATGGGCAATTAACAATTGGGTTGCAAAATTAATTTCTTAATTTAGATTTTATTCCATTTCGCATGCTTCAGCCTATTTCACAAGTTACACTTTTGACAAACAGCACAGAGCAACTTTTATAACTTTAAAAATTATCGGAAACACATGGTTATGCTCTTTTAAAAAACTTTGCAAAATCTGACGTGCATTCATTTTTAACTTACTTGCATAAATAATGCATATCGGTGATTGTACTGTCAATATCCTACAGTGATTGTATGTCACTTCTGAACAAACTTGTTTTATTATATCCTTAATGAAATTATGTCAGAACTGTAATCCCTGGTATTTTCGTTAATTGAACATGTTCTAAGTATTGGAATTTTAAATCCATATCCAAAGTTTGAAAAGGGAATAGTCAATTGATTTCTTCTATTACACGAGAAAAGGTTGATTTAAAAAAAAAAAAAAAGTCCTAATTTCTGTGAATTGCGAGAATCAACTAGTTTGTTGTTTCTAAATATGTTTTTTTTTTTTAAGTTCACCAAGGTTTTTTTTTTATGTGTACCACAAGTGTAATCTCATTTTGTTTAGTGCTGACTATTGGCCAATTTGGTAGAGCTCAGTCTCCAGTGGCCGTTACTGCCCTCGTAGTTATTTCCTGTTTTGGGCACACAGAAAAAGCATCGCAAAATATGTAAGTCAGTCGTAAAAAGAAATAACGCTGATTTCATCAATCATGGTGAAAATAAATTAAAAAATTTGTTGACCAGTCGATAAAAAAAACTGAAGTTCGTAAGCAATCAGAAGCGGTAAAATATCACGAAGTTCGTCAATCGATCACGGAAAAACATCGTGAAATTTGTCAGTCCATCACGAACAAATATCGTGAAATTCCTCAGCCATTCGCAGAGAAAAAAACATGAAATTTTTCAATTTGATGCAGAAAAACAATCGTTACTTTCATCAGTATGTCGCTAGAACAAGTAGGGAAATTTGCCAATTGGTCACAGAATAAAATTGCTAAATTTGTCAATTGATCATGAAAAAAAAATTTATGAAATTCACCGATCGCTCTCCAGAAAAAATCGTGAAATTCGTCGTTTGGTCGTGGAGAAAAATCACAAAATTTTTCGGTCAGATGCAGAAAAATAAACATGAATTTTGTCAATTTGTTGCACGAAATTTGTCAGTCGGTCCTGAGACTTGATCGTCGTTTAACAAAGAAACATTTTTGGAAAATGATTTTTTGGAAACAGGAGCCTTTCACCCCAATATTCTTTAAGGCACAAATCCTGCCATCCTGTCTCTAAATTCAAGCCCTGAAAACCTGTAATGTATATTATTAGTGTTGTACAAAAAGTGTAATTTAAACATTAAAATATTCTGTTTATTTTTACAATGAAATGCTGATAATTGCTATTGGATTTGGATATGGGATTGGCTGTATTGATAATTGCTAATAAATTAATTTGTACAATGAAATGCTGATAATTTGTATAACAAATTTTAACCAATTAATACGCCTATAATTGTAGAGTATTTTCACAAAGAAATACATACTTTCGTTTTATAATTTTAACATAAAATAGCTACTAATATACCTATGAGTTATTTTCTCCAAACATAGGTTCAGTTGATGCCGATTTTTTGTGTTAATTATTTAATACTGTTTTACGTTAAGTCACATTTAGTTTTTTTTAAGTTAAATTATTTTGATATTTATAAGTAAAAAGAAAATTACTTTTAATTTTAAATATTTATAATGAAGTTACAAAAATAACTAATTGGATGTGCCAATTGCCAATCCCAAAACCTTCTTCTATCTTATACATCTTAATATTTCAAAAAGTAGTTCCAAATGTTAATATTTCAATATTATATCAACTTTGATTTTTATCTAGAATTTCTGCTTCAGTCAATTAATCAGAATAACAATAAGTTAATCTCGATCATGATATTTATTAAAATCAATAACTTTTTCATTATTCTGTTGTTCATCAGCTGTTTGCGAATAGCCAGCTTAGTAGGATGCGAAGTTCGCGTCACTTCACGAGCCGCCAATATACAGTACAAAAAACAGCGAAAAATCAAGAAAATTTTACAAAAATCACTTTTACAGTGTCACCTTATGGCGGAATATTTCCAAATTCAAGGAGAAAATGCTGGCCATGGCCAATATAATATACAACAAAAATATACACACAAAATTGGTTCAATTCTATGCTTAGCTTCATACACTTTTCGACGTTACAATAATGAAAATGGCACAAAAATCGCAATTACAGCGCCCCCTTCCAGTGGAATGTTTCCATATTGAAGGAGGGCTAGCCGGCTATAGCCAAAAACATTAACCCATTTATGCCTAGCGTCCCATTTTTGGGACGTTTCAAATTTTAATGCATTTGTATAATTTTCTTCTTCTTTATAACATGAAAATTGCACGAAATCATTATTTATAAATGTCTTTATCTATAACCGAGAGATGACACCACAAGGTGGCAGGGGCGGATCCAGAGAATCGTTTTTTTTTGGGGGGGGGGCGATATCGAGTGACATATAATCAACATAGTCATAATTTCTGTAGCTCAAATCCTTCCTTGCAGTTAATTATTAAATGAATATGAAATTAATGCGATTTAAAAATATTACAGACTCTCGATTATCCGACATCCGATTAACCTAAACACTCGGTTATCCATCACTCTTATTTTATAATCTCGACCTCTCCTCAAAATATCGTTTATTGTTACTTATTAGGTCGTAAAATTAAAAACGTTATAACAGAATTTATTTATTAAATGCCTTTTTTTTTCTTTTTCTGTTTACTCTTATACTATGGTAATTATTTATCTTATTTTTTGTTCTTTTAGTTATAGTGAAGAACGTTAGTAACACAAGCCTGCGATGATTGTCTTTTTTAACTTTTGATAATTGATTTTGATGTAAGACTTTTTAAAAATTTGCGATTTATGTGAAAGCCTGACGTGATGGCATGGTACAAAATCAAGGTCATTTTTGGATTCAGCATTAAAAAATACATAAGAACCAATTACCGAAAGCTGAAAAACATAATCATCACATCCATTTTTTAATATCAGATTTCTGAAAGAGGATAATCTCTGAAAAAAGACCCCCTTCAGAAATCTGACGGGCCTTTAACATCCTAGAAAGTCAAAATGTGTCATCTACGTGGTGTGTTAGAGGTCTGCACGGGCCGGCCCGTTTGTAATTTTTACAGTTCTCGGCCCTGCCCGGCCCGTACAAAAATCAGTGAAACAGGCCCGGCCCGACTCAATTTCTACAAAAAAAATGCGTTTTTTCTCGACATACAGTGATGGAACAGAGTAGCACTAAAGAATAAGTTGACACCGCTAAAATTTATTAGTATTCTTCGTCTTATTTAAGGATAGATTTTCCTCCAATGTAAAGAATACTAAAAAAAGTTAGTGGTAACAATCGCCTAACTGCTGCGCCACTGTTCCATCACTGGACATACAATTAAGATTCTTTTAATGAATACTAGATACATATTTACGGGAACATTTTACAGTATATTTTAGATTAATATGTGTTCGCAAAACAGAAAACAAACAATAGTAAACATTAACGATTACTTACAATGTTGTAGTCATCGTCTCTAAAGACATTTCAAAATTCCAATAATTCAGAATAAAGGATTAAAAACATGATAACTTTTGAAGCTGTATAATAAAATGTAGATTTGTGAAAATATTTCTCTCATTTTTAAGGCTTTTCTCAAATCCAAAGGAGCTACATATCGACACATTTATGAATTCATTTCTTTTTGGAAACGCGTAAGATTGGCAAGTGTTCTTATTCAGAAACTATGTAAATGCCGTCTTTATCATAGATAAAAGCAATATATCTTTCTCTGAAAATACTGCCAAAGTTAGCGTTTTGAATCGAATTTCCGGAAGCGATAGCACAGGAAAGGAGAAAAACGTACAGTCAGGTGACAAGAATCTCTGTAACTAATTTATCAAATATTTAGAAAACTATTCGTTTCCAAATGCTTTCAATAGTCAGGCCGGTCAATTTTATACCTTTATAATTAAAAATGAGCCAGAACATGTGTCTGAAAGTTTCGCATTGTTAAGCAGTGAATATGAGCACCCCTTAAGGTATATTTCCAAAGATACTGTTAACAGAAATTCATTATCACTATTAATACTTTTACAAAACACAATGCCTGTCCTACACATCCTGAGATCGATTAAGACCAGTTCCATCCCGGCAAGAGTCTGCTGAAAAAAAATTAAACCCGGAATCAGATGTCTTGTAACTGTACGATGCCGATCTCTACAATGGACATGTTATATATCTGTATTGATGTTGTTAAAATCGCATTGGCGCGTGACGCACATTTATACTTCTCAAGAAAATCGTATTCATTGAAAATGGCTCGTATATCGGCCCGATTACTTTATCGGCCTGGCTCGGCCCTGCAGGCCTGTTCAATTTTGTCTGTCGGCCCGGCCTGCTTAAAAAATTGTCCTAATTCTGCCGGCCCGTTGGAAAATTCGTCTTCATTCCGCCGACCCGGCCCGCCTTCCGGGCCGGGTTCGGGCCAAGCCCGGACCCGTGCAGACCTCTATGGTGTGTATACCTCTTCACTGGTGCGGATCCAAGGAAGGGGGTGATCGCCCCGATCGCCCCTCCCCTTTGGATCAAAAAATATAAATCCACCGCGAATTTCGACAAATGGTAACCGAAAAAAATCTATTTCGTCAATCGTTCGCAGGTCGAAAAATCGCGCAAAAAACGCGAATTTTGTCAAAGGATCACGCAAAAAACATGAATTTCGTCAAAGGATCAAGCAAAAACGTGAATTTCATCAAAAAAGTGCGGAAAAACATGAATTTTGCCAAAAAATCGGACATTTCATCAAAGGACCACAAAAAAACGCGAATTTCGTAAAGGACCACGAAAAAAACGCGAATTTCGTCAAAGGATTGCAGAAAAAAATGCAAATTTCGTCAAAGGATCGTAGAAAAAACGCGAATTTCGCCAAAGGAACGCAGAAAAAAATGCTAATTTTGCCAAGCAATTGCGGAAAAAACGCTAATTTCGTGAAAGAATTCCGCAAAAAACGCTAATTTCGCGAAAGAATCGCACAAAAAATGCTAATTTCGTCAACAGATCTCGGAAAAAATGCGAATTTTGTCAAAGAATCGCGAAAAAAATACGCGAATTTCGTCACAGAGCCGCGGAAAAAACGCACAATTAGCACCAGGAGGAGATGCCCCTAGGAGCACATCCACGGGGGGCATCGATCGGGGCAGTCGCTGCCCCCCAAGATATAAATCCAATGCTTTTAACGGCATTTTTCGCGGAACAGACAGACAAGCAAACGAAAACACTTTTCGGGTGTCACTGGTAAACCTCACTGACGTTTCAGCAGATAGTGAACAAAATAGGATTACGTCCTGTCAAAAGGCATATGGCGCCATAATTTTTAGACTAATGGGTTGAGGTGGGGATGATGCCACTTCGTGTACCTTTTGTTAAATCTCTACAACAGAAATTGGCAAACGAGATCCCTTTAAAGTGTTGAAACTTTTTCGTTCTTTCAAAGAAGCTGCAATTCTAATTTCTGTATAATGATATTTTTGAGGAGTGCTTTATTGTTTGAGAAAAGAATGGGATTCATAGCAATTTCCAAAGAAAGAAAGAAACAAGAAAAAGAAAGGTCCTTTGAAAAATTCAAGCATCTTAATGTTTTCTGAAGAAAATCAATAATGTGTAAAAAATATACTGTTATTGCCACCCACATTGGTAAATTTCAAGGGTATTTCATGAATGAAAAAAAAGGATTATGTTCTAATCCTAGTCAGTTAAAAGCTAAAATGCGTATGGTGTGTTGATTTCTTAAAAACCAACTTGGTAATTTGTTCTTCCCTTCTTTGCCCCGATCTAACCCCCCCCCCCCCCCACTCCTGATGGATGCGCACCTAGGGGAATCTCCTCCCGGTGCTAATTGTGCGTTAATTTTGACAACCCTTTGACGAAATTCACGTTTTTTCAGCGATTCTTTGGCGAAATTTGCGCATTTTTTTCGCGATTCTTTGAAGAAATTCGCATTTTTTCAGAGATCTGTTGACGAAATTAGCGTTTTTTGAGCGATTCCTTCGCAAAATTAGCGTTTTTACGCAATTCTTTGAAGAAATTCGCGTTTTTTTGCAATCCTTTGACGAAATTGGCGTTTTTTGCGCGATCCTTTGACGAAATTTGCGTTCCTTTTGCGATCCTTTGACCTGCGAACGATTGACGAAATTTATTTTTTTCGGCGACCATTTGTCGAAATTCGCAACAATCGGTGGTCCCCCCCCCCCGTGGATCCGTGCCTGCAAGGTGGATATTTATTTGCTTAAATTGAGGCCTTTTTCGGTGTTTATAGATTTTTAATTTTTCAAGAGGGCGAAATGTAAAAAGTAAGTTTATTTGTATTTTTTCTATCATAGACCCAAAATCGCAAGTTATAATCTTAGCTTGTGGACTTTTCTGAAATACGTATTTTTTTTAAATTGCGAAATTAAATGTCCAAGCCTATTTTTTATGCATTTTTGTAATGTATAAAATATAGGGTTCTAGGTACAAATGGGCACATATTTTTGTTACAAATTTAGGAGACAGTTATTTATGCTATCTCCTTTCGAAGATATTTATGAAATAAATTGTTATTAGTCTGCAATACGTTTATTCTTATTTTATTATTAATAATAGTTATAACGTTATTAGTCTCTGCAAAGAAGTAAATATATATTTTTTGTAGTTCATTAAAATACTAATTATAGTACATAATATACAATTTAAAAACATTTTAAATATAAATATAGGCAAAATGTATAATTATGCATATTATTCTACTAGAAATACTCATATTTTGTTCTTTTACGTTTTATCAAATAAATACAAAAAAAAAAAAAAAAAAAAAAAACTAAGTTTAATTTTTTTTAGTTTTTTTCCAGATCATTTTGCAATATTTTAAAGTGATTTTACCAAAAAATTTGAGAAAACAAGAATTCAGGCACAAATGGGTTAACAAAAAATTAGGTGCAATACTATGCATATTTTCATACAGTTTTTGATGGTGCAATGGCGACACATGGACAGACAGACAGACATTTTGTATAAACATGTTTTGGGATCTCTGACCCCTAAAACATCTAAATCCGTTGAAAACCGGAAATTGAGAAAATTTCGATTACAATACTTTCTTCTAATGAAGATAGAAGAAAGTAAAAATAGGCTGTTTAATTGTTAAACTTAAAAGAAAGAAAATTAATTAAATAACTTCAAATTTTGTTTTACATTCTGAAAGTAAAAGGTATAATTTTCTAAAAGACGTAAACAAATTCTTAAATTTATTATAAAGAGTTCAGATATCAATGTTAGGAAAGCTGGCAATTCTTTAAACTTTTGAGAATTACTTTTTACTCATGAATAGTGAACTTACTTTCATATTTTGCATTATAAACAAAAGTTGTTTGGGTCAAACGATTACTCTTATCCTTATATATTAGTTTTGGTGCGTTCTGCCGGATATCCGGCAGAGAAGTCGGATATCCGGTGATTGTGATTCGGATATCCGATGATATTTCGGATATTAAAAAATCAGCCGGATATGCCGGATATCGGATATTTGCCGGATATCCGTTGCATCCCTACTCATTTTCCAAGAAAAAATCCCCTGAGAATCCCCTGATGTATTTTCAGGGATGAATAATTTTTCCATGTCAACAATTAATGACATTTTTTAAACCAGTATCACGACCCCTCACCCCCTTCTCCTTTAAAAAAAATACAAACTAGATAATCTATACATACATAAAAATACAGTTTATATATCACTTATATAAACAATATGAATAGAACTTTAAAGGAAAAACATTAATTTGTGTATAACAGAGATGAAGTCTGCAAGCCTTGTGGGGCTCTCCTTAAAAAACTTGATAGATTGCAGTAAGAATTTAATTTCCACTTAGGGATTTTATTACCTTTTTGAAAAGCATTATGAATAATATGAAGGCTCAAGTGTCAATACCAATTTTAAAATGTCCTTTATTTTTCTTAAGTTCTTCTTTAACAGTTTTCAAACCTCACGATGTTAGAAGGCATGTCTAGTGACCAGGGTTAGAAAAAACCCAACCCACTGGGCCCACTAGTCTAAAACCCGGGTTTTTCTGATAAAACCCGGGTTTTTTCGGGCTTTATTGAGTTTTTTTGGAGAGCACTTTAAGCTTCTAATTTTCATATACATAATACCTGAATTCTCCATTTATCAGTGAAACTTGGGCATAATTTGCATTAATTAAGTATGAATTAACAAAAAGTATATAAAAAGAAAAAAAAATCAAATTAATTTAAAAGGTACATCTGTATCTCATGGGACTAGTTTGCTGAACGAAGCCTATATTAAGTGAACCACAAATGGATTTCTTTATATAATTCTTACCTTAAGTTAAACATGTTAAATTTATATAGTTTCTTTCATTCACTTCAAATCAGAAATCAGTTGAAGACTTTTTTTTTTCTTTTGAAAGAAATGGGATTTGCAATAATATATTTGAAAATTTTAGCAAAATTTGCTACATATATATTGCAACAGTATTAAATGTTAAATTAGATTGTCATAGAAGTCAGTAACATTTGTAAATTTATATCACAAATGGCGATACACTTATTACTAGCTTTGCTGCTTTATCAACTCCAAAATGATTACGTAACTTGCTCCAAACCAGACCAAATGTGGGAAAGTATTGTTCGATTGAAGCAGAGGTAGCTGGTAGTGAATGTAAAGAAAAAACTCACAAAATCCAGGAGGAAACTTATCTGCTTCACTCTTTTTTGCCATAATCTGAACCATTTTTGTGTGGAAAACTCCTATATAACACTTTCATTGAACATTGAAGCAGGATAATAAATGGGATGATTAATCTTAAAAGCTATAACAATGCAAACAATCAGGATGGGGTTCAAGTGCAATCTTTTTGCATGCATTAAGATTTAAAGCATTTGAATACATTTTAGATTACAGGCATGAAAATCTTCCTTCTTTTTTTTTTTTTTTTGGTCATTTTATCTCTGCTTAGAAATTCCTTTAAATCTGGTTCTTTTGAAATATATTTAAATTGGCCTTTATCTTTGCATTCTCAAACCTTAGATTAAATAATGATACAGTTGTGAAAGCACAAGAAAATTTGAAAAAAACCCACAATGGGTTTTTTCAATGCCCGTAAAAACCTGGTCATGTTTTTCGGGCTGGGCCCACTTGGGCAAACCCTGTCTAACAGCCACTGACTATTAACCCAATTTTCGTTTTCACCCATACTCATTCCTTAGATTAAATAATGTTACAGTTGTGAAAACATGAGAAAATTTGAAAAAACCCACAATGGGTTTTTTCAAGTGGTCCTGCTCGAAAAAACCCTCAGATTAAATAATGTTACAGTTGTGAAAACATGAGAAAATTTGAAAAAACCCACAATGTTTTTTTTTCAAGTGGTCACTAGGGCAAACCCTGTCTAACAGACACTGACTGCTAATCCAATTTTCCAGTTTTCACCCATTCTCATGCAGGGTTAGAAATTAGTGGTTGTTAGTCGTCAAATGCAACTAAATTATTGCCTTTCACGACCTCAAAATTATGCCTAGTCGTCAAATTTGACGCCTTGCTTTCTTTCATTTTAATTTTTGTTTAACAAACGCTTTCATTCATACTTTAGCATCAGTTCTCCGCCGCATGCACTTCAAGAGCAACGGTTTTCGATATAAGATCGAGCAGCGGCACGTGTCTTGACTCCCTTACACTTGTCAATTACCTCTAAGTTCACTTCATTTTCATCAGAGAGCCCGATTTTAAAAACTAAATATCTTGGATTCAATTTTTTTGTTGTAAGATTGTCTAAAATAAATATTGGATGATAAAATTCTATTTTTGTGAGGAGTGTGGGGTTTTTTCTTGTTTTTTTTTTTTATGCAAGATTTTTTTTTATTATGCAATATTGCTCCTTCCTTATATGTTCGTAAACATTTTTCTAGAATCCAGCCAAATATAGTAGTTCAATCAGGATTTTACGGTTTTATAGAAAGCCAGTTTTTATTTTGTTTTAGTTATTAACACAGACATAAAGTGTTTAATATGTACAGCCCCCCCCCCCCCCCTGTCGTTAATGCATAAAAATAGAAACAATATTATTTTGTTAACATAGTTGCGAAAAGAAATGATTAAACGTAACATAATAAGATATAACATAAAATTGCAACCATGAAATGCAGTTTTACACCTAGAAAAAAAATTGTAGGTGCCTTTTGACGCCTTACTTAGAGTACCTAATTTCTAGAGTACCTGTTCTCATGCCTTATATTAAATAATGTTACAGTGTGAAAACATGAGAAAATTTGAAAAAACCCACAATGGGTTTTTTCAAGTACGCATGCCTGAAAAGACCCGCAGATTAAATAATGTTAGTTGTAAAAACATGAGAAAATTTGAAAAAACCCACAATGGGTTTTTTCAAGTGGGCCCGCCCGAAAAAACCCGGGTTGGTTTTTTCGGGCGGGCCCACTTGGGCAAACCCTGCTAGTGACTGAATGGATGTCGCCAGACGTTAGTAGTACAGATTAAATATAACATATGTTATATCTAATCTGTAAGAAGGGGTGGCTAATTTCCAATTCTACATATCACGATGTTAGAAAAAACGTCTTAGTTTGATTTCATTAAGACTACACAAAACACGCAAACAGCAGCAATTGCCCTCAATTTCCCAGAGTAACCAATCATTTTGCCAGGTTTTCCCAGGTTTGGAGAATCTTTTGCAATATCCCCTGAGATTCCCCTGATTTTTTAGGGCCAAAATTTATCCCCTGATTATCCCAGGAATCCCATAATCCCCTGATGAGTATGAACCCTGTTTAACGAAATTCACGTTTTTTCGCGGGAAAAAAATGTCCGAAAGTTGCGGACAACCTTTTAAATTAATTTCATTAGTGTAGACAAAAATTGTCCGCAAGACGCAAGAGATTTTCTTTGTCCGCGACTATGTCGCTGTGTTTCTGTCACTGGGTGTCTGAGAAAATCTGTTTCTTTTGTACAACTGTCATACATGAAATTTATTGTTATCAGGTAGGGGAAATCAAAGGTATGGATTTTCAGTTGCAGTTGTCTACCTATTTTATGGCTTGACAGGACAGGTTGCACAAAATATGCAACTATCATATGTGCTACCGTGGAGCAGCGCTCCGCACGCTTTAATTACTTTTTCCTGCGTTTTCCTCCCCAAAGGTCAAGATGGGTGGTTTAGGAGGAGATTAAAGGAAGACCGTCTGAATAGGTTTGACTGCGGAGTTAGTAAAGCATCCATTTTGATGCAAAACTACATCTTTTTTGTCTCGAATTATACTCTTTATCTAAAATCTTAGAAACTTTTGAAATTTCTCTTAAATTTAAAAATCTATTTTTATCCACTAAAGATTTCACAATCTTCAAACTGCTTACCTGAAGACTTTGCCAAGAACTCTAATAAAAAATTTGCATATTTAAAAATAAAACATAAAATTAAAGTGCGCGGCCTTTGTTTTTCTCTCTTGAGTTTAATAACATTAAATGCTGCATTTAACTGATGAATATTTTTTTAGATAATTTTTATCGACAGAAATAACTGCCTTTTGTAATGCCTGTATTTTATACTTATATTTTCTCCTTTATAGTTCAAAGGACAAAACAACTTTCAAGTTATTAAAAACATGACATATTATTTTTTTCATTCAAAAATTCCTTATAATAGAAAAGAAAATTATACAAATATAAGGAATTTCTTAAATGAAAAAATAATGAGTCATTTTTTAATAACTTGAATAACCTATGGAAAACATAGGAAAAATTGATTATTGAAAATTTTATTCTTGAATTGAAACTATTAAAGGTACAATTAAAAGATGAATAAAATATTCAAGCTACTTTTTTTTTCTTGAGTCCAAAGTATGGAGTAACTAGCTCAGTGTTGCCTGGATGTAAGCCAAAGAAATTTTTAGTACTTCGAGTTATTACAGTTCATATATAATAAAGTAGGTTTGTTTAAATTATCTTTACAAAAGCTACATTATTATTAACAACGTCACGACAGTTGTTGCGTATAGTACGGGACATTTAGAATGCGTACAATCTTTAAATTTTCTTTCAATAATTTTAAATATTGAAATCCACAGAATTTATGCATTTAAGATAAGCGAAGATTTATTTCCATTTCAAGTTATTGATGATAAAAGATTAAAAATTGTTCTTCTATAAGGCTTTAAAATGTGGAATAAAAATAAGACTTCGGCTTAGTGACATACTTCTTGATTTTTGATTAAATAAGAAGTGAATTGCAATCCTGATTTCCTATACAAAAATTGTCTGTCGTGATACAAAAAAAGTACATAAGCACGCAGTTTATACGATTGACTGTATAATAAAATCTTTTTTTTTTGTGTGTGTGTGAAAACAAAGTTTATTATTGTTTATTCGAATCAGCACCATCCCCTAATCGAATTAGATTCTGCTTTACAAACATGATATTATACTTTGATTAAATCTTGTTTTAAAATAATTTTTATTAAATTTTACATACTTGACAATCCCAATGTCTCTGACATATTTGCAAACAAACGAAACAAAAAAAAAAAAAAGAGACGAAAATTTCAGTTCATTTCAATCAGATATTAAAGAAATAATATTAAATAATTAAACTACCCCTTCCACTAAATTTATTCAGTTTTTGTGCAAAATATTATACAGAATTAATACATTTTTTCAGAGAAAGGGAGGAATAGTCTCTTTCTATAGGCGAAGTCCTGGATTATGATCATGTGCTCCGGTAGAGGTCTGCACGGACCCGGGCTGGACCCGAGGCCCGGCAATACGAGGGCAAACTTTTAAACTGGCCGTGCCGGTCCAGGCCGACAAAAAATTAAGCAGCCCGTTATGAAAATTTAAACGAAGCCAATGAAATAACAAATATATAAAAAGTACAGAGATCGGTATTGGACAGTTACATTGTATCTGAGTCCGGGCTTAATATTTTCAGCACTGTAAGCCTGACTTTGGCCGTTCCAGGATCAGGCTTGCATTTTTTCTCTACACTGTAAAAAAAAAAAAAAAAAAAAAAAAAAAAAAAAAAAAAAAAAATCTGTAAAGTTACTAAAGTTTTTCTAGGAAACTGGGATTCCTAGAACTTTTTATGTAACGGCGACAACAAAAATTCCTGTAACAGCGCTGTTACAGGAATTTTTGTTGTCGCCGTTACATAAAAAGTTCTAGGAATCCCAGTTTCCTAGAAAAACTTTAGCAACTTTACAGATTTTTTTTTTTTTTACAGTGTGCATAGCCTGAACTGGATTTAACTGTTCCCAGTATGTGCCGTCCGTGTAATGTATTTTGTAAAAATAGTGATAGTGATAATGCATTCCTGTTAACGAAATCATTGAAAGGTGGTTCTCAAATTCCCTGCTCAACAACGCGAAACTTTCTAACATGTTTTCCGACCCATTCAAAGATGTAAAGATGTAAAATGGATTGGCCTGACTTGAAGTGATTTCCATTTTTTGATAAATGAATTACTTGTCGAGATATAAGAGATTCTTGTCACATGACAGCAGGCTTTTCTCCTTTCCCGTGCCTTCGTGTCAGGAAATTCGATTCAAAACTCCAACTTCAACGATATTTTCTGAACGATTTTTTGCCTTTATTGAAAAAGTGGAAAACGCTATTCGAATACATAGTTACTTAATAAGAACACATGCAATTTTATGTGCTTCCAAACAAAGTTAGGAAGTAGCTCTTTCGGATTTGAGAACAGCCTTAATAAGTTACATAGAAACATTTTCAAAAATCTACTTTTTATTATACAGCTTCAAAAGTTTTGATGTTTTTAACCCTTTTTTTTTCTTTTATTCTAAACTCCGTTAATTATTAAATGAATCTTTATTTGAATGCTAAAAAGTATAAGCAAGCAAGTGATCATTAATGTTGCTATTGTGTGTGCAATAATTAGTCGTTAGTCGTTAGCCCGCAGTTCAATAAAGAAACATCTCTCTATTCTAAAAAAAAGTATCTACCGCTGTCACCGCCGCTGCCGGTTTTGAATTTTTTGTGACCGGAGGTCTTTCTTCGTTAATATTAAGAAAAATAATGCATACAAAAATATGAAAATAGGTAGTATTATACAGAAATGTTTGATAAACACGCTGATGCAGACAGTTTTCAGATCGAAGAATTATTTTAAGAGATATTTAATGCTAAAGTTGGACAAAATCGTTCCACTAAAAAAGTTTTATAGGAGCAAAAACTATACATCGGAATTTAATAATTTTTAGATCATTTTATGTGTTATAATTTCCTGGTGTGCAGAATTCATTTATTATTTTAATTTGACTCATTTTTCGAGGTTTTATTTCTATTTTAAATTCAAATTTTCAGCATTTCGAGGGATATTTTTTACTTACTAGGGGGCTCGGCCCCCTACGAGCTACGCTTGCCAACCCCCGTCCAGACACCGCAGGCTCTAAATGCACGCTAATTTGATCAGCTTTAAAAATATTTCGAAAGATTGAATTATAATTTAAAAAAACAGTGGCAATCTCCCTATAAATGAATTTCTATTCATTTCTCTTTGATTGGGGAATTTTAACGCCAAATCCACTGCGGTACTACTTGATTATCCCGTCGTCCAATTTCGCCAAATTATATAAATCGCCAAACCACTCGCCAAATTATACAAATTGACATAATTTTTATTTTAAATAACGAAAGAACAAATAAATTCGTACAACATTAATAAAAATACAAATAAAACGTCGAAATAAAAATAACTTTATGACGTAGACACGTGTAACAACATTTCAAAATCAGCTAATATAAAAGGAATTAAGTAAACAGAGTCTTTGTCTCCTGGTATTTTTTAACAAAGCGAAAAGAAAGTTCTTAAAATGAGACATTTTAAATTAATCGTTTTTAATCTGAAGTAATTTTTCCAAGCTATTCTTTCTCTTTTAAATAATCGCGTGAAAGTACTTTTGTTAGCAATGAAATATTATTTGCGCTTTCCTAACAAAAATAGTTGAAAATATTTTCTCAAAATATTAAATAAATGTCTAGCGCAATTTCTAAATTTAAACTTTTTTTGCAATATTATTTTGTGTTCATTTTATGTAATAACTATAATGTGACTTAAATATGACGTAATTTCTCCTAAGACTTCTAACGCATTTAATGAATTTATTATTTTACAATATCCTTTCTCTTTTAAAATTCACGTGTATACTTTTTATGACGTAATTTTTAATAAGTTCCTGCTTTTTATACATAATTATTTAATTCTAATTTGAAAGTTTTTTTCCTGTTCATAATAGTCACGTGTAAATAAATTTTTAATTTGAAGCAAACATTATTGCTTGCGCTTTTTATACAGTTGACAACAGTTTAAATTAGTACAATTTTCTTAAATCTGTAAAAAATATCTCTAGAAATGCTGAAAATTTGAATTTAAAATAGAAATAAAACCTGAAAAAATGAGTCAAAATAAAAAAATTAATGCAATCTGCACTCCGGCAAATTCTAACGCATAAAATGATTTAAAAATGATTACACTGCCATGCATAGTTTTTGCTGCTATAAAACTTTTTTAGTGGAACGATTTTGTCCAACTTTAGCATTAAATATATCTTAAAATAATTCTTCGATTTGAAAACTGTCTGCATCAGCGTGTTTATCAAACATTTCTGTATAAAACCACTGATTTTCATATTTTTGTATGCATTATTTTTCTCAATATTAATGAAGAAAGACCTCCGGTCACAAAAAATTCAAAACCGGCGGCGGCGGTGACAGCGGTAGTTACTTTTTTTTTTAGAATAGAGAGATTTTAGAAAATTGTACTAATTTAACCTGTTGCCAACTGTATAAACAAAAAGGAAACAATAATGTTTGCTTCAAATTAAAAATTTATTTACACGTGACTATTATAAATAGAAAATATACTTTCAAATTAAAATTAAATAATTGCGTATAAAAAGCAGGAACTTATTGAAAATTACGTCATAAAAAGTATACACGTGAATTTTAAAAGAGAAAGGATATTGTAAAATAATAAATTCATTAACATGCGTTAGAAGTCTTAAATAGGACAAATTACGTCATATTTACGTCACATTACAGTTATTACATAAAATAAACACAAAATAATATTGCAAAACAGTTTAAATTTAGAAATTGTGCTAGACATTTATTTGATATTTTGAGAGGATCTTTTCAACTATTTTTGTTAGGAAAGTGCAAATAATATTTCATTTCTAACAAAAGTATTTTCACGTGAATATTTAAAACAGAAAGAATAGCTTGGTCAAAATTACGTCACATTAAAAACGATTAATTTAAAATGTCTCATTTAAAAGAACTTTCTTTTCGCTTTGTTAAAAAATACCAGGAGACAAAGACTCTGTTTACTTAATTCCTTTTATATTAGCTTATTTTGAAATGTTGTTACACGTGTCTACGTCATCAAGTTATTTTGATTTTGACGTTTTATTTGTATTTTTATTAATGTTGTACTAATTTATTTGTTCTTTCGTTATTTATAATAAAAATTATGTCAATTTATACAATTTGACGAAATTGGTCGACTGGATAATGAAGTAGTACCGCAGTGGATTTGGCGTTAAAATTCCCCAATCAAAGAGAAATGAATAGAAATCCGTTTATAGGAGATCGCTACTGTTTTTAAAGTTATAATTCCATCTTTCAAAATCTTTTTAAAGCCGATCAAATTAGCGTGCATTTAGAGTCTGTGGTGTCTGGACGGGGGTTGGCGAGCGTAGCTCGTAGGGGGCCGAGCCCCCTAGTTTATTAAAAATATTGACTTTGATAAAGTAAATAATGTTTTATCTAAATTTGCTGAGTAATGACGGAAAAAATAATATCTAAAGAATAAGCATTACGAATGCAGAGTATTTTTCCTATTATACAGGAAAATAATCTTGCTATTTAAATTTCACACATTTATAAAGGAAAATTGGTAACATATTTTTGCAGATTTAGATAGCTTATTTTAAACAAAGGTATGAAACTTACAATGAAATAAGAAAATGTGTTCCTTTTTTTTTTTTTTACAGGGTTTAAGACTACAAAAGCTGAAAAAAGGAATTTTTTGTATTAATACCAGCTATTAATTATTCTCTATTTGCTGGGGGGATGGGAGAGAATTAACATCAACGATTCTAATGAATAACAAATACACTATAATAATCTAAAAATTTTGGGACTTATAAAATTTTTAAATTATTTTTATATTTTATTTATTATTTTATTTTTTTTATTTGGGAGAAGGGTAAGTAATTTATTTATTTTTGCACAACTTAACATTTGAAAGAAACAAGAAAAGAGAAAAATATTTTAAATGTTTTAAGTTTTGTGGGTAAGGAAAGAAAAATTCATGATTTTAAACTCTGTGCAGAGGAGTGGAGGATTAGATGACATTAAAATTTTTAAAGATACCCCCCTCCCCCCTTAAAAAATGAAAAGTATTCATTTATATATATAAAATAAATAAATAATAATTAAAAAAACGTAGCTTTTATTTTAAATAGAAAACAAATACTGCTGATGGGAATTAAAATCTCAGTTAAATACTGCGTTGATTAACTTTGATGTTGAAAAATATTAATGTATAACTGAAAAACAATGATAGATGTTAAAACTTAATAATCTTATTCATAAATATGTATCGTAAGAAATTCTTAAATTTAAAAATCGCTATTTTAGGGGTTAAAAATCATTGATATTATACATTTTGAAACATTCACGAAGGCTTAAAATTGAAAAGAAAAATGTAACTGCATTTTAAGAACGCACAAGCTACGTAAATATTCCACTAAGGGCTTTATTCTTGCCTTTCCTCTCGCGTGCATAAATCATAAATCTTTTTTTTTTTTTTTCAGTCATTCTGTAGCTATGCTTCCACTTAGGCAACAAAATGGATTCCTGTATGCATCAATAGCAGGCCAGTGCAAAGAAGAAAATATTTCCTTCTCATCTGAGCCCCGACAGACCGTTTGGAGGTGGGGGAAATTTTATTGTGTAGTTGACCCGTGCCAGATAATGCGAAGCCATGTGTTACAATCATGTGATTTTGTCATTGTTAACTTTACTATGTTGCTTTTGGAGACTTTTCAACAAAAGTGAAAAATGTTCTTTAATAGTTTTCTTGACGCTGTTGCAAATTATAAAAGTTTGTAAGATCAATCAGTGTCATGCAGAATTGCAATATCTAGAAAGGGGTTTTATAATTACATATTAAAGGTCATCTATGGCTATTTGAATTTAATATTTTATGTTAATTAAATGACATAAATGTAATTTAGAAAGATAATATTACAGGGATTAATTATCCTTTTTGCAAGTACAAAATGTATTTGTTTCTTCTGGTGCTTCCCCGCCCTTATGTTATCTATTCTACTTTTTAATTGTTTTGTCCTTTTCTTCCTATATATGCGATATAAATATCCAATCAGTCACATAGTTTTTGCATTAAAAAGGGGAAATAAATGTAAGATTGAGAAACGGAAATGTGAAAAGAAAAATTAACAAAAATACTAAACGAGCATTAATATAATGAGCATAGCTTAAAAAGATATGAAATACTATTTTTTATTTAGTATTTTCTTAATTTATAGCTACAATTTACAAACAATCACTTCAGGCTGTTTTAAAAAATATTTTTGTTTGCTCGACTTGTAAAACTTTATAATGTATTTGCAGACTTATTTTTAAATGTAAAAACATGACATTCGCAGGCAAAATTATTGAAGTTAGTTTAGAATTGAAAAGCATTTTTCATTTTTCGACAAATGCATCAAATCTTGCACTTTAAACAATTGTGTCTCAGATGACCTTTCCTAGCCTCAAAACTGAACTTATAACACATATTTTGCACTTTTTTCTGAAATATCCTTTGTCTTTATAGAAAACACTCTTTGCTACCGTGGGGTCAGAATAAAAATAATAGCAACTTTATGGCATTTAAGCATAAAAAGGTTTTTGTGATTGTGTTAGAGAATAGAAAATTTGAATGGAGACCATAATAGTGAATTATGTTGACATATATTTTCATGATGGTTTTTATTTGTGTGATACTTGCTGACCAGCCCAGCGTCGCCCGTGATGTGATGATATTAATCTTAAATTTGCAAGTTTATATCTTTAATCTGATTTTTTTTTTTTTAATTTATACGTTTAAACAAAAATATTTCCAAACAAACCTCGTATCGGAGGCCTTATACCGAATACGTATTTTAAAGTAAAATTAAAATGTGCACTCTTTAAAGGATGCCATACATTTTTCCGTATTTCAACAAAAAATAGAGGATTCGTAATTTTAAAGGGCACGGATATTTTTTTCACATCAGACATTTAATATTTAAAAATATATATATAGTTCTTATTGTCCAAACTCGTTAAATTTTTATGAGTCATAAATATAATGGTTTCAAAGCCAGTACACAAGATTCGTGGAAAACTATTAATATTTACTGGTAAGACGCTGACTTTTTTTTTCTTCTATTGTCCAAACTGTTTTAAATTGTTATCCGTTATAAACATATGTTATGATTTTGAAACATGTGTAAAAAAAAAAAAATTGTGAAAATATTGATATTTAGTTGTGAGAGTTACCTGTTTTGTAAATAAATAACGTTATTAAAGTAATTACCAGGACCTTCTTTATATTAAATTTTAAGTCGAGCATTTCATGGTCCTGTTGAAAGGAATACCATACAATAAGTAATGAATTCAGGGGGTTACCTGGGAGGGCGGTTCTTCCCTGAACACCGAAATGTCACTCCCATCAGCTTTGTAATTTTGTGCTTATTAAAGTTGTAGAAGAGCAATTCCCACCCACTCCATACTGTCTAACACTCCGGGAGCATCAGTAATCGCTTCCGGAAAAAAGTGCCGAAATTCAACACTCCAGTTATACCTGCTAAGATGGAAACTTGTCTAAAACGGATTTGTTTTTCGATCCGTTGCAATTCCATTTTTACAGGTTTTACTGTAAATACATTTCTTGGAATATCGTATTATTAGTTTATTAATAATAAAACATAAAAATGCAAGTGCCCATATTTTTCTGCGGACAACGCGGGGGAGAATGCAGCAATCCTCAACAACATCTAACATTTTCGTGGAAATCCATATTTAAAAAAATTAGTTTATGGATACACAGCGAGGTGAAAGAATATCACTTTTCAACTTGCATTAGGAAGAGCTATAAAACTTATACTTAATAAAGTAATATATATATATATATATATTACTAGCGCTGCAGTTCGCAGCCAAGTCCAACTAATAAGAGTGAATTATGTCAGCCAGGTATCGGTCCGGATAGCCTAACAGGTAAGGCATTGGCACGGCACGCCAAGTATCCAGGTTCGATCCCTGGTCTGGACATTTTTCGCTCTGTTGGAAAAAACTTCAACTGTACTACTCCAGCCTTGAATATGAAATATATATATATATATATATATATATATATATATATATATATATATATATATATATATAATCTAAAAAATCGTAAAAGACTATAACTAGTTGGATGTGCCAATCCCAAAACTTTCTTCTATCTCACACATCTTAATATGTCAAAAAGAAGTTAACAGATGTTAATACTTCAATATTATTAGTTCTAAACTATAGCAACTTTAATTTTCATCTTAAATTTCTGCTTCAGTCAATTAATCGGAGTAAAAACAAGTTAATCTCGATCATAATTAGGATGTAAAAAAAAATCATGATTTTTCTTTTTTTTTAAATAAAAAAAAATCGGATTTTTTATATTTAAATCTGATTTTAATGATTTTTTCCCATTGTTCAAATACTGAATAGCTACCAAGAGTTCTAGGCTTCCAAAACAATTAAACCACTAATTGCTAACATAATCTATGTTTTTACATTTTAATTAATAAAATTATAATTATTAATAATTACAGGAATTATAAAAACTGCAAATTAGTAGTTTCATTAGGTAGTATCATACAATAATGTTATATACATTAATATCGTAATAATTATGTAAAACTTTATAAATACTAGTGATATTTAACATTTATTAAAATTATTAATTGCATTTTATATTAAGGCTACTTCAAATTAATAATTATTAAACAATAAACTCTCTAATTAGGAACATATTATACATTTTTAAGCCTTAATTATTAAAATCATAACAATGTAGTATTCATTTTAGAAAGAAAAGGGGACAGGATGCTAGTTCCAAAAAAGGGCACTATTTCATGAGGAAATATATTAGTAATGGGTTTAGTGATATATAAGAATAAAAAAAAGAATAATTTTTAGTATGATAAATAAAGTGTCCTGTTTTTTGTAAAGAAATAAAGTTCTATTATTTTCGCAAGATCTTGGCCACATGAATTTAGAAATGCTGTTGAATGGGGAAGTTTTTTACAAGAAACATCTGGCTACAACTACAGATGAATTTCAACTATTTTTTAAAGGCAGGGTGCATTTTGCCAATTTCAAAAGGGTCATGGTGTGGCACCATTAAAAAAAAAAAAAAAAATGGACTAGAAGAAACAGTATAAGTAATTACAGAATTAATAAAAACTGCAAATAAGTAATTTCATTAGTTAGTAGCACAAAGAACAAATCTAACAAATATTATTTGCAGCTCGTTTTGCATTTGTACTAAGGAAAATTACTATAAACCACCAAAATCTAAACTTACACACATGTACGTGTATGCTAACCAAAAAAATTATGAGAATGAGATAAAACCCATTCATATAGAATAAATATAAGTTAGCCACTTATATCTGAAATCCTCAAAATATTTAAGTAACAGCATTATTATTTCCTCTCAGTGTGGGTTATTAGCTTTCAGTGGTTCATTTTTTTTTTCTTTTTAAGAAAAGTTTTGCTGCCTTTTCAATCCCTGATTAATTATTTTTATTTAGTATATATAAGTTACAAAATTAAAGCCTTTATTCAACCTATACCAAAGAAGCTCTTGCTGTGCTTAGCATTTTTATACCAATTATTTCTTTTTCTCATATGCATTCATTTACAATTTAGCTGTTGAGCAGATGTCATTCTTCCATTCTTCTTAGAGATGCCATTAATTACTATTTATTCTTTTACTTGTAGAAATGTATTACACTTACTATGTGTATTTTATATAAAATAATACATAAATTGATTCCCTAAAGGAAATTATGACATTGCAGATTACATTAGATTTAAATACCATTTTTAAATGAAACTGTTTTAATTTGGATAAAAACTTAAAAACGATGCTTTTTACGGACTGTTTTTAATTTTTTACAATACTCATGAATTAAGCTTAGAAACAATTATTTAAAGCTCTTTTTTTGTTTATTCATAAGTCAAAATACCTGTAGAAGCTTTCAAATTATGTTCATGTTAGATTTTAATACTTTTTTTGACATTTTAAACATAATTTTTTTTTTATATTTAAATCAATGATTTTTTTTTTAGAAATCGGATTATTAAAATCATGATTTTAATCAACTGATTAAAATCGTTGACACCCTCATAATATTTATTAAAATTAATAGTTTTTTGTTATTCTATTGTACATCAGCTGTTTGCAAATAGCCGGTTTAGCAGAACGCGAGTTTCCGTTGCTGCATGAGCTGCCAATCAACAATAGAATTACGAAAATTTGAGAAAATTATACGAAACTCACTATCACAGAGCCTCTTTCTGGCAGAATATTTCCAAATTCAAGGAGGACCTGTTGGCCATAGCCAAAAACATACACAAAAAAATTTAGTTCCATTCTATGCATAACTTAATACACTTTTCAATGGTACAATTTAAAAAAATGCCACAAAAGTTGCTATTGCAGCAACCCCTTCTGGCAGAATTTTTTCAAACTCAGGGAGGACCTACTTGCCACAGCCAAAAACATACACAAAAAATTTGGTTCAATTCTATGCATCATACATTTTTCTATGGTGCAATAATGAAAATTTCAAAGACATCGCTATTACAGCGCCCCCTTCAGGCGGAATATTTCCAAATTGAAGGAGGATCTGCTGGCTATAGCCAAAAACATACACAAAAAATTGGTTCAATTCTATGCATAACTTCATACATTTTTCGATGGTGCAATAATGAAAATTTCACAGACATCGCTATTACAGCGTCTCCTTCAGGCAGAATATTTTCAAACTGAAGGAGGACCTGCTGGCCATACCCAAAAACATACACAAACAATTTGGTTCAATTCTATGCATAAATTCATATACTTTTCGATTTTACAATTATGAAATTGGCACAGACATCACTATTACAGCGCCCCCTTCTGGCAGAATATTTCTAAATTTGACCTGTTTTCTACAACCGAACACATGCACAATATATTTGGTTTAATTCTATGCATAACTTCATACACTTTCCGATGATACAATGGCGACACATGGACAGACAGACATTTTGGGTAAACATGTTTTGGGGATCTCTGACCCCTAAAATGTGTAAATCTATCGAAAACCAGAAGTCGAAAAAAATTTCGATTACAATACTTTCTTCTATTGAAGATAGAAGAAAGTAAAAAGTGAAGAAGTAATTTTAGCCCTCTTGGAACAACATTTGTCCGACCTGGAAGCATCGTCTAGCTACGGACCTGAGAGGACAGTGATGCCCCTGGTGTGCTGATCAAGTAATTAGTATTATTTACTACAAGAAGATAGCCCGTCAGAATGACGTGTTTGAATTTTCAAAAGAATGATTTAGCATTGCATTATAAAAAGAATTATGAAGTAATAAATTTTATCTTATCTGACTAATAGGATCAGGTGAGATAAAATAGTTATAAAAACAGCCCATTTTTCATTGAAACTTAATTTGCAAGAAAGAACTTCACTCACAAAATTTGAAGAACTATTTCACAAAAAACATGCAAATTAATACTAATAATGCTAATTTAAAACATATTGTCAATTAACTTTCATCTTCGTTCGTTGCATTTAAAAAATCAATAACCTTAAATTTCTTATAAATCAGAAAAAAAATAAAAATAATAATAAGAGTCCTTCACAGATTAACTGCTGATAGCTGCCCCCAAAATAATAATTATATAACTTAAATTTTAAACAGTTTAACTCAGATTAAATCCTGATTTTTTTAAAACATGCAAAAAGAAACTTGTAATAAATTTTAATCCTTAAAAATTATCTTTTATCATTTAAGTAAATTGCAACTATTAATTGCATTAACAGATTTTTTTCTCAAATTCTTTTATTAAATTACAAATTTATTTTCCCTACAAAATACAAAATTTTATTTGTATTGATATATATATATATATATATATATTATATATATATATACATATTATATATATATATACATACACTATCTGGCATTATGTATTCCTGATAGTCTAATTATATTTTATAAGAAATACTATTCATTTTTTGTCCCAATGTCTTCAGAGTTCAATGAATTTCAAAATATACTTTTTTTTTTTTTAAACTACCGATAGATTGTGCCAACAAAGCTTAAAAGTTCACAATGAATGCATTACAAACAAATGTTTACTTACGGAGGGAGAGATTGAGCTGCCAAACTAATTTCAACTGAAGTTATCTCAGAATATATACATAATTGAATGTAAGTCATTTCTCAAATGTAAATTTATTTTGAATAATCTTTCTAAAAATGTAACTTTTATGAAGTTTTATTTGAACAAATAACTTTGAATAAAAATGGCCGAATGGAATACGATAAAGCAAAGTGGGATCCAGATGAGTTCACTCCGCAAGCATTTTACACTATTATATATATACTACGGGGCTCTGTCCCCTGCAAGCTACGCTCGCCAACCCCCCTGTTCAGACACTGCAGAATCTAAAAGCACGCTAATCTGATCGGTTTTAAAAAGATTAGAGAAGATTGAATTATACTGAAAAAACCTGTAGCGATCTCCCTGTAAACGGATTTCCATTCAATTCCCTTTGATTGCAAAAATTTAAGGTAGAATCTGTTAGGAATGTCTGGTATCTGTTAGGAATCTGTCAGGTAGAATCTGAAGTAGAGATGCAACGAATATTCGGCCGAAGCCGAATATTCGGCCCATTCGGCCTGTCTGCCGAATATTTGGCTTCGGCCGAATATCAAGTCCATTATTCGGCCTTGGACGAATAATACGCTGTAATAAATGTTTTTATATTTATACAGTATAACTTTTTAATTTGACAATTTATATTCATCATATATAATGAAAATTTTATTTGAAATTAACTAACACTTTTTTTTCCATTAACTTTCATACTCCGAATGGGTTTTATCTACCCATTTTTATATAAGAGGCTAATTTAGGAATCATGTTAAAAAAAAATTATGCTGTATCAGTAAGTACAAAAAGTATCTGTAATAAGCTAACATAATCTGTTAAATTTAAAATTAATCTATTCAAAATTGTTTTAATACAGCTGTAACAAGCTAATTCAATTTTTTTTTTGTTTTTTTATCATAATGGGAAGTTTAACATTTAACCCTTGTTACATAAAAAAATATTTCTTTCAATAATATTTTGAATTATACCTATAAAGAACATAAATATATGATTGATTAGATATAGATGTATTATATGTATAAGATATTTAAGTCGTATATGTTGCAATAGTTAAGTTTTTGTTTTTTGTTTTTTTTTAGTAAAATACGCTTAAAAGTGAAATATAATTTAAGGGATTTTTTTTAAGTATGTTACCATTTCTTATTAAATAATGAAAGAAATGTAAATACTAAATTCTTTTAATTAGTATGCATTTACGTTTTAGATATTTTTTTCAAGAATAGCATTGTAATACCTTAAAAAATAGTGAAAATGTTTTCAATAAATGTAGATTGTGATGCAGAAATAATAATCAGCATTCTCAGATGAGAGTCTTTTTCTTTTTTTTTTTTTTCGTAAATGTAACCTGCTTTTGAAAATAACCTCTCACTATATATGGTACT
This sequence comes from Maratus speciosus, assembly GCA_963932465.1. Lineage (NCBI taxonomy): Eukaryota > Metazoa > Arthropoda > Arachnida > Araneae > Salticidae > Maratus > Maratus speciosus. The sequence continues at coordinate 223,691,913 of OZ010800.1, read as the reverse complement.
TCCTGGTGCAGAAAGGTACTTTTTGGCTAATTGTGAAACATTTAGAAAGTCTTCCGAATTTTTCGCCCACCACCCCAAAGGACGCTGTTGTCTTTCTAGTAGTGGCTGGGAAAGAAAATTACTAATTTCTTTTACTCTTCACATTGAGGCGCACTTTCTAAAGAGGCTTCACTGCTGACAGCAAATTTAAAAAATATAATAATAAAGATAAATAAAAATTTTGTTAATTGTGAGCTTTATAAAGTCTACAGTGATTTCTTTCCACCATTTTAGAGGATATTCCTTTCACCCTTTCTATCAGTGGTTTTTCTTAAGATATTAAGATTTCTTATTTTTTATTTTATTTCATCTGAAAGCTGAAACTTATGTTTCCTAGTACTTTTAAAATTTTGTCATTATTTTAAAATGTAGCAACAACACATATAATATCTATTAAAATGTAACTAGACAGTACCTGATGAGGAACTTTTGCTAAGTTTTTTTTTTTTTTTTTTTGGAGAGTGGGGGGTCTGAATTATATTATTGAGGCAATTTTTAGGCCGAACATGGCCGAATATTTTTTCAGAGTAAAATAATGCTTTAAAAAATTAAAAATTTGTATATAAATAATTTTTTTTAAAGAAAACAATACATTTTAAATGTGAAATATACAAGAATTGTGCATATAGTGCATACCATATTTTGTTTTTAGACCAAAATAAGTTCATTATTCGGCGGCCGAATAGGCCGAATATTCGGCTGCAACTTGGCCGAATATTCGGTATTCGGTTATTCGGCCAAACCACTATTCGTTGCATCACTAATCTGAAGGTTGCTGTTAAGACATGCAATGGTTGTTTTCGTGTTTGGTTAAAGAAGATCAGTTAAACATTTGAAAAGAAGCTAAAATAAAATGAATTAAGTAAACAGAGTCTTTGTCTCTCGGTATTTTTTAACAGCGTTATAAAACGATTGACATAATACAATTTACTACAATTACTAAAATTTGCTGCTTTAACCCCTGCAAGGGCGGTGGTTCATTTTTGGACCACTTAATTTTAATTCTTAAATGCCACATTAGTACCAAAATATTGGGATGAATATTTCCCTTTTATTAAGTAAGTGAACAAAAGCATTTTTGTATTTCAAAATTTGTAAATTCTGGTGCCATTCACTGATTTCAAGATTTTACGAATAGAAGTGCTTTGTCCATGAAAGGGTTAAACACATATTAATGTATTTATTATTTTAAAGTTTCCTTTCCCTTTTAATATTCATGTGTAAATACAATTTTCAAGACATAATTTTCAATATTTTCCTGCTTTTAACACGTACTCAATTAATAGTAATTTTAAAGTTTTTTTTTTTTCTGTTTTTAATAGTCACGTGAAAATAAATTTTTAATCGTTTGGAAATCTTATTCTTTGCGCTGTTTTTAGAATTGAAAACAATCTCTATAATAATAGCCTAAGCCATGTGACTATCATCAACAGCTCCAGGTGGATCCCTTCGCTTTTTATATTCCAGACGGCCATTTTTGTACTTTAACGTTAGCCAGGTACAGGTGATAAGTCGCCAAATATTATTCTATCGCCATCATTTCGTTTATATTATAATAGTCCAAGTCATGTAATTGCCATAAACAACGGGCTGATTCCTTCGCTTTTCATAAGAAAGGTTTCCATTTTGATTAAAGAATCTAAATTATTTTTTCGAATAAAACTACATAAAATTTGCCATGATCGCAAAGAATTCCTGGTTAATTTTATATTATTTTATATTAATTTTATATTAGCTAAAATCTGTCGCCAAACTATAAGATTAAATGCCAATAATGGTTGATCGTAAATGTCACATTAACTTGACTTTAAGGAAGTTACACGGGTGATTCTACACAAATAGGCCATAATGATGAAACTGGATGATATTTAAATTTTTTCAACAGAAAAACCTAATGCATTTTTTTTAACATGTAGTTTAGACATGGTTTTATCATATTAGCTCATGAAATTTAACTATTAATTAAAACATATTTAAAATAATTTTTTAAACCTATTAAATATCATTCCCTCAGATGCAACTACTACCACCCAAAAATATAAAAAATACCATTTCTTACTGAAATATTTAAAAAAAAAAAAATTATGACTTCTGTATTTTAATATGAACACATAAAGTATTATTTCTATGTATTACATTATTTTTTTTGGCCTGCACATGCAATTTTTATTTGGCAAAAAACTTTGCAACTCATATTTCAGATCATTCCCTCCCTCATTAATAGTTCTGGATATTTGAGATAGGTGGTACTACTGTAGACTGAAACATTGCATATGTGCTCAGCACCCCGGTAGCAGAAAGTTCCTGACGGGTGACGTGCGTCGCAGATTTTCTTTTCCCTTTTGCAGATTTATTTTTCCATTGGATTTTTTTCCAACTTTATATTATGTTTAGTTCTTTATTATTTATTACTAAAACTTAAGATTATTATTAATAAAAATGAGTAAAATGCTTAAAAACGTTAAAAGTAAATGATTAATTAATTAAAGGTTCATTTGTAACATTTTACCTGCAGATTATTTTCAGTCCCTGAAAGATCTGTCGCAGACACTTGGAGAATTTTCTGCTATTGGGCTCAGCACATGAGTCTTACCTGTCTGTAAAACATTTTTTAAGCCATCCTGGAGAAATAGTTCAGTGTGTAAGGAATAATTTAATAGACAGATTGGGCAAATGTTAAGATGATGTTATCATTCCCTCATTTAAATTTATAAAAATAATTTATTTTCTAAAAATGTATTAATGGGTGGTTTAGTTTTCTCTGAAGGGATAATTTGAGTACATGTATTGTTTTTTAAATTTACTTTATGAGTACAAATTTTAAAAACAAATAATGTACGTTTTATCATTCCCTCACTAGTCATTCCCTCATGTGAGGGAATGATTCTGATGTGAGAATTGTTCTATTATTTTTAAAAACTTGTAGGATAGATATTTTTGTTGAAAATTTAATGCTTTTGATGAAAATAAATGCATATTTTTAGGCAAATCAATGTACAAAATATTATTTATTATGCAAAAGGTAAAAGAAAAGTCAGCAAGGAAACCAAAAAAAAAAAAAAATCTTGGAGAAATTTCATCAAAATAACTTGTGAAAGAATTTAGCATTCAGTTGAAAATATTCCTGGTACACAGCAGAAATGTAGCTTATTAATATGAAGCAATTAAGAAAATCTTAAGCACAAACCTATATCTTATTGCATATAGATTTCAGCGGAAACTTTTTTTGTATATTCTTTAAAGAAATTCAGGTAATACATTTCAAAAGAGATTGGCAACAAGGGTAATATGCATACAAACACTGGGGACTCAATAAATTTTATTTAACAGTACCTTTAGATAATTTGGATTAGATAATTTTGGAGCATGAAATTGAAATGGAGAACTATTGGAAATTGATGACAAATCAGTCAAAGTAACTTCTGTTGAACCAACAGGCAATGGAAAGTTTAAGTGGCATATGAAAGAGGATATTTATGACAACATGCAACTTTGTTTTAAAAAAAAAAAATAAATAAAAAAAAAAAAAAAAAAGCCTCTTAGTAGCAGAGAATGTAGATTTAATCTTTCTGGACAAAAGCTTTCTTAAAAATATAATTTGAAATTGTTTTTCACAAAATTGCCATTTCCCCATATTGTAATCATCCCCCCATTCTAATAAAAATCTAAAAATTATATAGAATTTCTTAATATTAAGCCTGACGGCTATTTTTTTCCTAATAAGGAGCTTTTCTAGTGTCTTATCACAAAAAATTAGGAACTTCTGACATGATTTATTTTTTCTTCATCACTATGATGAAAATGGCCTATTTGCGTAGAATCACCCACACATGTTAATGCCATCAAGTGATTTTTATTTCAACGTTTAATTTGTATTTTAATTAATGTTATAAATTTATTTGTTCTTTTGTTATTTAAAATAAAAAAATATGTCAATTTTTATAATTTGGCGAAATTGGTCGACAGAAGTAATAACATTAAAACGTTGCTTTGAAGTGGAAATTAAATCTCATGATTGAAATCTCGCATTGTCACATACGCACCGGGTTTGGCGTAATTTTTTTTAACGACAATTTGGCGAAAACCTCGTTTTCAATTCAAATACCTGTTACATATGTATTTTTAAATTATTTTCTGTTATTTTTAAAATGAAATAACAATAAATAAAAAAAAATAATAACTACAGAACAAAACAACTTATAACATTTTGGGTAAATAAAAATAAAATAAATTCAAATAAACATTTTTTAATAAATAAGCAACAATAGCCGGGTTACCATGTCAGGCAAAATAACGCCCATTTAGGTACCGCATTGCGTATGAAGTAAAAGCCATTTATTTTAAAGGTTTCAATTTTAAATGAAAGTTTTGCATTAAATAAAATGACAATGAAATACAAATTGAATTATGAATAAAAGTAACATGATGCATTTCTTAGCATACATTTAAGGGAGGCCAAACTCGTCGCCAAATTAATTTAAAATAACCTTTTCTAAAATATGAAAAAAATATCTGATTAAAATTTGAGTTGCCATCATTAGAAAAATGTATATAAAATTAGAAAAAAATATTTCGAAAACTAATTCGAATTTAAAAATTCTAATACCAGTTTTGAAATCTGCGGATCAATATTGATTTTTGGTGTTAATTTCATCGCAAAGTATTCGATATTTTAGGAGAAATCGCCGTGAAACATAATCAGTTGTTTCATCAGTCGATTCATACTTCCGTTTCATTAGGATTTTATATATATAGGGTAGATATATAAAATAGAAGTGCTATTATATATATAATAAATGCAGATCTGCTAGAGATTTCCATTCCTGCTTCCTGGTCATTTTCCAAATTCCCTAGCACTTCCTGATTCTTCCAGTAGTGTAGCAACCCTGATTTTCAAAGTTTCAACAATCAAGGTTAGCATAGCAATGCTGATCATGTAATTAGTATTATTATTTATTATAATACAGATCTGCAGATTTTCATTCCTGCTTCATGGTCAATTTCCAAATTCCCCGATTCTTCTAGTAGTAGTTGTGTAACAACAATGATTTTTTTAATTTCAACAATCAAGTTTGGCCATGCTGAACATGTAAGTAGTATTATTTATGAGAGACACACATTGTTTTTTCAAGTACTTATTTTTAAAATGAAAAATTAAAGGTTATGCGAAAATTATTGAAGTGGTTAACAGATAATGATTACCTTTTCTTTGATTTTTTCCCATATCACTCGGGTCATCTCATCTCCATCCAGCTCCACAACAGGTTTTTCAACAGCAATACGCCTATCTGTACCATCTAATTAAAAGAAATGGTATATTTAACAAAAGAAAAAATACATGTAAAACATGCAGATTATGAAAAACTTCTAAACATATAAATTTAGCATCATAAATATCTTTTCAGATTTTTTCTATTGGCCCTGAATAAGAATAATCTGATATATACTATTGTAATCAAAAAGTGCCTGGAATGGTTCATTTAAAGTGTTGACTGTAGGAAAAAAGGGCTGCCAGACAGGAATTTTTAAAAAGGGCATTCACGTCCCTCGTTTACAAAAATATTTTGAATTTGTTCAGTCTTTTTTTTAATCAGTAGATTTTTGAGATATTTTCCCACAACCAATTGAATTTCGTAATTTTTCCACTATTGACAAAATTTCACAATTATTTTAACCTTTTGAACTCCACTGACACCTATACGGTGACATACTAAGTTTAACCACAAATCCACCGACACCCATATGGTAAAAAACAAATGAACATATAACAAATAAACATACTTTTAGGGAGTTTCCCACATATTATTTCAAATATGTAAGTGTTATGTTTTTATGACATAACAGTAAGAATGGCGTGGAGTTACTGGTAGGTGATTGAAATTTTAATGTGGAGTGCAAAAGGCTAAAGCAACCGACTGGCAAATTTCAAGATATTTCCAACAGCTGAGTGACGATTGTGGCAACTTTTTCCAGCAACAAAATAATGAATTTAAGGAAATTTTATTTCTACCGATTTGCACAATTTTGAGTTTTTCCTTTTTTTCTTGTGACCGATTTGTGAAACTCGTGTGTTTTTTTCATATACACTTGATGGATGAATTTCGCTGATTTTTTCCGTGGTTGATCAATGTCCTGAATTGTTTTTCATACCAATAAACAAATTTTTAACATATACAGATTTTGTTATGTTTACATACATAAGGTCTTAAAAGTTATGAATTTGATAGTAGAACTTTTGCAAATGATTCTGAAGCACAAACTACTGATTTTTTAAACAACTTTTGACAGAGCTGAAAAATTGTTGAACACCAAGATATTTACTTCATGGTTAATGCCTGCTCCTTAATGGGAACATTTGTTGCATTCAATTATTTTGCAGATATACACTTTTAGCATCATGTTCCACCCATTTTATCGAATCAGGTTGAAATTCAATATCACATCAGTCGCAAATACACATTTGCTTTGACATATATTAAAACAAGAAAAATTTTCTTTATAATATATACATTATACAAAGTATATACTAAATTTTCTCCTTTATCAACTTTATATGACTTTTAGCTTTTCTTTTCATTTTGCAGCAATCTTTTGACATTAGTAAAAGTAACACAGTTAAATCTTTTAGCACAATGCAGTCAATTTTGTTCTTCGCGCTTTTTGAATTCTTTGCAATTTTTGGAATTCTCTATTAAATTTTTTCACCTGAAAAATAATCAGGATTTCTTTGAAAAATCAGGTCAGCACGAACCCACTAACATAGGGATGCACAACCTGTGGCCCACGAATTTCGCCAACTTATAAATGGAAAAAATCGCAATTTTTGTTCATAGATAACAGGGGAAAAAAATCGCCAATTTCGTCAATTTGTCGCGGGAAAAAGTACAAATTTGTAGGACGTGTCGATCGGGCACGGTAAAATCTAAAGATGAAAATAAGCACTCGCCAGTCGCCACTCGGCGAGGCGAATAAACGTGAAAAACTGACGATTTAAAATATGGAAAGTACCGGCCAAACGCAAGATTTTCCAAAAGGGATTTCGTCAAAGAATCGCGGAAGAAAAAAACGTGAATTTTCTCAAATGATCGCGAAAAAACGCACATTTCGCCAAAGGATTACGGAAAAAAAAAAAAAACTTAAATTTTATCGAAGGGTCGCCAAAAAAGCTAATTTTGCCAAAGAATCGCGAAAAAGCGAGAATTTTGTCAAAAAATCACGATAAAAACAGCACATTTCGTCAAAGGATCGCGGAAAAACCCAAATTTCATCAAAGATCGGATTGACGAAATTTCGGATCGCGAAGAATCCAAAATTCGTCAAAGGATCGTGGAATAAACGCAAATATGGTTAGTGGATCGCGGAAAAAAACACAAATATCGTCAATAGATCGCAGAAAAAAAACGCGAATTTCGTCAAAGAATCGCGAAAAAAAAAAAACTCCACACATTTCGTCAAACGATCGCTGAAAATCCAAAATTTCGTCAAAGAATCGCGAAAAAACAAATATCATCAATAGAGCAAAGAAAAAAACGCAAATATCATCAATGGATCGCGGAAAGAACGCAAATATCGTCAATGGATCGTGGCAAAACGCGAAATTCGTCAATAGATCGTGGCAAAACGCGAAATTCGTCAATAGATCGTCAAAAAACGCAAATTTTGTTAAAGAAACGCGGGGGAAAAAACGAGAATTTCGCAAAAAATTGCGAAAAAAACGAGAATTTCGCCAAAGAATTGCGAAAACGAATGTGAATTTTGTCAAAAGATCGTAAAAAAAAAACGCACATTTTGTCAAAGGATCGCCAAAGAAACGCAAACATTGCGAAAAAACGCGAATTTCGTTAAAGTATCGTGGAAAAAACGCATAATTAGTACCAGGAGGGATCCCCTCCCAACCCCCCCCCCCCTTTACATTTAAGAAAATTTGCTGCAAATTTCAGATTTTTTTAAACCCATTTTTTTTTTCAATTTTGAATCATACCTGCTTACTCAGTGCATAAACATACCTAAAATATACCCATAAATTAAATATTCAGTGACAGAAATGTACTTACTGGATACTAAAGAAATTATTCTCACTCGCCAGTAACTGGCTACTAAATAAAATTCCTTATTTTCATCTTTAATAAAATCGCGAATTTTGTCGTTCGGGCGCGGAAAAATCGCGAATTTTGCCGATCAGGCGCGGTAAAATTACAAATACAGTCGGCCCCACTGAATTGTATGCATTTAAGCGAGGACAGCAATTATGTTTTCAGTATACGCTATCATTTGATTATGTACCACAGATATGGTAAATATCAATAATTATTTACCTAATAAATTAAAAACTATTGTACTTTAATAAATAATTTATTATTACTCTATATATATAACAATATATGTAATGAAGTATAAGGTATTATAACACTATTTACGGTACATGGTTTAATTTTTCATTATAATTTATGTGAAAATTAAAATGAAAGTTAAATAGAAAATTTTTGTTTTTAAATCATACCTTTGAAAATAAAAGTTTCTGCATAAATTCTTTTTATTTTTCAATTATTTCTCTTTTTTTTCATTCGCCTACACAAAAAATCCTTTAGGAATTTTTTTTTTCATATCTCGACTAGAGATGGGAATGCTCGGAAAAAACCCGGACAAGTTGGGAAAAAAACCGCTTTTTTCAGTTTTTTTTCCGAAGGGCTATTTTTCAATTTTTCCAAATTGGAAAAATTGAAATTTCCTTTATAAAATAATGTAGTCAAAATTTTATAATTACTACATTCTGATACTTTTATTTATATTTTTTTCATGTTTAGTGTCCCTCATGAAAACCTTAACATGGAAAATCTTATTTGTAAGCAGGGATCTCTTTAGAAAGAACTTTAATCTCTTAAGGGTGTTCTTAACTGCTCTGCTCAACAAGCGCAAAATGTTTTGACACATTTACAAATTCATATTTTAACGGAAAGATATACAATTGGAAAACCTGATCATGGAAGCGATTTGGAATAGACCTGTGTTTTCCATTTTTTTTTTATCAATAAATTACCTATTGAGTTATAGGCGATTTTGATCACGTGACAAACATGTTTTTCACCCATTCTTGACCGGCTATTCTTCTTTCGCGTTGAAATTCGGTTCAAAACGACCACTTTGACACTATTTTATGAAAGATCTATTGCGTATGGAAAAAACAGCTTGATTACATAGTTTTTGAACAACAACACCTGCTAGTTTCATGCATTTCCGAACAAAAATAAATTAAAACTCATGTCACAAAGTTGCCTTTTTTGGATTTGAGAACAGCCTTAAAGGATCCTTCACAGTTTTTTCTCCTTAAACATGACCTTTAACGAAATTCTTTCTCTTAAAAATAGACATTTCAGAATTTTTTTACTATTTCCAAATTAAATTCTTCACAAACGTAATGATTAGGGGAAAAAAAAAAAACAACCTGTTGTATAATAACTGCAATAACCAATGAATCTATTATCTAGCTGTTTATATGTACAAAGGACCATCTCAATAATGTCATGTCTAAATAAGAACTTAAATATGACAAATTTACAAAATTCCAATTACGTTTTTTACAAGTTCACAAGTTTTTATAAAAGTTCACAATTTCGCATAAACATGGTCGTGTGAAAGAAAATCCAAGCAAATCCCTGGTAAGATAATTAAATGCAACTTCTCTCGTTAAAAATGAAAATTCATGTGCAAAAGTATTTCAATATTATACCAATAAATGAAAATAGTAAGATGGAAAATTTAATGTAAAATTTGAAACATGCATTTATTTTTATTCGCATGGTTGTAATTTTTCACTATTGTTAAAAAAAATTCTTTTGATAATAACATGTAGTTGAAATTATGAATCATTTTTTTCTTTTTTGAAATATAGATTCTTAGATTTGTCTAAATCAATTTTCAAAAAATATAAATCCGTGGCCGACAATCTTCGATTCAGCTATTTCGGGAACTGTGGGGGCAATTACCAAACTGGCCAGACAATTGCTATGCCATTAAGGCTCCTGTCCCTGCAGGCGAAGGCACTCACGAGCTAATGCTAATCCTATGGGGAGGGATTTTTCTAATATCTCGTTTGGATTTCGACATTTTTATTTTATTTTTATTTATTTATTTATTTTATTTTTTATTTTTTTTTTTTGCATTGGATAGCCGAGGTGTCCGTCTTTACATCGCACCTTTCTTACTTTTTCGATTTTGGTTGCATATATTTTTTAGAATGACACTTTCATTTTCAGAACCGGTTTTGAAACTGAAAGTAACTTTATAAAAAGTACCTGCGACAAAAAGTAAAAAAGATGCAATGTACAGACGGACCTCAGCTATCCAATGCAAAAAGAAAAAAAATATATTAAAAAATGTCGAAATGCAAACGTGATACTAGATAAATCTCTCCCTAAATAGGATTAGCATTAGCTCGAGAGTGTCTTCGCCGGCAGGGACTGGAGCTTTAAGTTTTAGCTGTAGGATCTAGAAAAGCAGTAAGGAAACGTAAACCATCTTTGCGTTTCATGACACTACCTGTGCCGTATTTTTCACAAATTCCACGATAGCTATATACCAGCATATGTATAGGACGAAATTTCATCAAACTTTGTATCCAACTAGACCTTGACATAAGTTGTTACTGCATCTACGGCACAGTAGCAGAAAGTTCAAGACGGGAGACGGTCGTCGCAGATTTTCTTTTCTCTTTTGCAGATTCTTTTTCCATAGAACCTTTATTTCACTTTATATTATGTTTAGCTCTTTATTACTTAATACAAAAACTTAAGATTTTTATTAATAGAAATGAATAATATGCATATAGACATTACAGGTAAGTGATATGTGTTTGATTAATTAACGCTTCAATTGTAAAATGCAGATTATTTTCTTACCCTAAAGTACCTGTTGCAGACACTTGGAGAATTTTCTGCTACTGGGTTCCTACGGGATCGAAATTCACCAAATTTAATATGCAAAATATTTATTAAAACTGAAAAGAAAAAAATATATAAAACGACTAGCAGGCTACGCCCGCTTCGCTGGTCCATTTTCCAAATGAACCTTGATCAAACAAAATTATGAATTCGTCCTTGTATTTTAAATTAATATGGACCTTCACCTGGAAAGTCTTTCCGCATTTGCTGAATACGATGCAAACGCCATTTAACTATTGTATTATCTTATGCTTTAGGCAAAATTCGGGCTATTTAGAAGAAATTCTTTTATAGCAAATCTTTAAAGCAGAGGTTGGGAAGGAAATACGGCCGTTGTGATCATCAGAAATTAAAATGTTCTGTAGTCACCACACTACTAAAATGAAAGATAATTACAATGGTTGTAGAGAGTGGTCACTTAACATTAATCATGTTCGGATTATTCACTATCGTTTGTTAATTTCTGAACTCCGGGCTTCTCAGCTTGGTGCTATGTATGCTTCTGGTAGCTTAAATACAATCTCTCTCTACGCTACATTATCTTTCGTAATATACGCCTTCTTCTGGCATGTCTACTTAGAGATGTAAATTTTCCGGAAAAGTTGAAGTGGCGGAAAAAAAGGTTTTTTTTCCAGTTTTTTTCTGGAAAAATTGGAAAACTTGGAAAAATTGATTTCCTATAAATGTTTCTCAAAAATAAGTTATATTTTCTTAAAAAGTATACAATAATAAACTTTTTCAATATTTATGCACATTAAAAAAAAATTATTTTCCATTTACATGTGAATATGTTATTAAAAAAGAGAGAGAGAAAAAAAAGCTTTTAAAAGTTTTCCTTTCAGTCTCAGAATTCTGACAGTAGCTTTTCTTGCTTAATTTAACCCCAGTGTTTGTAATATATCATGTGTCTGTTAAAAGGATTTTTCAGTAGCACTTTTTTAATTATATCAGTAGAGCTAATTAAAAAAAACAAAAAATAAACTATAGTTTCAACCAATATTACTGTAGTTTTAAAGCAGTTTTAAACTGTATTGTGTATCTCATCTACATAGTACTGGTTTTCAAATACATAAAGGATGCAAGTGTAAAAGAAACAAGTTGTAGTAGTTCTGGTATTATTATAAATACTATTATCATTTTCAAATCTTCCGTTGTTTAAAAATTGGTATTATTTTAAAATATTACTCCCCCCCTTACAGTTATAATTTTCATTTCCTGTATATGTGGTTTTGGTACAGCTTTCCAGACTAAACCCAAACTATGTTTTAGTAAGATTTAGCTCCTTAATATTGAAAGCAGTATTTTTTTTTTTAAATGAAACTTTTAAAACAGGTGGATTTTTCCATATGTTTAAAAATTGTTTTCAACTAGATTTTTCACAGAGATTTGCTTACATTTTCTTTGCAAAGTTTGTATGGATTTATATTTTTTGAAAATAGACAAATCTAAGAATCTATATTTCAAAAAAGAAAAAAAAATGATACATAATTTCAACTACATGTTATTATCAAATGAAATTTTTCTAACAATAGTGAAAAATTACAGCCATGTGAATAAAAATAAATGCATGTTTCAAATTTTACATTAATCATTAAATTTTCCATCTTACCATTTTCATTAATGGTTCATTGGTATTCATTTATTGAAATACTTTTGCACATGAACTTTCATTTTTAACGAGAGAAATTGCATTTAATTATCTTGCCAGGGATTTGCTTGGATTTTTTTTTTTACACGATCATGTTTTTGCGAAATTGTGAACTTTTATAAAAACTTGTGAACTTGTAAAACATGTGAATGAAATGTAAAAAAATGTAATTGCAATTTTGTAAATTTGTCATATTTAAGTTCTTATTTAGACATTATTGAGATGGTCCTTTGTACATATGAACAGCTAGATAATAGATTCATTGGTTGTTGCAGTTATTATACAACTGGTTTTTTTTTTTGTTTTTTTTATTCTAAAATCATTACGTTTGTGAAGAATTTAATTTGGAGATTGTAAAAAAATTCTGAAATGTCTATTTTTAAGAGAAAGAATTTCGTAAAAGTTCATACGTTTTAAGGCGAAAAAACTGTGAAGGATTCTTTAAGGCTGTTTTCAAATCCAAAAGGGCAACTTTGTGACATAAGTTTTAATTTATTTTTGTTCGGAAATGCACGAAACTAGCAGATGTTTAAAAACTATGTAATCAAGCTGTTTTTTCCATTTTTTGCAAACGCAATAGATCTTTTAGAAAATAGTGTCAAGTAGTCGTTTTGAACCGAATTTCAACGCAAAAGAAGAATAGCGGTCAAGTATGGGTGAAAAACGTGTTTGTCACGTGATCAAAATCGCATATAACTCAATAGGTAATTTATTGATAAAAAAAATAGAAAACACAGGTCGATTCCAAATCACTTCCATAGTCAAGTTTTCCAATTTTATATCTTTCCGTTAAAAAATGAATTTGTAAATGTGTCAAAACATTTTGCGCTTGTTGAGCAGAGCAATTAAGAACACCCTTAAGAGACTCAAGTTCTTTCTAAAGAGATCTCTGCATATAAATAAGATTTTCCCATGTTAAGGTTTTCATGAGGGACACTAAACATGAAAAAAAATATAAATAAAAGTATCAGAATGTAGCAATTATAAGATTTAGACTACATTATTTTATAAATAAAATTTCAATTTTTCCAATTTGGAAAAATTGAAAAATAGCCCCTCGGAAAAAAAACTGAAAAAACCGGTTTTTTCTCCAACTTTTCCAAATTTTTTCCGAACATTCCCATCTCTAGGTCTACTGCAGTCAAAAAATGTAATAAATTTTTTGCACACAAAGAACGGATTAACTTTCATATTTAAAAGAAATGTGAATCATATAAAAGTGGACTTTTAAAACTGAAGTGTTTGAATAAAATTAAAATAATACCATTTTCACAGCCACTTCTTTTTTTAAAACCATTTGCAATCATGTAACTGTTAACCTGGAAAAAGAACCTCGATAACTGATTATGATGGAAAGATAAACCTCTTGTTTTCATCCCATCAAAATCTTCCCAATCTTCATAATCGGGTGCACAGGTAAGTTTGACGTCAAACATTAGAAGTGTTTGCAACTACATGGTTACAAATGTGCCAGAGTTAGATATAAAACAAAGGTATTATGAACCAAACTACATTCCATTAAATAAAGTCAGTTTGCTGTTGACTGAATTATACTATTAGATTTTTCACCAGAAATACTCTTTGAGGATGATAAATAAAGTCAGTTATACAAAACTTAATAATCTAGTACGCATTAATCTTTTTCATGCACCGATGATTTTTTTTTTTTTTTTTTTTTTCCATTTCTCAAATGAGCATAATAGCACGGAGAAATAAGTAGGCTTTTTAATTTCAAAATTACATTATTCTTCAGTCTGTGGCCTAAATAAACCTAAAATCGTTAATTTTTCAGTTAAGTTTAGTGGCTAGGGCAGTGCGTCAGTATTTTTCCCCGAGTATTGTCATTCCAAGTATTGCTTATTTCGTGATAATAAAATAACTGCAGATGAAAAATATATAATACTAAATCTTCTTTTGTCCGTTTGCTTCATAATGAAAAACCATAAATTTATTAATCGCTAAGTACAAATTTCATATAATCTTCTGCAATCGGGATCACTGTCCACAGTCTCTCTTTCAAATATAAAAGAAACATCCAACAGTTCAGTAAATACGCTAATTAGCGGGTAACCTGATTGCGAAAGATAAATCCAATATCATTCAAAAACCTTCAAAAGATTTAAAAAAAAAATGCAATTTAACAATATTGCAAAAAATATTGAAACAAGTAATATAAAAATTTTGTTTTTAAAGTCAATTCCTACTTAGGTCATCAAAGAAAAATTTAATATAATCCCTTAAGCTAATATTAGTTTTTGTTGCATTAAAATATCTCAATTTGTTGATTTTCTATAAGCAAGTAGGTTTACAATGGAACTCTATGGGAATTTGGCGAAATATTAGAGGTATCGCCAAGTTGGCGTCACTTTTGGCGACTCATTTTGGCCGCCAAATTGGACGATATATCGCCAAGTTGGCGACAAACTTGGTGGTATTTGGCGACAGAACAGGGTCTCCCCTATGGTAACCCCTTATTCAAAATACTTTAATCGATCTTCAACAACCAATAGCCGCCATTTTGTTTCCCATGCAAAACTAAAATTAATTAATTAAAATTTAATTAATTAATTAATATTTGAAAAAACTGTATTAACATCAATTGTCATCCAGTACAAGTTTAAAAAAATTTATTTCAACTTGATAGGATGAATAATGAGTATTTTATTAACGATTGAAAATTTGAACAAGATAAATATATAAATAAATATAGGGAAAGTTTGAGCTAATAAGGAATTGAATAAAAAATTGCAATTTAACAACGACCATTTGGAAAATGATTTTTTCAAAGACTGAAATTTAAGACATAAAAAATCGCACGGAGATCATACATTACGTACGCCATGGATTACATCTTTCGGTAATGTAAAGTTTTAAACTTCTACGGAGCTGATTATTCATTACGTACGCTATGGATTAAACATTAATATTCCTGGACCAATTTTAAATGAAATTTCATTCTTAAACTTCTAAACATCCCACACTATTACTTTTTACACCGTCGTATAGAGAAAAAAATGTACTTTTAAATGCAATTTGTTTGAAAGCTGTATCTCAATTTGTTTCTAATTTTTTAGTTTTTATTACTTTTTTGTCATAGTGGCAACAGAAGTATCCATCTCTGTTGACAGTAAAGGGAAAATACAGATTACTATACAGACCAATGAAAAAACGAATAAAATGCGGATTAAACCAATAAAACGCTTCAGATATGTTTTTGATTTCCTACCCTGACAGAGGACAATAACCATTTTTCCAAAAGGTTAAAAAACTGAAAAAGGGATGTCGAATTAAAAAGATCATCGAAAATTTATTTCAGTAAACAATTTTTATTGTAAAATGTTTTCTTGTGTGGTATTAATAACGAAAATATTTGAATGAATTTTCTTAAGAATAATCTTTAGTACTTAAAATTTGAAACAGTAGACATTTCTAAGAGGGAAATTGACGATATGTGTTAAAAAGCAAGTGGGTAAGTGTGATCATAGATCGCACAAAGGGTTTCGTTTAATATTCCTTTCAAAACGTCCAGTACATTTATTGCCATGGAACACCTTCTAAATTTTGGCAAACCTTTCCTAAACTATCGGAAAGCTTCAAACAGATTCGCCTTGTTATATTTCCTAATTTTGTTCGTGCCCCCCACCCCTGAAATGCTACGATATATCACATGACGAGTATCTGCCACATTTAGAAAAGTGCCCCCCTTGGGGTGGCGAAGTGGGGTAATGGTCACCATGATTTTTGACACGGCCTGATGTTTAAAATTTTTGTTATAGTAAAGTTTCAAACAGATCGTCCAGCTATATTTCCTAATTTTGCTAGCGCCCCTCCTTCACCCCCCCCCCCTCGAAATGCGACACTCAATTCTTCTTTATACTTCATTATCATTTGTTGTAAAGTATCTTAAAGTTTAAAACAGATCACATTGTTAGATTTCCTACTTTAAATGAAATCGCGGTCTGTTAGTTCCACATTCCACCACCAGGGAGCGCACTGTATTCTTAACAAACGCGTATCTGAACGAAACTCCTTTACACAACCTATTAGTAGATATGTTACTCGAGGGGGTGGCGGTCTTCAGAAAGAATTTAAGATAATTGTTGAAATTACTATTCAGAAATAGTGGTAATTTAACTTTTGACATATTTACATTTAATAAGTAGCATGTATCTGAGGACTCCGTCAAAAAAACCGCACCTGAAACGGTATGAAACAAAAAAGAAATATTTTGCCCCTCCCCCCACCTGGCCGAAATTTCACGCGCCATTTTTTATAAACTTTTTCTTATGTATTATAATCTATGATAAAGTTTCAAACAGATCGCCTTGTTAGATTTCCTACTTTAAATAAAATCGCGGTCTGTTAGTTCCACGTTCCACCACGAGGGAGCGCACTCTATTCTTAACAAAACTGTATCTGAACGTAACTCCGTTAAACAACCTATCAGGGGATATGCTAGTCGAGGGGGTGGCGGTCTTAACCAAGAATTTATTATATTTGCTGAAATTACTATTCGAAAATAGCGGTATCAATACTTATGACATTTTTATCTGGCATAAGTAACATTTATGCTGTATTTTTAAAAATCGGACACCGTTCAGAAGTATACTGCAATGAAACATCACGTGACTGCCTTGTAAAATAAGTATACAGGGTTCATACAGAGTTGGGAAGAAAAAATCCAAGGAGTAGCCAAAAAATCCAAGGAGTCCAAAAAGTTTTAAGGATTTGCCATTTTTTTTTTTTTTTTTTTTTTTTTTTTTTTGGTCAATGTTTTTATGTGCTGCATCGTTATGTGGTATGCACACGCCAATTTTTAATGCCAAATTTGGAGGGAAAAACATTTCAAAAACAAATTTTACTGTATTAGAATCCAATTGTTAATGCTGAAATTGCACAGTATTCACAATATATTGCTTACTGATTGCGTAAGTTTAAATGCAAAATTGACAATCAATGTTTTTATATGCAGTGACCAATGGTCAGAGGGGTGGTTCTGAGTAAAGAAAATTCTGAAATTCACAGCTAATCTTCTGAAAAGTTACACCAGAGGGGGAGGAGGGGGAAATCCACTCTCGACACTAGCTATGTGCTTTTTCCGCGACTCTGACGAAATTCACGTTTTTTCGCGATCTTTTGACGAAATTTGTCGTTTTTTCGCGATCTTTCAACGAAATTTGCGGGGGTTTTCGAGATTTTTTGACGAAATTTTTCGATTTTTCGCGATCTTTTGGCGAAATTTGTGGGGTTTTCGCGATCTTTAGACGAAATTTGCGGGTTTTTTCGCGATCTTTAGACGAAATTTGCGGGTTTTTTCGCGATCTTTAGACGAAATTTGCGGGTTTTTTCGCGATCTTTAGACGAAATTTGCGGGTTTTTTCGCGATCTTTAGACGAAATTTGCGGCGTTTTTCGCGATCTTTAGACGAAATTTGCAGGTTTTTTCGCGATCTTTAGACGAAATTTGCGGGGTTTTTCGCGATCTTTAGACGAAACTTGCGGCGTTTTTTCACGATCTTTAGACGAAATTTGCAGGTTTTTTCGCGATCTTTAGACGAAATTTGCGAGTTTTTTCGCGATCTTTAGACGAAATTTGCGGGTTTTTTCGCGATCTTTAGACGAAATTTGCAGGTTTTTTCGCGATCTTTAGACGAAATTTGCGGGTTTTTTCACGATCTTTAGACGAAATTTGCAGGTTTTTTCGCGATCTTTAGACGAAATTTGCGGGTTTTTTCACGATCTTTAGACGAAATTTGCGGGTTTTTTCACGATCTTTTAGACGAAATTTGCGGGGTTTTTCGCGATTTTTTGACGACATTCGCGCTTTCCCCGCGATTCTTTGACGAAATTGGCGATTT
This sequence comes from Maratus speciosus, assembly GCA_963932465.1. Taxonomy (NCBI): domain Eukaryota; kingdom Metazoa; phylum Arthropoda; class Arachnida; order Araneae; family Salticidae; genus Maratus; species Maratus speciosus. The sequence continues at coordinate 223,673,432 of OZ010800.1, read as the reverse complement.
TTCTGCAAACGATTGACAAAATTTATTTTTTTCGGCGACCAATGTCCGAATTTTCGGATTGGTGATCGATTTTTTAAAATTTTCGGAAATGAATTGCCTGACATTTTCGGAAAACTCTGATTAGAATCACCCCTAGGTCATATAAATATAGATTAGTCAAATCCCAAACACTTATTATGTATATCATATACATGATACATCTTAAAAATAATTTTAAAAGGCAAAAAAGGCTAAATGCAGCATACAAGGAAAATTATAACAAGTTTTGAATTTATTTTTTTAGAACAGCGGTAATCGCTTTCTTTGAAGGTGAAATTTTGACGAATTCGCATTTTCTTTAGCTATCTTATGATGAAATTCGCGTTTTTTGCGATCTTCTAGGAGAAATTCGCGTTTTTTTGCGATCTTCTGGGAGAAATTCGCTTTTTTCGCGATCTTTTGATGGAAACCGCGTGTTTTTCGCGATCCTTTGAAAACATTCGCGTGTTTTTCGCGATCCTTTGAAGAAATTCGCTTGCTTTTCGCGATCTTTTGAAGAAATTCGCTTGCTTTTCGCGATCTTTTGAAGAAATTCGCTTGCTTTTCGCGATCTTTTGAAGAAATTCGCTTGCTTTTCGCGATCTTTTGAAGAAATTCGCTTGCTTTTCGAGATTTTTTGAAGAATTTCGCTTGTTTTTCGCGATCTTTTGAAGAAAATCGCTTAATTTTCGCGAACTTTAGGGGAATTTCTTGTTTTTGCGCGATCTTTTGAGGGGAAATTCGCGTTTTTCTCGATCTTTTAAAGGAATTCGCGTTTTATTTCGATCGTTTGACGAAACTGACGTTTTTTTCCACGATCTTTTGATGGAAACCGCGTGTTTTTCACGATCCTTTGACATAATTTATGAATTTTTTCCGCGATCGATTGACGAAATTTGACAGCGTTTTTTGGAACATATTTGCGAAAAACGCGATTTTTCCGAGATAAAATTTAAAATAAAGGTCGGCTAACTCTGTCGAAAAACGGACTTTACGGACCTAATAATTGAAAAACGGACCTAGTGGGAGCCCTGCTATTAAGATTATCCTACCCAATCAATGCTGTGCTTCAGATGAATGACGTGCATAAAGGATTTACCGTGCGTTATACAATCACGATTTTTCCCCCCTCGGCAGCAATATCGCTTCGTCGGAAGCCGCAATACAATTTAAGGAGTTTCTAAGGAGTGGTTTGCTTATCTAAGTAGTTCTAAGTACTACTTGGGAATATTTTCATTTCTAAGGAGTTTCCAAGGAGTCTAAGGAGTCTGTGCGAACCCTGGTATATAATAGAAATAAATCATTTAGTGAAATTAGCGCTCCCTCCCCTACCCGAAATTCCACACGCCATTTTTATAAACTTTTTCTTATGTGTTATAAACTATCTTAAAGTTTCAAACAGATCGCCTTGTTATATTTCCTAATTTTAACAAAATCGCGTTATGTTAGTTCCACATTCCACCACCAGGGAACGCACTCTATTCTTAACAAAACTGTATCGGAAGGAAACTCCGTTAAACAACCTATAAGTAGATATGTTACTCGAGGTGGTGGCGGTGTTAATAAGAAATTAAGATATTTGCAGAAATTACTATTCGGAAATATTGGTAACTAAACTTTAGACAATTTTATATTAAATAAGTAGCATACATCTCAGGACTCCCTCAAAAAAGGCACCTAAAGCGGTCAGAAACGCTAACTTTTTAAATAGAAATCTAGCCCCCCCCCCTCCCCGGAATTTCACGCGTCATTCTTTTTTACACATTATCTTATGTGTTATAAAATATCTTAAAGTTTCAAACAGATCGACTTGTTAGATTTTCTAATTTTAACAAAATCTCGTTATGTTAGTTCCACATTCCACCACCAGGGAGCTCACTCTATTCTTAACAAAAGCATATCTCAAAGAAACTGCTTCACGCAGTCTTTCCGTAGATACATGGGTCGGGATGGTGGTGGTCTTAACCAATAATTTAAAACATTTGCTGCGGTAACAAACGCTAAGATTAAAAAAAATAAATCTAGCTCCGCCCCCCCCCCCTTCCTCCTCCTCAAAATATCACACTGCATTCTTTTTTACACTTTTTCTTATGTGTTATAAACTATCTTAAAATTTCAAACAGATCGAGTGGCGGTCTTAACCAATAATTTAAGATATTTCCTGAAATTACTATTCGAAAATAGTGGTATGAATACTTGTAAACTTTCTGATGATGAATGAGTTATGCTTATCTCATAGCGCTGTTCAAAATCCCACGCAAAATGTTAGATTTCCTAATTTAAATTATTTCGTGGTTAAAAAAGCACGTGTCTCCATTTTAATCGACGCATTTGATAGCAATAAACCGATTAATTAAATAATAATTAATATTTCAGCTTGTAATTAAGATAGGACTTGGATATGGATATCAATGAAATCAGCGAGAAATTTGACATCGGGATGCCAAAAAATTTAATATTTAAAAAGTTAAAATTTCGTATTAAAATATGCTATTATGGAAAACCGCAGCGTCATCATGTCTACCTGCTTTCCCACCGAATTGAAATCTTTCTTCCTTGTCTTTCCAATTAAAGAAATTAAATTTTTATCGATCGATTTTTAGTGGATATTTTAACTTATACACATCGCAGAAATGAACTTTATACCAAATGAAAGTAGATTTTTTTCCGCGTCTATCTATTCCATTTACAAATTTCTCGGACCAATATTTTCTGATATACGATTTCGCTTTTAAATGTCCACTTCATTTTTCGGCTTAATTTCCTCTGTGGCAACTGTTCATCGGCTGATTTTAATGGCAACCCTTAGGTTGGTTGATTTTGTGACGGCCGATTATCTACACTAGGGATATAGGCCCGAGGGGGAGTGCCCTTCGTGGGGGTCTTTCTAAGGGAACCTAACCCGTATTAACGCATGGAAATCCATGGTTCGAAGAAAACCACGAAAACTCCGAACGATTAGGCCGACGGGCGCGATTGGGATCGAACCCAGCACTTCCCGTCTACCAGTTTCGAGAGCAGAACCTCTCAGCCACTGGTGGGGGGCAACCCTTAGGAGAAACACGGATGATATGGAGAAGGTCCGTTTGAACCTGCGTTAAAAATGTGGATTGGTTAATTTTAGAAGTTAATTAGCCCGTAATTCGGTTAATTACCAACTTTTTCAAAATTTTATGATTTGTTTTTGATGTGAGGTGTTCAGCTATAAGTACCCGAAATTTCAGGTCTCTAGCATGTATAGTTTCTGAGAACGGGCTCTGTGACTGACGGACAGACAGACAAAGGAGTGAGACGAATAGGGTTTCGTCAGATGAATGAAACCCTAAAAAGCGTGTACAATATTCGCTGATCTGAGTTTCGAGGTTATCAAAGTCACAAGTTAGGGGGGAAACAAACCAGCGTGTTTCCGTAGTAAAGTATTTGAAAAATATTTTAAATGTCTGAAATTAAATTATTTAGAATATGTGTGTATGGGGGGGGGGGGGAAGAGATTCTCACTAAAATTTAAATCCACCATTATAATATTAACTGTTATTTATATAACTTAAATTTCAATATAAAAAATTGCTCCAAAAATGCTGTCTTACATTTGAAAAATCACCTATATAATGTGAACATCTATGGGGCTGATGTCAGGCTTACGCCTTTTCGGATTAAAATCAAATTATTTGGCGACCAATGTAAAATAAAAAAAACCATGTAACTCATAAGTATCGCCATTTTTATAATTACATCTGCTAGTTTTATCTGTAAGGGTTAGATAACAAAAAAATTTTAATAAAAAAAAAAAATAACAATAAAAAACAAAATTTTTACTCACAAGGAAGGTCTCCTTAAAGCGCATACTCAAAATACTTTGAAAAAGGAAATGCTAATAAAATCACTCATGTATGTAAAAAAGATCAGTCAAATGCGGCGGCAGAATCCCAGTAGAAAATCTGTAAAAAATATATATTTTCGAGTATTTGGCGAGAAAAGACGATCGCTCCACGCTATTTGGCGAATGGAATCAGTACATTTCCTTGCCAAATGCAAGACATTAAAATACATTTATAAATTTCTTGTTAAATAAGTATTTAAATGCCTAATACTCTATCAATTTAAACTTAAACGGTGGATTAGTTTATTATTATTATTATTATTATTTTTGTAAGCTTATATAACATACAGGGATGCCGCGGACGCGCTATAGCGCGTAAATTAAGCGAAAAATCGAAGAGGGGACGCAAAAAAATAGCTCTTACGCGTCCCGTGGGATGCGTAATTTCGTCAAAAAATTGCGGAAAAAAGCGCAAATCTCATCAAAATATCGCGCAAAAACAGCGATTTTCGTAAAAGGGCTGAGAAAAAATAACGTATTTCGTCAAAGGATCGCGAAAAAAGCGAATTTCGTCAAAAAATCGCGGAAATACGCGCAAATTTCATCAAAATATTGCAAAAAAACGCGATTTTCGTAAAGGGCCGCGAAATTAGCGTATTTCGTTAAAAGATAGCTAAAAAATAGCGAATTTCGTCAAAAAATTGCAGAAAATAGCCGATTTTTGTCAAAGTATCGCGAAAAAAGCTCAAATCTCATCAAAATATCGCGCAAAAACAGCGATTTTCGTAAAAGGGCCGCGAAAAAATAGCGTATTTCGTCAAAGGATCGCAAAAAAGCGAATTTCGTCAAAAAATCGCGGAAATAAGCGCAAATTTCATCAAAATATCGCTGAAATAAGCGTAAATTTCATCAAAATATTGCGAAAAAACACGATTTTCGTAAAAAAGCCGCGACATATTAGCGTATTTCGTTAAAAGATCACAAAAGAATAGCGAATTTCGTCAAAAAATCGCGGAAAAAAGCCGAATTTTGTCAAAGGATCGCGAAAGAAGCACAAATTTCATCAAAATATCGCGGGAAAAAGCTGATTTCCGTCAAAGAATCGCGAAAAATAGCGTATTTCGTCAAAGGATCCTCCCAAAATAGCGAATGTCGTCAAAAAATAGAGTAAAAGAGCCGATTTTCGTCAAAGGATCGCGAAAAAAGCACAAATTTCATCAAAATATCGAGAAAAAAATAGCGAATTTCGTCAAACAATCGGGGAATAAAGCCGAATTTTGTCAAAGTATCGCGGAAAAAACACGATTTTCGTGACAGGCTCGCGAAAAAATAGCTAATTTCGACAAAAGGATCGCGGAAAAACGTGAATTTAGTCAAAGCACGAAAAAAGATGTGCAAACTAAACTTATAGGTAGAAAATTCGTAAAATGGGATTTTTTTTTTTTTTTTTTTTTTTATGAGGTTCTTAAAAATACAGAATGATTTTAGTGCACTTTGATAATGTATTCAGTAGGTGTACCAGTGAACCCCCCCCCCCCCCCTCCTTCTTACTGCATTGAAATGTCTCCCATTTTCAGAACATTTAGGATTTGATGCTTATTAATGATTTAGGGGTAAATTTCCCTTCCAAGGAAAATATCTGATTCCAACACAGATCTATGCTGACAAATAATTGAATGGGAAGTACAATGAAAGCACCCATTCATTCAACAAAAAGTACACCTTTACTTAACAAAAGTATTATTTTTTTCAGCAAAAATATCTTTTTCAATAAACTTGTCTTGCCCCTTTTTAAAAGAAATGTGAACATTAGTGATACTTGTTAGTGGAACTTGGTATCTTCAACTCTCAAATAAACATTATTTTAGAATTAAAATTGTATCTTGCATTTTTACTTTTAAAAAAGTAAAGAAAATTTCTCTTAATATTTTTAAAAAATATCTTATTTGAGTGCAAATAATACTGATTTTAATTCATTATTTAATTATTATTAAAACAATAATTAATGCATTTCATTTATCTTTTCCAAATAAACAAGTTTCATTTATTCCTTTAAAATATAAATTATTATTGATGGGGACCCGCTTTTGTAAAAAAGGGACCCAGATTTTTGGAAATCCTGGGTTCCGGGACCCAGGTTAGTCCAAACCTTATAGCCCAAAATAACAGACCTTTCTGTCCTAATTCTATAACTAATCTACGTAGAACGATATGTTATAGCTTAAAACTTTCCCTGAAACGACATCTATCTAACAGTGTAAGTTTCGTGAAAATCCATGCAGTAAAACTCGAAATACAGACGTTCGGAACGAAATTTCCGTTTGGATTTTATATATACGAGTTGAAACCCGTCGAAATTCGACGAACTTAAAATCTTTAGAAAGAAACTGTTAGATCAAATTTATGATAAACCTACAAAAATAATTACAATTAAAAATTCATCTTACATTGATTGTCTAACTCTTAAAAAAATAATATTTTTAACTTAAAATTATCAAAATGTTATTTCCGCAAACTTTAACTGCTTAAATGATTGAAAAATTAAACTGTATTAAAATATGTAATCAAGATGAATAATTATGATGAAGTTATCGATTGAGGCTCTTACGTTTGTTTTTACAGGATGAAAAATCAGTAAAAAGGATTTTGCTTAGTCACATCATAAAATTTTCCCCTATAAAATATAAACTGTGGGTTATTTTCACATTCTCAAAATTTACATACGCATCACTCAAATTCACAATTTAAAAGTTTTTTAACGCGAATAGATTAATAATGAATGTATTTCCAAACTTAAAGTCACGTTTTGTCCGATACAACCTTGCATGTGAACATTCTCACAAACTTTAAGATCTAATCTCAGTACTCGCGAATAAAAAATTCAGAAATTTGCCTTTAGTTGCTATAGTATTGGTCAAATATTTAATTTTTATCAAAGAAAATGATCGTTTTGTTTTAAATATGACACCATTTTTACTCATTGAATCATTTTGCCTAGCGGCTCAAACTCAGTATCAGCGTAATGTAAAAATATTGAAATGTAACTGATTTATAAAAAAGAATGCGTTTTTTTTTTTTTTTTTTAATGGCTGACGACATTTTCCGTTCAAAAATTATAAAAACAGTGTTACTTTTATTTGTAATGTGAAAATGGCATCAATAAGGATATAATCAGTAAAAATAAATAAACCATGACTATTTTCCCTTTATTTTTAATAGAAATTGTGTACTTCAGTTGCCACAATTACAAAATTGGTACTACAAACTATAAAAATATTAATATCTCAAAAATAAATTGAGATAGAGCTTTCAAACAAATTGCATTTAAATTACATTTTCCCCCCTATACGACGGTGTAAAAATTGAAACTGTGCGATGTTTAAAAGTTAATATTTGCAGTAGCAAAAATTACAAAACCGAAATTTCATTTCAAATTTCAGAGTGTTGCCATTCGCAAAATGACGTATGCGTTACGCACAGATATGTTTGTCCTTTATAATATAGATAGATAGATAGATAGATAAGTAGATAAACGAGAAAATAATTACTTCTCAGAAAATACGTAATAAGTAGACTGGATATCTGCGATGCGCGTCTCCCGCCTTGCATTTTCAGCTATACGGCAGAGATCACATGAATGTTTTCAAAAATATTTATAATTTTACAATTTTTTTTTTCCACCCTTACTCAATAATTCTTAAAATGGTTGTCAAAATGAAACGCGGGGTGGATAAACACTATTCAAGTTTATGTGGGTCGAAAAAAAAAAAAAAAATACAGTATAAAAATGAACGCGTACAAAGTTCCTCCTTAGACTCTTGGCATACCTTCTCTGCTACGGGAAAAACTTAGCATCCTAAGTGATTGCTTTCAAAACTGCTCCAAGATGAATGTCATTAATTTCAGATAAGAGCAGAGACAGTTTCATTCGGAAGTTTAAAGCACTTCTTTGCTTACATTTTTATAAACACTAATCTTGGTAACAGCAATGTATGCAAATATTCGAATCTTTTCAACCCTGACGGGCATATTAAAAGTTTCTTCGGAGTATCCCTAGATTTTAAGCAAAAACTTCCATTTTCAAAAATATTTCTTTTCAATAATTAAAATGTAACTCTCACAAAAATCCGTTGAACAGACCGTGAGATAGAAGCGTTTAGGAATGACACTCCAATTTTATATATTATAGAACTTACTATCATAGAAAGATGTGTTATATACGAAAATCCTTCTCCAAACATTACCTAGATGTCCTATAAAAAAATCCGTTCTGTAGAACCATAATTATAAGTTTTGGAATGAAATTCCCTTTCATAGCCTGGTTGACCTAATTATAGAACTTTCTCTCATAGTTTAAGCACCGTAGAACAATATGTGTACGAAAACCTTCCCCCAGCCATTAGCCAGTTAATAATGCAAGTCCTATAAAAATCAGTGGGATTTAAGAGGCTACTTCAGTCAAGCGAAAAGACCCATTCACTAATGTTAATCCTATGGAAGAAATTTATACAGATATCTCGGTCCCACTTCAATATTTTTTAATGATTTTTTTTTTTTTTTTTTGCACTGGATAGCTGAGATAGATCTAGAGGCCTTTTTTACGTTTTCGATTTTGTTAACAGATATTTTTAATGAGGACACTTTCATTTTCGGAACTGGTTTCGAAAGTGAAAGCATCCTCATAAAAAAAATCAGCAATCAAAATCGAAAAAGTAAAAAACGGCTTTCGTACAGATCGATCTTAGCTATACAATGCAAAAACATTGAAAAATATTGAAATACAACCGAGATATCTTTATAAATTTCTTCCATAGGATTAGCAAACGGGTCTTTTCGCGTGACTGAAGTAGCCCCTTAATGAAATTTTCCTTTCATATACAATAAACTCCCGACTATCCGGTCAAATGTGGCGGAAGGGTAGGCCGGATAACAAAAAAGTAGGATAGGCCGGAGTTTTACAAATATTTACTAACTTAGTGCCCTTCCCCCGCCATGATATTAAAAACACATGTTATACACATATTAAGATAAATTATATATATATATACAGTACATACAGCTTCAAAATAAGCAAAACATTAACATAAAACGCAATCCTAATTCGTAAAAAAAATGAGTAAATCTTATTTTACTGTTTATTAATAAATGATTGCACAAATATGAAAAGTTGTGCATAAGATAAGAGTCAAAACTTACAGTTTTTAGTTTTTGAAAAAGTCCTTCATAGAGGACTGCCTGCTGACTAATATACTACAGTGTTGCCTCAATCGTCTTAAACCTTTGCGAATGTGGGATGCGATTTTTCCTACAATCATCTTTTTTTTTTTTTTTCCCCTGATATTTATTCCTTTGTCAACACTTCTACAATATCGTTTTCAATTAATTCATTGGCTTCGTCGTTTGCCATCCATTCTGTAATGTCTTCTGGATTGACATCGTCAGAGCCCGGTATATTTTTCAGCAGTGGAATAAGCTTATCTTTCTCATCTCCCATTGCAGTTTCCCCCACGGGTTTATGTCTACCTTTTTGATGCAAAAGAATGTTCCAAGAACTTGCAATTACTATGTTTGGAATTTTTTTTTCATGCTTTAGACAGCCACCTGGACGAGAACCTGCCTGCCTTGGCCGCATGCAAGATTCATTTTTTTTAATAGGCCGGATAGTCGGGAGTTTACTGTATATAGTAGATGGAAAAGAACTTTCTCCCATAACTCTGTAAACTAAGCAACGTAGGACGATGTATTTTACACTACCCCCCCCTCCCCCTTGGTCCCTAAAATTACCTTACTGAAAAGTCCTACCTAAGTCTCATAAAAATTCATTTCGCAGAACGCGAGTATTAAGCATTCGGAATGAAATTTCAATTTGCATTTTATATATAAACAGACCTGCCAACCTTTGAAAATGAGAAATCGTAGCACACAAAATTTAAATTAATCTGGAGGTTGGTTGGTTGGTTTTTCGTGTTACACAGCCATCTTTTGACATTCGTAAAAGGAATAAGGTTTCAGTCTTTCAACTCAATATAGTAAATTTTTTCCTCTGAAAATTTTTATACGATTTTTAGAGTTTCTTTTCGTTTCGCAGCGTTTTTTTTTTTTTACATTTATAAAAGGAGCCTGGTTCTAATTTTTTAGCGCAGTGCAGTAAATTTTGACGAAATTCGGAATTTTTTCCTGCGACCATTTCAGGATATTCAAAAATTTTCCGCAATCGTAATTCACATTTTTCTATCACGATTCTTTGTTGAAATCCGCACTTTTTACCATGAGCTTTTTTCGAAATTCGCATTTTTTCCCACGATCCTTTTGAGAAAATTGGTGTTTTCTTTCTGCGATCTTTCGGTGAAAATTAGCGTTTTCTTTCTGATCTTTCGATGAAATTTGCATTTTCTTACTGATCTTTTGACGAAATTCGTGTTTCCTTTCTGCGATATTTTGGCAAAATTTACACCATTGAAAACCCAAAATCTCAAACCTTCACCCCCCCCCCCCCCCGGGAGGTCATCCCCTGAAATCAACACTGCGTTTTTACCACGATCCTTTGACGAAATTTATTTCCTTCTGCGACCAATTGACGAAATTGACCTTTTTTACACGATCATTTGTCGAAATTCGCGGTAGCTTATCGCAAATCGTGCGATTTTGCACACTATTCCAAACCTTGCCCCCAAAGAACCCCCCCCCCCCCCTCCTTTCCAGAAATTCTTAAAATGGCACCTTGTTTCTAAGGAAGAGAATTCCTGTATAAATATTTACAGAAACACGATTCACTCGTGGTTAATATACATAAAGAGAGTGTTTTATGTTAAGAAGTTTGTTTTGCAGCCCAGATTTTTTTTTTCCATGAGCATTTTTTAATGTCTGAATTTCGGACTAATGGCCAATTTTTTAAAACTTTCGGAAATGAATACTTTGAAATTTTGGAAATTTCGCAACAGAATCACTCCTGAAAAATATGCAGTGCGGGATAAAAATCGCAACTAGAAACAAAAAATGCGTTTGTGTTTTTTGCAAAAAATCGTAGTTTAAGACCGATTTTCGTAGCATCGTAATTTATAGGTCCAAATCGTAGCAACTACGATTTTTTCGTAGCAGTTGGCAGGTCTGTATAAATAGTAGATAGAAGAATGTTTCTATTATTACGTTCGGTTCATTTAATTGGAAAAATATTGCGTATTTACTCGCAAAATTTACAACTCCGTATATTTTTTGCACCCCTACTTCTGAAAAGAAATTTCGGTAAAAAACAAATTCGCGTAATTTTCTAACGAGAATATGAGGCAATTTAGTTCATGAAACGGCATAACTACAGTAAAGCCCCGATTATCCGCGGTGCGGTTTATCCGCGAAGCAATTTTAATTCAAGTCAACAGCAAGGAAAATACAATAAGCCCTACTATTAAATATAAACAGAAAAATCAATGTATTCGAAAGTCATAGAAGAATATTTCTAGGATTCTGTTGTCATGTTTGAAATATCAGGTATAAAGTCTTAATGTCCTTTCTTGATTTTATTAACCAAACGTAAGCACAGTAATTAAAATACTTTACAATTATAATTAATACTTTTTTTTTTCACTATTATGATAAATTCCAGGAGAGCATATCAAGAATAACTTAATTTGAGATAAAAATTATTGCATACTAAAAGAAAAATAATAGTTTACAATTAGAATAAAGAAAATGTGTTTCCAAAACAGGAAGCAAAAACAAGTGACTGTTTTTTTTAAAAAGATGTAACTCGCCTCTTTTTGTACAGTATGTACGGCATTGTTTCTTGTTTTTTATTTTAGTGATTTAGACGTAAAGCAAAGGTTTCTGACATATTGTGGATACGTATGTATTTTAAACGTTTTATTATGTTTTTTGTACACTAAAACATAGTTTTTATGTTGAATTTTCTTTGCACTCCATTTTCAGTCTTTTTCGGGTTATCCGCGGTGCCCTCGCCACCCAATCCCGCGGATAATCGGGGCTGAACTGTATATTAATTTAACCGCATACGGCCTGGCGTCACTCATTTCACATCTGTAGGTAGATTTCCAACTTCGTTCTGTGTAACGAAAAGAACAATTTCGCTACTTCGTTTTCCGCGATTTTTTTCTCTTTATTTGCACAAATAACGTAGGTAATTTACCAAAGCAAAATACCCATAGGTAACCAAAATATCATCAAACGTGTAGTATATTAGAACTATTTATTAAAGTAACTAATCTAAATTACGATATGCTTGAATTTGCTCGCGTTCATGAACTAAATTTGTAATATATACAAAAATTTAGGAAATAACCTCAGATATAAAACTTAAAAGAACACTTATTTTACGGAAATTTGTAAAGAAAGCTGTACTATAGCATCTGGAAGATTACAATTACAAGCATGCAAAATAGTTCTTTATATGAATATTCCATAGTTAATGCTAATTTATTCAATAAGTTATTCATCTTAAAAACAATTATTTATTCTCCTTATAATTTTTTATGAATACTTACAGAAAATAATTCTCGTATTTTCCGCACATTTTTTACTTCTGAAACAGAAGATTTGAAATGACAAAAAAAAAAAGTGAATAAAGTAGTAAACATAAGAGTAAGAAGGGGTGCAGGGAAGCACCCCCTTCCGCAAAAAAAATGTGAGAATTTTAGGCACTAAAGTGCTCCCCTCCCACCTAACGAAAAATTATGCAAGCCCACTGTAGTAAACGTAAAGCAGCATTGCCTGCATTGAAATTAAACAACGTTTAGTCGATGAGGAAAATCGGAAGTATTGATTTTTCATCAACGGCTATGTTTAGCATCTACTATATTTAAATAAAAAATGCAGTTTTAAAAATAGTTAGGATGAGGTAGTAACTCTATAGTTTATTATTATTTAAAGAGGTCTTATGAATAAAGGCTTTTTAATGTCTAAAACCGTCAATGGTTGACGCGTTTGCATGCAAGATCCAAAGAATGCACTATCTCGGCATTTTTTGTTCCCCCAAACATATTATGGTGAAGTCCTTGAAATTTTGAGAAAAACCTGATGCCGATATTATCTAAACGCCCTATAAATAAGAAACTGGAGATGCTTCTCTATTTTCGTCCTAAACAATATCTAAGAAAATAAAACTATTTTTGTCGCAGGATGTGGTCTGCTTGTTTGTAACATATCTCACTTTTATATACTTTGAGATAAAAATGTACGAAAATAAGAGCGCTAAGAACAGTCCTTACTCGTTGGCTTAGCACTAGGAAGAACGATCTTAAATACAAGAATTAACTATAGACATAAATCGTGGAAAATGCTCGCCACAGAAAATCTCGCTCAATCCGCAACTGACGTAACGGTCCTTTTGAGGAATTTTGTTAGACTTTCCAGATTTTAAGGACAGAAAATTCATAAAATCCAAAGTATAATCCGGTAAGCTTTCATAGAAAGTTTTATTTTTTTATGCCCTTAGATTCATGAGACATTTTTCTAAATATAATTTATACGAAAAAGAGGTATAAAAAAAAAAAAAAAATCATATTTCAATAAGTATACCCCCCCCCCCCCTCCCCTTCAATACAAACGCCATATTTAAGCCAAACCGAACTTGATTCAGGGTTGTATTGGTTTTAATCATGGGGGAAATGGTTTTGACTATTTGTATTTATGCAAAACTGAATTTTGATCTGGGTTAAATTTTACATTAGGGGATTTTCTTAACTTTGGAATATTTTATACATATTTTTATACACCGAGTAAATAGCTTTTATTAATTGCTGCATATATAATACATTTATCTACCCTATATATATAAAATCCTAATGAAACGAATTTATGAAACGGATATATGAATCGACTGTTTAACTGATTATGTTTCAAGCGATTTCTCCTAAAATATGGAATACTTTACGATGAAATTAACACCAAAAATCAGCATTGATCCGCAGATCTCAAAACTGGTATTAAAAATATTAATTTTTTTCTAATTTTATATACATTTTTCTAATGATGGCAACTCAAATTTTAATCAAACAGATATTTTTTCTTTTCATATTTTAGAAAAGGTTGACATGGTAACCCGGCTATTGTTGTTTATTTGATAATAAATGTTTATTTACTTTTATTTCTTTTTATAAATTATATAAATTATTTTGTTCTATAATTATTAATTATTTTTTTTATATTTCCTTTGGAAAATAATAGAAAATAAAAAATACGGTACTACTTAGTTTTTCCGTCGACCAATTTCGCCAAATTATACAAATTAACATAATTTTTATTTTAAATAACGAAAGAAGAAATAAATTAGTATAACATTAATAAATATACAAATAAAAAGTCGAAATAAAAATCACTTGATGACGTAAACACGTATAACTTGCTTAAAGTCAAGTGAATGTGACATTTACGATCAACCATTATTGGCATTTAATCTTATAGTTTGGCGATAGATTTTTGGTCGACGGGATAACTAAGTAATACCAAAAATGCATATGTAACTGGTATTTGAAAACGAGGTTTTCGCCAAATTTTCGTTAAATAAAAAAAATCACACCAAACCTGCTGTGCGTATATGACATCTGGCCAAATATTACCACTCGGGGAAAAAAAAAAAAAAAAAAAAATGCTAACTGGCGAGTTGAAAAAAAGCTATTGGCGAGATTTGCATCTGGCTAGCGTACAGTACCAAGAATTCTTTTACAACCATGGAAATTTTATGTAGTTTTATCCGGAAAAAAAAAAAAAAAAAAAAAAAAAGAAAAAAAAAATTGATTTTTTAATCAAATTGGAAAACTTACGGTCCCATATTGGCGCGATTTTTTTTCTGACGCCAATGTAACATACGAAACAGACACTTAACTGGCACCAAAGTATCGTTACTTTGCTTGATATGGTAAGCCGGATGTTGTTGTTTATGCTGTTGATGCGTTCCCCAAATTGGCGTCGTTAAAAAATCGCACCAATATGGGACGTATGGCATCTGTGCTAAACTTTCATATGAACGGCGAAGGGATCAGACCGTATTTGTTTATGGCAGTTGAAGACTTGAACTATTATAATACAGATGAAATGATGGCGATAGAATAATATTTGGCGACTTATCACCTGTGCCTGGTGCCTGGCTAACATTAAAGTACCTAAATGGCACCTAGAGTATAAAAAGCGAAGTGGTCTGCCTGAAACTTTTGATGATAGTCACATGACTTAGGCTATTGTTATAGAGATTGTTTTAAAATACCGGGAGACAAAGACTCTGTATACTTTATTTTATTTTTGCTTCTTTTCAAATGTTTAACTGATCCTCTTTAATCAAAAACAACCATTGGATGTCTTAACAGCAACTGATTCGCCCTTAAATTTTTGCAATCAAAGGGAATTGAATGTAAAACCGTTTACAGGGAGATCTGCACAGCTTTTTTCCGTATAATTCAATCTTCTCTAATATTTTTAAAACCCATCAGATTAGCGTGTTTTTAGATTCTGCGGTGTCTGAACGGGGTTGGCGAGCGTAGCTTGCAGGGGGCAGAGCCCCCTAGTATTCAAATAATCCTTTACAGATCAGTTAAAAATCACTTTGTCTTCAATAATGCTTAAAAAATTAAATTCTTACAACTGCTCGATATTAGCCGAGTATCATGGATGCAAGAAATCCATCGATGCTGAGACTGAAAACTTTACTGAGTTTTATATGAATCCTCCCCCCCCCCCCCCCCCCCCAAAAAAAAAAAGAAAAACCTGCCGGCCCGGCCCACAGGCACAGGTAGATTTCGAAGTTAAGTACTAATTTCATCAACAAAAACTGAATCATGATTAGAGATAAATCCGCTAACAATTTTATTTGGCCGCTTTTGAAGAGTTTTTAATTTCATTTTTCTATAAGAGCGTGTTTCATCAGAATCATATTAAGGCAGTATTCAAAAAATATTTTCTCGTGCTCAACAACTGGAAATTTTCTAACACATTTTCAGATTTACTTTTAAAAGGAAAAACATGAAACTTGCTGACGTGATTTTTTAAGACATTTATAAGCGACCTACGTTTTTATTTTTTGTTTAATTAATTAGAACCTGATTTATAAACAATTATTTTCTCAGTAGGACCATATTTTTCGTTTCCAACACAATCGCTTCGAGAAATTAGATTCAAAATGCCCACTTTGACATCATTTTTTTTTTTTTTTTTTTTTTTAAATACATTCTGCCTCTATCAAAAAAATCGACCATTACGGCACATTACATAGTTTCTGAATAAGAGAACCTACCAACTGGATGCGTTTGAAAGCAAAAATTAATTATAAAATGAGTCAGAAAATAAGCAGTTTGGATTTGAGTACATCCTTAACACGATATTTTTTTCTTCAACCTCTATGTATTTTTAATCTGTTTTTGCTGTAAGAATTGGTCTTATCAAAAACTTGTCAATGTAAAAGTTGTAGATAATATTAAGAAGATATATAATAAATTCATGCGGATTCGACATCTTGGGAATTGACGAAGTTATGGATTTTTTTTTCTTTAAGAAAATTTCTATGTCTTACATCATGGCTAAAAATTGATGTCTTAGAATCTAAATTTGCTATTATTTTACGATAGTAAAATTGCTATTATTTTAAGCATATATATAAAAAGAATTTACTATCAGTCAAAAATGTCTCCAAAACTGAAATCAGTCCCGATACTGGAGGTCTTTCACTCATGCCGAGTATATAGTCAAAATTTGGAGGAGTATATACAGGGCCAAAACTAGGGGCGGGGCATACAGGGGCTTGTACCCCGACGCCGGAACGAAGGGGCGCCAGATGAAAGATTATACCTTTGGAATGGATCATTTTCTTCTAATGGACTGATGTCTTCCATTATTATGAAACAGCCATTATAAATGAAGTGTTAGGTGAAGATGAAAGAGCAGCCGTAAAAAGTTAGAACTCTGATTTTCTGGTCAGAATGGGGAAAAAATTATGGCCACCCCCCCCCCCCCCCCCATTCTATCCAGAAAATCACAGTTCTAACTTTTTACGACTGCTCTTTCATCTCCACCTAACACTTCATTTATAATGGCTGTTTCATAATAATGGAAGACATCAGTCCATCAGAAGAAAATAACTCGGGTAAAGCGGGAACTCGGTTAAGCGGGACTCGTATATTTCATTTTAAAAATGGTCTATAATCTTTATATTAGATGTAAATTTCCAACTGGGCGAAAAATGTCCGGACCAGGATTCGAACCCGGGACCTCCTGGCTGAAGCCGCCAGTGCTCTGCCATCTGAGCTATCCCGGACGACTCTGGGCGAACTTTTTCACCCAGCAAACCTTGATGATTACAGCATCTGGTCTGAAACCTGGTTCAGCTCAACAGAATAAATCTCAGGCAATGGAGCTCCAGAAATCGCTCGATACGAAATTACACTAGATTAATATTAACACAATTATTCTAATTTGTAAACAAATCATATTAGATGTAAATTTCCAACTGGGCAAAAAATGTCCGGACCAGGATTCGAACCCGGGACCTCCTGGCTGAAGCCGCCAGTGCTCTGCCATCTGAGCTATCCCAGACGACTCTGGTCGAACTTTTCACCCAGCTAACCCTAATGATTATATCCAGTATAAGAGAAAGGTGTTTATCATTTTAGGATTAAAACATATGGATGCTGTTATATATGGATATGCTATATATGCCATATATGCTATATATGGATGCTGTAAAGCACTGGCGGCTTCAGCCAGGAGGTCCCAGGTTCGAATCCTGGTCCGGACATTTTTCGCCCAGTTGGAAATTTACATCTAATATGATTTGTTTACCAATTAGAATAATTGTGTTAATATTAATCTACTATGATCTTTAGACTATTTTTGTTGGTGTTCAGAGGGGGGGGGGGGGTCATGACCCCGGGACCCCCCCCCCTAGCAGATTACCTAGTTCAGTATTACATATTTTAAATTTTAAAATAATTTGGCTATTAGAAAATTAGTAAAATTCTCTTTGTAAATATACTTTGCGGAAGAGGGGGTGGGGGGCGCCAAAATCCATGTTTGCCCCGGGTGCAAAAAAGGCTAGTTTCGGCCCTGAGTATATATACCGTGTACTCAGTACGGCTCTGGCTCTAATGATTTCATAGATTATTCTGGATAAGATCAAACTTGGAAAATAATCTTTCTACTAATGAAGAGCCTGCACAACCATTTATCAGGTGCATTATGAAATCTACAAATTCCAAATCAACATTTTCTAATTTGTCATTACTGCCAGTCAAATGTCGTAATGTATTGGTCTCAGTCTCACTAAAACAATCTATCTTTAATAGTTATTAAAATTTTAATTATTAAATATAATATGACAAACATTCACATAAATGTACAGTTTGAACAATTTATATAAACTTAAGATATTTAACAGAGATTTGACCACTTTTGAGGGATTAAAACCAGTTTCGACCATTTTTCTGGTTAAAATTGGTTTTGACTCACAAAATTACAACCATGGCTTAATTTGAATACTTTTTATAATTGAAAGTACGTTTATATTATCAGCGCAGGAGTGATTCAGAGACAAAAAAAAAAAAAAAAAAAAATCTGACATTCACAGCAAAATTTTCTGATGAAAGAGAGGGGGGGGGGGGGGATACACTCGCGGCACTAACTACGCTTTTTTTCCGCGGCCCTTTGACAAAATTCGCGATCTTTTAACGAACTCCGCGTTTTTTAGAACGCCCCTTAACGAATTTTGCGGTTTTTTAGAGATTTTTTGGCGAAATTTGTGAGTTTTTCACGAAAATTAGTTTTTCCACCGATAATTTGACGAAATTTGTGTATTTTTCGCAATCTTTTGACGAATTTTAAGGTTTCTTTCGCGATCTTTTGACGAAATTTGCGGCATTTCCGCGATCTTTTCACGAAATTTGCGTTTTTCCGCGATTGACGAAATTTGTGTTTTTGCGCGATTCTTTGATGAAATTTGCGTTTTTTCACGAAATTGGCGATTCTTCTGCAAACGATCGACAAAATTTACTTTTTTCGGCGACCATTTGTCGAAATTAGCATGTCCGAATTTTCGGATTGATGCCCGATTTTTAATTTTCACAAATGAATGCCTTAAATTTTCGTAACAGAATCACCCCTATAACAGCGGTTTAAGAGATTATAGCCACAATCTATATTTTAAATCACCAGATAGAAAAAAAAAAATAGAATCGACTTAACATTTTCTTACTTAAAACATTTTCCGACATGGTTGAATAATGTTTACAACATACTTCATATTTAATTCATCCTACTTTATATATTGTTCATCTTTCGTAACTATATTTTCAAAAAAATATACTTATATTAAAGTCACTTCAAGTTCTCTTTCCTCTGAAATTACTTACTTTCATCCTATAATCACATTCGATCAGAATAAGATAATTATTAAGCTGCAGCTCCCGATATCAACCAAAAGCTGAATAAACGCGTAGTTTTTGTAGACATCCAGGCAGGTGTGTCTGAAAACATGAATACAATTTGGATTTGCGACTCAATCCAATTCTCTAAGACAAGATAAAATCTCATGAGATTCATCTAGTTTTTGAAGGAAAAGAACATTTTTATGGATTTCACGAATTTGTTTTACTTTTGCCAGTCACATCGCGAATTTTTCTGACACATTTGCAAATCTAGAAGACAAATTGCAAAATACTAAGAAAAAAAAAAAGGGGTTACAAGTACGAATCGTGAAAATTAAAAATGTAAAGCACGTGCCAAAAGAATCAAATAAACATATTTGAGTAACCTTCCGGCTTTTTCAAATAAATAATAATAAAATAAATCTTGAACCAGAAAATTTATTTAATTAAATGTGTTAATTCTATGTGGCAGTTGTTCGGAATTTGCTTGATTTCCTTCATCAAATAAAATTTCTGGTTCAAACAGGTCTCTTTGAACTTCAGTTAAAAATGCAAGAGTTGGCATATACTTAGAGACTTGTATTAGAGGTCTGCATCGAGTCTGATAATTTTACCGGAACCCCAAAGGGCTGACGCTATTTTTTTTTTTCTTTCGCTGAGGATCGGGTTGATCTTAATTGTTTTAAGGGTCGGATTGACCTGATTTTTCAAAAGAATGTCATGAATATTCTTCAAAATTCAGAGGGTCGCCCCGGGTGGGGGGGGGAGGGCATTCCTTGAGATAAACCCCACTCCCGGAAGATTTGAGATTGTGTTTTCAATGGTCAAAAATTCCGGAGCCACAGAAACCCCTCGCGGAGAAAAGTGCTTGAACTCAAAGGTCGATACAGGTTTTTTTTTACCACTAGGGGGCTCGGGCCCCCTACGAGCTACGCTCGCCAACCCCCGTTCAGACACCGCAGTCTCTAAACGCACGCTAATTTGATCGGCTTTATAAAGATTTTGAAAAATTGAATTATAATTTAAAAAACAGTGGCGATCTCCCTATAAACGGGTTTCTATTCATTTCTCTTCGATTGGGAAATTTTAAGGAAAAATCAGCTGCTGTTAAAAGATACAATGGCTGTTTTCGTCTTTGATTAAATAAAATCAATTAAACATTTCAAAATAAGCTAATATAATAAGCAAATCTGCATCAAAATGCAAATATATTTTACAAATACCAATGCCTTCTTTTGACGGAAACGACACAGAAGGTTGACGAATCTTAACTAAACCATTTAAGCAATTTCGGTACTTCTTAGTTATCCCGTTGACCAAACTACCGTCGCGAAATTGTAAGATTAAATGCCAATAATGGTTTGTGACTAATTAATTAATTGTAAGATTAAATACCAATAATACCATTAATTCGACGTTTTATTTCTATTTTTATTAATTTTTTACTAATTTATTTGCTCTTTCGTTATTTAAAATAAAAATTATGTCAAATTGTATAATTTGGCGAGTGCTTTGGCGATTTATATAATTTGGCGAATTTGGTCGACTGAATAACTAAGAAGTACCGAAATATCTTTATTTTCTGCTTCAGAGATTTTTCTATTTCAAATCATATTTTTTTGTTGATGACGCTTCATTTTCAGCTTGTAATCTTTTTTATTTTTATTAAATTACTAAATAGTCGCTCGAAAGCAATCTAAACGCGGTTAATAAAATTAATATTAATCTTAGTAATATAATCTCAAAATATCAAATTAATGTCTCGCGCAATTTTTAAATTTAAACTGTTTTGCAATATTACTTTTTGTTCATTTTACGTAATAAGTGTAATGTGACGTAAATTCTACTATTTGAGACTTCTAAGGCATGTTAATAAATTTATTATTTTACAATATCCTTTCTCTTTTAAAATTCGCGTTTAAATATTGTTTTTATGAAGTAATTTTCAATAAGTTTCTGCTTTTCATACGTAATTATTTAATTCTAATTTGAAAGTTTTTTTTTTTTCTGTTAATAATAGTCACGTGTAAATAAATTTTTAATTTGACGCAAACATTATTATTTGCGCTGTTTATACAGTTGGCAACAATTTAAATTACTACCATTTTCTAAAATAAGTAAAAAATATCTCTCGAAATGCTGAAAATTTGAATGTAAAGTAGAAATAAAAGCTCAAAAAATGAGTCAAATTAAAAAAGTGAATGCAGTCTGCACACCGGGAAATTCTAACGTATAAAATGATCTAAAAATGAATTAATTCCCATTTATACTTTTTGCTCCTATAAAACTTTTTTAATGGAACGATTTTGTCCAACTTTAGCATTAAATATCTCTTAAAATAATTCTTCGATTTGAAAACTGTCTGCATCAGCGTGTTTATCAAACATTTCTCTATAATACCGCCGATTTTCATATTTTTGTATGCAGTATTTTTCTTAATATTAACGGAGAAAGACCTCCGGTCACAAAAAGTTCAAAACCGGCGGCGGCGGTTGTTACTTTTCTTTTAGAATAGAGAGATTTGGAAAAATGATTATTGTCCTCGGTCAGGGTAGGAAATCAAAAACATATCTGAATTAACATTATTAGTTGAATCCCGCATTTTATTCGTTTTCTGATGGGTCCATACAGTAATCTGTATTTTCCCTTTTCTTTCAACAGAGATGGATACTTCTGTTGCCGTTGCCACTATGACAAAAAAGTAATAAAAACTACAAAATAAATTAATAACTCAGAAACAAATTGAGATACAGCTTTCAACCAAATTGCAATTAAAAAAAAATGCATTTTTTTTCTCTGTACGATGATATAAAAAGTAATATTGTGGGATGTTTAGAAGTTTAAAAATGAAATTTCATTTAAAATGGATCCAAGAATATTAATGTTTAATCCATGGCGTACGTAATATATGACCAGCTCCGTAAAGTTTAAAAATTTACAGTACCGAAAATTGTAAAACTGAAATTTCTTTTAAAATTTGTTCATGATGGGTCCAGGAATAGGAATGTTAATGTTTAATCCATGGCGTACGTAATGTATGATCAACTCCGCGCGATTTTTTGTGTCTTAAATTTTAGTCTTTGAAAAAATCATTTTCCAAATGGTCGTTTGGTCGTTGTAATGTTAACTTTTTTTTTTTTTTTTTTTTTTTTGTGAAAAATAGCATTTTGTCACGAAAGAGGAAATGCACCTTCTCAAATTCGAGCCAAATGTTTATTAACTTCTTTAAATCCTTCTGCTAAAATTTTCGTTTCTGGTGAGCTTACTTTGTTTAAATTTTAAACATTTTAACATGGCTGTTTGTAACACTTGATAAAATCCCCTGAAAAAAAAAAAAAAAAAAACAAGTTGGAAATTGCTCGTCAAACGTGGCAAATGAGGTGCGTTCGTACTATAACTAGTTTTATAAATATTTTTTGCACCCCATATTGTACTGAATGTACAATTTTTTGCACTTCATAAAGTGCATAGTCTAACATCATTAAAATGCACTTCCAATAATTTTTCCCCATTCCCCGTAATGTAACGGAACACTTTTGACTGTCCCTGTAATTAAACTATATATCCGATTTTCCTAAAAATTTGAAATGGCTCGACAAAATTTTGCAACAATTATATCTTTAAAATTTCAGACCATTCGGACGGCTGTAACATCATTAAAATGCACTTGCAGTAATTTTTCCCATTGGCCGTAATTTAAAGTAAAACTTTTGACTGTCCCTGTAATTAAACTATACATCCGATTTTCATAAAATTTGAAATGGCTCGACAAAATTTTGCAACAATCATACATTTAAAATTTCAGACCATTCGGTTGGGTAGTTTCTGCTCTGTTATATGCGGACGGACGGACTGAACGACGACTATGGGTGCTACGTATTTATATAATTACGAACGCACCTAAAAAGGCTAAACTTTCATGGCGTCACGCAACAGACAATCAAAAGTTATTTTATTCGCAATAAAATTGTCAATATTTTTATTTAAATTCTACTTTATTTGGGTAGGGGGGAGAGAGAATCAAATAAATAATTCATGCAAATACTATTAAGTAATTCTGAAATGAAAGTTTCTACTTTAAAAGTTCATTCTGATGCAATGTTTTGCACAGCAATCCTAAAATTTGAATTGGTCAACTAGCTAACATGCCATAGGCGTAACCAGGGGGGGGGGTGCCCCCCCCCCCCCCCGCTTGGGCAGACTCAAGCACAATTATTTTAAAAAATCGAAATCTACAAAAGAAAAAAAGAAGTGAAAGCAGAGTTAAATTAGTTTAGCAAATTAGTTTAATTCAGAAAACTAACAGCCTGTTTTGAACTGTGATAAAAAGAGAATTCTACGTTCTTTTTTTTTTATTATGTTCTTTATCTTTTTTAAAACTAGAATATTTACAAGAATCTGTATTAGCCATAGTAAGTCAAAAAGGTGGTTTTATAATTCCACTTCGACGTCTTTTGTTTGTGGGAGATTTTTTTAAACACCGTTCTTTCTATTGCATGTTTCTGCAATTTCATGAGAAATTAATGCATGTTCTTGACGAGGATAGAAACAGAAATTATTTGTCTCTTTGATTTCGTAGTCTAACGTCTAGAAAGAAGCAAAAAAATTTGAAAGGGAATGCAGATGTGAAACAATAATTCCAAAATGCGATTAGCCGGGGGAAAGGTGGGGGGGGGGGGGGTGTCTCCTTTGAAAATGAGAAATAATAGCACAGAAAATTAAAATTAATCTGGAGTTGGTTGGTTGGTTGAATTTCGTGTTTCGAGACCATCTTTTGACATTCGTAAAATGAATATGGTTGCAGTCTTTCAAGTCAATATAGTATTTTTTTTCCTCTTGAAATTTTTTATGCAATTTTTGGAGTTTCTTCTCGTTTGGCCTAGGAAAAGGACCCGGTTTCAATCTTTTAGCCCAGTGCAGTAAATTTTGATGAAATTCGCGATTTTATTCTGCGATCATTTCATGATATTTGCATTTTTTTCCCAAAATCGTTTGACGAAATTCACGTCTTTCTACGCGATTTTTTTCGAAATCCGCCCCTTCCACCACTAACCTTTCACAAAATTCGTGTTTTTTACCGCGATCCTTTGACGAATTTCGCATTTTTTACCGCGATATTTTGACGAAATTGGCATTTCTTTAGTAAGATCCTTCGATGAAATTCGCGTTTCTTTACACGATCTTTTGACGAAATTAGATTTTTCTTTCTGCGATCTTTTGACGAAATTCCCGTTTTCACCGGGATCCTTTGACGATTTTTTTTTTTTTTTTTTTTTTTTTTTTTTTTTGCGACCGATTCACGAAACTGAATTTTTTTTTTACAGGGGTCATTTGTCGAAATTAGCGATAGTTTTGCGCGACCGATCGGGAAAATTCTCGATATATTTCCGTACCAATTATCAAAATCATCCTCTACTCTTTTCCGCGACTTTTTGATGAAATTTGCAACATTTTCTCGTCAATCATTTATCGAAATTCGTGATTTTTTTGCGCAATCTTTGACGAAATTTGCGATTTCTTTCTGGACTCTTTTATCGAAATTCACGATATTTTCCACGATCGTTTGAAGAAATTCTCTTTCCGGGACCGAGTCACGAATTGATTTTAAGAAGTTTCATAAAAGAAATAAAACGGCAACGTACCCCCGAGCAAGCTACGACCACTTCTGTCTTGAAACAAACGAATCCTGAATTATCGCGATTTTTTTTATTTCAAGCCAAATTAAATTTTCAGCTTTCTTATAAGAACTGATTTGACATTGTCATAATTCGAATTTAATCGAGGCAATTGCAAAAATTAGAGTCTTTTCTGTTTCAAAAAAGTCAAAAAATCGCCTCAAAGTAAAAAAAACCCTGCTAAAAATTGCATTAAAAATTCGGAAAAGATTAAAAAACAACAGGGAACGAAATTAACTAATTGGGTAAAATATTTAAACCGGATTCCTTTTAGGAATGCGAAAAATACCCCTCTAAAAATAACATTAAAAAATTATTACAAATCGCAGTGAGAATCTCGAAAAAACTTTATTGAAAAGAAGACGAAATTTACTGGATAAAATATTGAAATCGGATTCTTTTATACTAATTTGAAAAAATTCGCATAAAAAATTAATTGAAAAATTCCAGAAATTGTCTTCGATATGCATGACTTCAGGCATACAGGTACTTTCCTGTCAAATCTTGCGACTGTGAGGACTGCATTGTTTTTTCAGAGTTCAGCGCGCGCGCGTACACACACACAGAGAGAGCGAGAGACAGACAAGCACCTATCTTTATTATTACAGTTCCATCATGATAATATAATTTTTACCATCTTGACAAAATTTAGTGTATACAGTCGACGCTGGATTGTGCGAACATCTTTTTTGCGAATTCTTTGTTTTTACGAACGTTTTTTATGTACTGGTCCCGACCAGCATCCGATTGAAATAACGTCATTCTCATTTACGAACACAGTCCACTCGAGTTCGTAAAATCGATCGTCTACTGTATTATCATGACCTGCTTTACCTAATATATTCGACACATTCTGAGGTAAAAGCATGAATTATTAATGAATTTATAATTATTTATAATATTATAATAATTATTTAGATAGACTTTCCTTCAAATTTTTTTGGGTCCCTCCCCCCCACGGTGATCCCTAAGAAGTGACAAAATTTCATCTACAAGACTTTGACAGATATAATGTTAGGTCTCATGCAATGTTCCTGTGCCTATAGAAGTTTCCAGCATGATTAAAGGCCTTTATTAATCTTTATAAAAAGTTAGGGTACCAAAAGGTTTTACACTTGTGACCACACTTAGTCACTGTCTTATGTCACTACTGCAAGAAGATTTACATATATATATATTTTTTACCATTAGATTTAGTTTTAATGTTTTGAACCCCTTCTCACACCCCCTCACGCAAACAAAAATCGCAGTTTGAGCCTTTTTTAAAAGAAATACGACACAATTATACCTTCTAAGATGAAAACCTGTCTAAAACGGAAATTCGGCCGGTTTCATGGGGTTTCGTTTTAGCAGGTTTTACTATATAAGATATTATTTGTATCCAACATGTTCAGGTTAAAAAGTCTGGGCACCCCCCCGTTCTAAAGGCTGGTTACGCCTATGCATGCTTTCACTCAAAACACCAGTTAATAAAGATGGCAGCTAATGTTTAAACTTACCACTCAGCTGCAAGAAAAATCTGGTGAAAATATTAATGTTGCAACACATTTTTTGTGATTCTTTGTCGAAATTTGTGTTTTTTCCACACCCTTGTAACACTATTTGCAATTTTTGCATTTTCTCTTGCGATTTTTGACGAAATTCACGTTTTTTCTGCGATCTTTTGACGAAATGTGCGTTTTTTCTGCGATCTTTTGAAGCAAATCGGGTTTCTTCTATGAACTTTTGACAAAATTCCAGTTCCTTTCGCGATCTTTTGACAAAATTCCCGTTTTTTTCTGCGATCTTTTTTGAGAATAGGCGTTTATTCCGAAATCAGCGTTTTTTCGCGATCCTTTAACGAAATTGCATTTTTTCCGCGATATTTTGCGAAATTGGCTTTTTTTTTTTTTTTTTTTTTTTTTTTTTTTGCGATTACTTGTCGAAATTTGTGATTTTTTTATTTGCGATCTTTCGGACTGACGACCGCTTTTTTTTTAAATTTCGGAACAAACCCTCAATGCGAGAAACGGCAAAAAATCGGAAAACGATAAAGTGGAAAATCGTGAGTCCGCGGAAGAATCTCATGCCTGTGTAACTCCGGAATTTCCGGACACGTTTTATGAAATCCCGGAATTTCGGGGATTCTCCGGAACACAAACAGGCATGTTTTAATAAAAATAATCAATGAATAGTATGTTTTTATGGAATGGAATTTTGTGAAGGGGCCTGTTTTATTGAAAGGAATCTTGTGCAGGGCTGCGAAGTCGGAGTCAAGCCCATTTTTTAAGTGAAAGAATCGGAGTCAGATCTGTTAAAATTCCCGGATTCGGACATTTTTTCCCACCGACTCCGCAGCCCTTATTTTGTGAAGGGGCCTGTTTTAATGAATGGATTTTTGTGAAAGGGCCCTAAATATGCCTGGATACACCTCTGAGGCTATTTTTCTATAAATGCATTAAAATATCAATTTTTTTTTCAGGGCACGCCGATTTAAATCAGATTTATTAAAATCGCGATTTAAATCGTTAATTTTTTTTTTTTTAAATCATCGATTTAAAATACGGAAATCGTATTCCTTTGGAATATGTAGTTTTTTAGCTTTGATTTGGAATATAGTGATAAAATTTAAACAACATGCGTGTTTTTTTACTCATTTAATCAGGGATTTTTTTTTTTTTCTGTGTGATCTTATTAAAATAGTAATTTTGAGTTCCCGATTATGAACGATTCCTCAGTTTAAAGGGCGTTCTGAAAATTTTCCCTTTTCGTACTTGCTCAAGAATGCGAATCTCGCAGACACGAAGTCATTTTTAATCTCCAAAATCATAGAATAGAAAATTATAGGCTTTAAGAGGCTACACTAGTTACAGAAGGAAACGCTCAAGCAAATGTTAATCCTATGGGAGCGTTGATTGTAGATTTCTCGCTCGCATTTTAATATTTTAAAATGACACCCCCCCCCCCTTTTATGTGCGGATACACTTCTGGAGCCAATTAGAACCAGTTCTGAACGTGAAACTATCCTCGTATAAAAAAATACTAACCAAAATCGAAAAGGATATACATTTTGTTAAATAATTCAATTTATTCATCAATAAAATTTCAATTATTTAAAAAAGTTTTTAAGTGCTCATCTCAGGTATTTTGATCAGTTATATATATAAAAAAAATTAGCATAAATTAAACAGTTATGAAATTTAATACAGTAGGACTCCCTCAAATCCGCACATTTTCGCTGATGTAAACAATGAAACTTTCAGTTAACATTTAGGGGCAACGGCAAAATTTCAGAGTATCATTTTTATCATTCCATAAGTAATTTAATATGTATTTCTGGATAATAGGGCTGAACTCCTAGTTTTTCATGAAGGAAATATAAATTTCTGAAAAAAATCAAGATTATGCTGATATCATTGGTAATCACAATCTTTTTACCAAATATATTTGGTATGATCCATGTCAATTCAGGCAGCCAAAGAAAAAATCTTACCTTCATAGTCTCAGAAGTTTTTGAATTGAACATATGTTAAAATTCAATAAAAAATAAGATACTTGTATATTTTGGTTTTGCCCAAAAAAATTCCTGGCCCGAGATACAGGCCGCCAAAGATGGCATCCCGGGCACCATTTCCAATTCGCCATTTTCGGTAAAAATTTTAAAGTGCTCTATCTCTAGAACGGTGCAAGATATTTTGTTGCGTTTTTTTTATTTTAAAAATAATATTCTTCTGTTTAAAATGATATACCCAATTTTGAAAAATGTATTCAACTTTTCCTGTGGCAACCTTTTGAAAAAAAAATTTTTTTTTTTCAAAAAAAATTTTTTTTTTGAAAATGCCAATCCTAAAAATTTTGATTTTTTTGCTGTTGATCAATACCATTGGGAACTATCTTCACTGTAAAGGAGAACTTCCACTTTTTAGTTTAACAAATTTTAGAAACATTTAAAAATTCAGAGAATTTTACAGGAACTGTATATATACAGTTCCAGTAAAAGTAATTGAATTTTTGCTTATTTGTATCATATTTGTAAGGATAAGCCTACTATGTATCCTAAACAAGTTAGAAATTGCAATATCAAATGTGGCAAATGAGGTGCGTGCATAGTATTAACTAGTTTTATAAATATTCAGATCTTGGTGCAATAAGTGTTACACTCTTGGGCAAAAAGGCATGAATACAAAATTTACTATAATACCATATATTAAATTCAGTAATACGGAAGTAATATGAATCCATCTTAAAAGGACTTAATCGTCATGGCAACCTAGAATCATTGCTTATCATGGTATATCATTGAATCAATTATGTATTATAGGATTTTTAAATAGAATGAAGAAAACTTTTATTAATGTCTTTTATGTTTTAATTTGATTTTCATAGCATTTGAAGTGATACATACTTTATTGCAGAGGTTTACAAAAAATTACTTCCTGTGTCATAGAAAGTGCATAGTGTTTACAGGGACACACAAAAGATTTCAGATACTTTACCTTATTGGAAATACTGCACATTAGCGAAGATTGCTAGAGGTGCACTTTTAGTTGCGATATGAGTTTTTAAGTTTAATTAAATATTTCCATATTACGTTGTGTGTATAAAGGCTGTAGATCATATACAGGGCTACACAAAAGAAATCATAAGGGTATTGCTGGAAGTGCATTGTTAGTTGTGTTTGAGTTTTTAAGTTTAACTAAATTTTTCCATATTACGTTGTGTGCATAAATGCTGTAGATCATATACAGGGCTACACAAAAGAAATCTTAAGGGTTTACTGAGTATGAATGAAAGTAGATTAAAGGTGATTTTTAAATGAGTTATGCATTTTTTCACTGAACTACATTTAGTATACTAAGATATGTTTGGAGAATATAGATAAAATGATATACAGGTCCATGCAAAGAATTAGATACATGGCCGTCTATGGATGATAATCTCTGGAAGTGTGATTTCACTGGTTTTAAGGATGTTTTAATCTTAATTAAATATTAGCTAAATAGTGGCATGTATAAAAAGATAGTAGGTAAAATACAGGGTTGTATGAAAGTATTCAAGTATGCTTCCGTCTATTGACATAAATTTCTAAAAGTCAAATTCCGACCTATTTATGTTTTTTTTAACAATTTCCAACATAGTTGAAAGTCTTTATGGATTCGATTTGTCTGCCCATCTGTCTGAACTCTAACTTGTATTAATATAATTTGTATTGCTGTGTAATTGATATACGTTATTGAGATTGTTTTACTATGTTCGGTATTGAAAATAAAGCATGTATCACTTCAAATGCTATGAAAATCAAATTAAAACATAAAAGACATTAATAAAAGTTTTCTTCATTCTATTTAAAAATCCTATAATACATAATTGATTCAATGATATACCATGATAGGCAATGATTCTAGGTTGCCATGGCGATTAAGTCCTTTTAAGATGAATTCATATTACTTCCGTATTACTGAATTTAATATGTAGAATCATAATAAATTTTGTATTCATGCCCTTTTTGCCCAAGAGTGTAACTTATTGCACCAAGATCTGAATATTTATAAAACTAGTTATAGTACGCACGCACCTCATTTGCCACATTTGATATTGCAATTTCTAACTTGTTTAGGATATATAGTAGGCTTATCCTTACAAATATGATACAAATAAGCAAAAATTCAGTGACTTTTACTTTAACTGTATACATACAGTTCCTGTAAAATTCTCTGAATTTTTTAAATGTTTCTAAAATTTGTTAAACTCAAAAGTGGAAGTTCTCCTTTACAGTGAAGATAGTTCCCAATGGTATTGATCAACAGAAAAAAAATTTTTTTTTGAAAAAAAAAATTTTTTTTTCAAAAGGTTGCCACAGGAAAAGTTGAATACATTTTTCAAAATTGGGTATATCATTTTAAACAGAAGAATATTATCTTTAAAATAAAAAAAAACGCAACAAAATATCTTGCACCGTTCTAGAGATAGAGCACTTTAAATTTTTTATCGAAAATCGCGAATGAGAAAGGATGCCGGGGATGTCATCTTTGGCGGCCTGTATCTCGGGCCAGGAATTTTTTGGGGCAAAATGAAAATATACAAGTATCTTACTTTTTCTTAAATTTTAACATATGTTCAATTCAAAAACTTCTGAGACTATGAAGGTAACCCCCCTGCCTGAGTTGATATGGATTCAGCCATTTATATATTAATCAAGCTTTCTTTGGTTATTAAGACTGAAATAAAACCTCCTTACTTTATGATTTTGACGTGAATTAATAGGGTACTTTTATGAGAGAAGTTTTATTGAGTAATTCAAGAAAAATGTATCTGATCTTTATTTATGCATATTTAATTTAATTATACATTATTGGTTATTTACTTGACCTTTACTTTTAATAATTTAATCATTTTTATAATTATCTTACTTTTAATCGTTTTAGTTTATTACTTTACTTACTTATTTTAATATTTTACTATAAAGCAAGCACTCATTATAATTTCGATTGCATTATTTCATTCAAATTACTGTTTAAACAAGTTGGAAATTGCTCGTCAAACGTGGCAAATGAGGTACGTACTATAACTAGTTTTAAAATTATTTTTTGCACCCCATATGGTACTGAATGTATAATTTTTTGCACTTCATAACGTGCATAGTCTGATACATCATTAAAATGCACTTCCAATAATTTTTTCGGAACACTTTTGACTGTCCCTGTAATTAAACTATACATCCGATTTTCCTAAAATTTGAAATAGCTCAACAAAATTTTGCAACAATTATATCTTTAAAATTTCAGACCATTCGGAAGGCTGTAATATCATTAAAATGCACTTGCAATAATTTTTCCCATTGGCCGTAATGTAAAGAAAAACTTTTGGCTGTCCCTGTAATTAAACTATACATCCGATTTTCCTAAAATTTGAAATGGCTCGACAAAATTTTGCAACAATTATATCTTTAAAATTTCAGATCATTCGGAAGGCTCTAATACCATTAAAATCCACTTGCAATAATTTTTCCCATTGGCCGTAATGTAAAGAAAAACTTTTGACTGTCCCTGTAATTAAACTATACGTCCGATTTTCCTAAAATTTGAAATGGCTTGACAAAATTTTGCAACAATTATATCTTTAAAATTTCAGATCATTCGGAAGGCTCTAATATCATTAAAATCCACTTGCAATAATTTTTCCCATTGGCCGTAATGTAAAGAAAAACTTTTGACTGTCCCTGTAATTAAACTATACATCCGATTTTCATAAAATTTGAAATGGCTCGACAAAATTTTGCAACAATCACATATTTGAAATTTCAGACTATTCGGTTGGGTAGTTTTTGCTCTGTTACATGCGGACAGACGGACTGAACGACGACTATAGGTGCTACGTATTTATATAATTACGAACGCACCTAAAAATGTAAAAGCAATGACGAGAAATTCGTAAAATTTTAAAATCTGCACCTCTGGTCCCAAGATGTGCGGATTTGAGGGAGTCTAGGTAATGGAAGGATAAGAAGTGGTTTATTTGCAACTATATATATATACCCGGGCGCAGAATCGGCGCAACGCTGCGACGCACGTCGCAGACTCTTGAGAAGGTCTGCAGACTATTTTTCAACTGTCAAATTTTCGAAAAAAAAAAAGATTGGTAGAAATTATTTGTCATAATAATAAGATCCGTGCTACATGCGATTGACGAAGCTCCGATTCCCTTTAAAATATAAATAATTCACGGAAACAACTCTATACACACGATCGTGAAACGCCCATTATTAAATGAGCCAATCCTCGTTGGGGTGATTTCTTAAAAAAATTTTTAAAAATCGGTCATTAGTCTGAAAATTCGGACGTAAATATCACGAATTTCGACAAATGTCCGCCGAAAAAACAATTTCGTTAATCGTTTGCAGTTAAAATAGCCAATTTCGTTAAAGGATCGCGAAAAAACGCGAATTTCGTCAAAAGATCGCGAAGAAAAAGCGAAATTTTGTCGTGATGATGCGAAATAATGATCTTGAAAGAAATGTCAGTTCGTCAAAGGGCTGCGGAAAAATAGCAACTTTCGTCAAAGGATGGCGAAAAAATGCGACTTTTGTCAAATGATCGCGGAAAAAACATGAATTTCGTCAAAGGATCGCGGAAAAAACGCGAATTTTATCGAGGGATCGCTAAAAAATGAGAATTTCATCAAAAGATCGTAGATATTGGCGAATTTTTCGAATTTTCATGTAAAAAACGCGAATTTCGTCAAAGGGTTGCGAAAAAATAGCAACTTTCCTCAAAGGATGCCGAAAAAACGCGAGCTCCGTCAAATGATCGGGAGAAAAAAACGTGAATTTTGACAAAAGATCGCGAAAGAACTTGGAATTTCGTCAAAGGATCGCGGAAGAAACTTGAATTTCGTCGAAAAATCGCGGAAAAAAGCTAATTTCGCGAAAAACGCGGATTGCGCTAAAAGATTGCGAAAAAACACGTATATCGTCAAAAGATCGAGGAGTAAACGCAAATTGTTTTCAAAGGATTGCGAAAAAAACGCGAATTCCGTCAAAGGATCGGGAGACAACGCGAATTTCGTTAAAAGATCGCGAAAAAACAGGAACATTGTCGAAAAATCGCAAAAAAACGCGAACATCGTCGCGTGGGATACATGTTTTTCAAATGATAACGCAATTCTCAGTTTTGGATTCATTAGAATTTAATGCTCTTCTTATTATTATTATTAATTTATAAGCATGTGCACAAGGAGAATCGTGCGTGATTATAAGAATTATATATTTAGTAAAAATTAAATTTTATCAAGAAATACATATTTAAGTTTCAGTTATAAAACATCGAGGCAACCACTTTGAAATTTTAAAATTTACTTTAGAATTTGAAAAACAAATTAAATTTTGAAAGAAAGTAATAGATCGATTTTTAAATACCATAGATCCAACCAAGTTAATAATAATAATAGTAAAAACAATAATATTAATAGCAATAAAAGAAGTACCAATTAGCGTTCATATGAATATTTCAGCAGCAAGAATAGCCTTGTATTTAGAATGTTGTCCCCCCCCCCCCCAGCATCTTTCTACAGAGAATAATTTTAACGTGAAAATTATTTCTAGCATATTAATTGAAATACAAAATATCTGTATATGAATGTTAATATTTCATATGTTTGAGGTTCTTGAAGACATCCAAAGGCACAGTCAACGAGAATTTAGTTTAAACCTGACGAAAATATTTGTTTCAATACTTAAATATCCTATGTCAAATATTTGAAAAAATATATTTCTGAACGAAAAATAATATGCTTGGGGGGAAAAATGCATTATTAGGTAACGAGTGTTATTTCTTCATAAAATTTTCTCTTCTAAAGTAGTTTAAAAAAATTCTTCAATGTTAAAATTTCTTGGGTAAATATATACTTATATATGGATTTTTTATCATCATACTTTTATTTATTTCCCTTTTTTTTCAATTTGTGCATTTTATATTAATGGATATACATTTTTATATTGTCGATTTTTCTGTGATTTAATAGTTATTATTAACAAAATATTTTATTATACACATATATAAAATGTATGTGTATAAAATTTTTGTGAGTTTAAGAAAAAACGTTATTCATATCCCAAATTATCGATAAAGCGCCCAATTTAGCGAATTAACGTCAACAGAAAAAAGTCTAACAAAAAGAGCCGTCACTTCGTGCCCATAAGTATAAGAGACGGGGATGACAATGCTATCCATTCCCCGTGACGCCGAGCGCAGTTCATACAGGGGAAGGCAAAGAAGGGTCAACATAGGTGCCAGTCTCCGTTATGACATACCTCCCCCCCCTCCTTTGTTTTTGCAAAAATAAAACCCATCCACTTTTTTTTTATGTGCACAAAGGTATCCTTTTACTTTTATATCATACATTGTTTTAATGCTTACAAGCTGAGGCTTAATGCTTACAAGAAAGAGGGCAAACTGAACCTGACCCGACTCGTCGTCTGGACCGGATCAGGTTGGGCCTAATCTTTTGTCGTTGCTGGTCAGATTCGAGTCAGGTTAACTTTAATTGTTTCAGGTTGGGATTGGGTGTTGACACTTATGGTTCTTGATTTGAGATGAATCGATCTCTTAAAAATAAATTTATAAAATTTATTTTCAGATGAAAAACTATATATTTGAATATTAATAAGTACATGCGTATTGATTTTTTTTACTTAAAAGTTAAAATTGATATACCAGAGGTATAATTGTTGACTACTTTTACATAGTTGCGTTACAATATGGATATATATATACCGGGTGTCCCAAAAAGGACTGACTGATTTTAAAATTCAATAACTTCCAAACGGTGACAGATATTAAAAAAATTCTTGCAGGAGGGTTATGCATAAAGTCAAAAGTTTTTTTTACAGTGATTTTCGATTTTAGTTCGAATTACAAACAATAGATGGCGCTGCGATCAATAGAGGCTAAATTCAGGCTCGATTTTTGGTACTTCGTGGCCCGGATAATACATTTCCATCTCCTTTTTCTGCATGGAACAACAGAAAGGACCAGAAATCGAGCCTGTATTTAGCGACTATTGCTTACAGCGCCATCTATTGTTTGTAATTCGAACTAAAATCGAAAATCACTGTAATAAAACTTTTGACTTTATGCATAACCCTCCTGCAAGAATTTTTTTAATATCTGTCACCGTTTGGAAGTTATTGAATTTTAAAATCAGTCAGTCCTTTTTGGGACACCCGGTATATATATTAAAAAAAAGCATAATATATAACAAATCGTCATTGATTTCCAATAATTGAAATTAAATTTATAATATTGCAAACAGGGTTGGCAGGTTTTTGACACGTGTGAGTGTCAGTTTTTGACGGTTTAAACCATCATGTCAAAAACCTCAAATACTACAGTGATTTGTAAAATTTCACATTAAATGGCACACATTAGATGTAATATTTAAAATTCACTATTACTGTAATTGTATAATTAATCTATAGTATTAGTAATAATTACAGGGTTGGCAGGTTTTTGACATGCGTCAGTTTATGTCGGGTTTAAACCGTACTTTAAACCGTCATGTCAAAAACCTCAAATACTAAATTGATCTGTAAAAATTCAAATTAAATGTCACACATGACAACATTACATGTAATATTTTAAATTCACTCTTACTGTATATCAGTAATTAGTACATAGTAAAAAAGTATTATTGCTAAGTACAACTTTTTAACAGGGTAAAATTTTTATTAAAATTTTTTTTTGTAAAATTGTGTTTTTCTAAAAACTATACATTAAGCTCACCTGAGCTGTACATTTTTTCTCTTACTTAAAATCGTTTTAATTTCTCTTATTTTTGAGAGCTTAAAGCATTAGCTAGCTTTTTTTACGGGGAAAAAAACTGACAAAAGTGCAGATTTTTTTGTATATATAACAAGATAATGTGCATCAATGTTATTCTAGTCTAGGCAATAACCATTCCATTAAAAATTGAAATTGGATTATTAATTTTAAACATTTACAAAATAAGAGAAGTAATTAAAAAAAATAAGCTTAAAGTCAAAATCTTTTTAAAACATGCTTTTTTTCAATATATAAAAATGTTTTCGATTTTAAAACTGAACAAAATTGGCTCGGTGAAAATTTCTTTAAGCCCATATTGAAAAAGTGCATAATAGAAGGAATCAAATCATGAAACCATACCATTGTTTGGCTTATACTTAGCATCCCAACCATCAGGGGCAAAGGTTGACTGCTGTATCAGTTGATTCAGCTCGCGCTTGAGCTACAGAGAGAATTTATGGATGCTTACCCATACTGATTGTGTATGAAGCTAAAGAATCCCCTTTCCCGTCGTCTTATTTCAGTGCTATAGGGAGGACTCCATTGCTTGGTGGAAAGGTATCATTAAATGCAACAGCTTTTTGAGGCTGCTTCAAAACTTGCACATCTAGCAATGCTTTTGCTATCAAGTCCTACTAGCAAAGCATCAATTGACAGACCCCGGGCGCAGAATCGGCGCAACGCTGCGACGCACGTCGCAGACTCTTGAGAAGGTCTGCAGACTATTTTTCAACTGTCAAATTTTCGAAAAAAAAAAGATTGGTAGAAATTATTTGTCATAATAATAAGATCCGTGCTACATGCGATTGACGAAGCTCCGATTCCCTTTAAAATATAAATAATTCACGGAAACAACTCTATACACACGATCGTGAAACGCCCATTATTAAATGAGCCAATCCTCGTTGGGGTGATTTCTTAAAAAAATTTTAAAAAATCGGTCATTAGTCTGAAAATTCGGACGTAAATATCACGAATTTCGACAAATGTCCGCCGAAAAAACAATTTCGTTAATCGTTTGCAGTTAAAATAGCCAATTTCGTTAAAGGATCGCGAAAAAACGCGAATTTCGTCAAAAGATCGCGAAGAAAAAGCGAAATTTTGTCGTGATGATGCGAAATAATGATCTTGAAAGAAATGTCAGTTCGTCAAAGGGCTGCGAAAAATAGCAACTTTCGTCAAAGGATGGCGAAAAAATGCGACTTTTGTCAAATGATCGCGGAAAAAACATGAATTTCGTCAAAGGATTGCGGAAAAAACGCGAATTTTATCGAGGGATCGCTAAAAAATTAGAATTTCATCAAAAGATCGTAGATATTGGCGAATTTTTCGAATTTTCATGTAAAAAACGCGAATTTCGTCAAAGGGTTGCGAAAAAATAGCAACTTTCCTCAAAGGATGCCGAAAAAACGCGAGCTCCGTCAAATGATCGGGAGAAAAAAACGTGAATTTTGACAAAAGATCGCGAAAGAACTTGGAATTTCGTCAAAGGATCGCGGAAGAAACTTGAATTTCGTCGAAAAATCGCGGAAAAAAGCTAATTTCGCGAAAAACGCGGATTGCGCTAAAAGATTGCGAAAAAACACGTATATCGTCAAAAGATCGAGGAGTAAACGCAAATTGTTTTCAAAGGATTGCGAAAAAAACGCGAATTCCGTCAAAGGATCGGGAGACAACGCGAATTTCGTTAAAAGATCGCGAAAAAACAGGAACATTGTCGAAAAATCGCAAAAAAACGCGAACATCGTCGAAAGATCGTGGAAGAAACGCGAACATCGTCGAAAGACCGTGATAAAAAACACGAACATCGTCGAAAGATCGCGATGATAAACGCGGACATCGTCGAAAGATCGGGATAAAAACGCGAACATTGTCCAAAGGTCGCGAAAAAAACGCGAACATCGTCGAAAGATCGCGAAAAAACGCGCATTTCGTCAAAGGATCGAGGGAAAAAAGGTGAATTCCATTAAAGAATCGCGGAAAATTTTGCTGCAACATTGTTTTCACCACATTTTTTTACAGCTGAGTGGCAGGTTAAATATTAGCCATGTTTTGAGTGAAAGCATGTTAAATTATGAATTGCACAACTAGCTAAGATTGCTAGGTAAAACATTGTATTAAAATTACTTATAGTATTTGCATGAATTACTCAAATTTGAATCTTTCAGAATTTCAATCTGCTCCAAAAACAGCTTTTATTGCTACAAAATTAATTTTTGCTGCTACAAAAATGGATTTTACTGCTACAAAATTAATTTTTTGCTGCTCCAAAGTGGCTTTAGTGCACTTTCATCCCTGTACATCTATATATAATTTTTGATATCACATTGCAAATCTTTTCAAAATTTTTAGAAAATTGGTGTTCATATGTTATTTTTACTGTTATTCTGTTTTGTAACTTCACAGAAATTTTGACAAATTATAAGAAAGATTTTTCAGACAATGGTGTTAAAAATTTTGAGGACAAAGGTAATTATTTAAAAAAGTTTTTTTCCTTTTACAGGGCTTGAAATTCAATTTTTCCTAGGAAGGGAGTCTCCCTACCAACATTTATAAATGGAGGGGAGTTGTGCTATTTGGGAGGGAGAAAAAAATCTAAAACACTGTTATTTTACGTGCTATTTAAAGATTTACATTAATTATTTTGTCATGTCTGTATTAATACAGGCATGACAAAATACCATTGAAGCAAAATTTTGGGCGCGAATCCCGCCATCCCGCCCTGAAATTCAAGCCCTGTTTTATGTTAATCATAAATACTTGGGGGTTTGAGTGCATTAAGGATTGAAAGAGGGCGTTTGTCCTTAAGTTCTGCAGACTGTTTCTAAAGTTTCTACTTCTGTTGCAGACTGCGGAAAAAAATTCTGCTGCTGGGTGACAGACTATTAGGGTTGCCAGATTGGCCTTTTTTAGGCCAAATCTGAGAAATCTGGCCTTTTTTCAAACTCAATTGGCCTCAAAAAAATCATTTGGCCTTTTGGCTTTTTTCTGGCCTTTTTAGTAATTTGAAGTTTTTTTTTTACACTATTCATTTTTAAGTAGCATCGAACTTGTTAGTTATGGTTGATAGCATTTAGTGGTCGTTTGGAATCCTTCATAAAATTCCTTCACCATAGTAAACAGATAGGCTGGCATGGCATGGGATGAGAAAAGCGAAGCAGATAAATAATAATGTGTAAGTTAGAGTACCTCAATATGAGAGTGGCGACATACGAAATATAAAATTGTTTTAGACATCTCCGGACAAAAGCGAATTGCCAAGCATCTTAGCATGTATGAATGAATGAATGCTCAAAATATCTCAAATTTAACGGAAAAATTCTACTTTATCAACATTTTTGACATTCTAGCACATTCTGAAAAGCAATTTACGAGAGATTTTAGAAGAAAAAGACTATTGTTTAAATACAGTTGAAAGAATTGCATAATCTTTGCCAACAACTTTAGAGATAACTCGTAATTTTGTTATTGGAACAGGAAATAAAATTAGATTCATTAATGATATAATCAAAAATCTGAAAATTTCGTGCAAAAATATTAAGTAATTTAAGAAATATTGTGTACTTAGTTAAAAAAGAAAAGTAACTTTAAAGTATTCTTTAATCATCTTTTATAATCATTGTTTAGAGTTGCCATCTAGTGCAAATATGATAATTTTTTATGTTTGGCCTTTTTTCTTCCTCGATTTGGCCTCAACTGATGAATTTTATCTGGCAACCCTGGACTATTTTCTAACACTTCATACACTCTAAACTCAAAAATCTTTTGGGTGTAAATAAATGTGCTAAACACGTGGTTTGCTGCAGCATTCTGCGGGGTAAAATTGATCTGGATTATTTAATTGTTCAAAATTATCTTCTTCTGGTTGAAAAATCAAAAAAAAAATATTATTGCAAATAATATATTTTTAAAATTATTAAATTTCAATAAAAGATCACATAAATCATTGACTTATTTAATGTTTACCTATTGTTAAAATGTTTTAGTGCGTTACATGTATTTGGCAGTTTTCAACCGTTTAAACCAGTTTTCGACGGTTTAAACCAGTTTATGACAGTTTAAACCAGTTTTTGACGCTTGTTGTGTCAAAAACCAGTTTTTGACGTCAGTAACCCAACCCTGATAACCAAATATTCATAACTCAGACATTTTACAGAATAGAGAAGGAACATGTAATGGGTACATAAGAAAATAAATTAGTAAAAAATATTATGGATTGCATGTGGTTCTCTTTATCTCTGAAGTGTTTTTTTCCTCTTGGAATCCTTTATTTTTCAAAATCGTTCATTTTTTCTCGGAATCGTTCCGAAAAAAGGAACGATTCCGAAAGGAACGGCTCCAAAGAACTCGTTCCTTTCGGTGAACGATTCCGGCTGGAACGATTCCTTAAAAGGAATGATGTTGCCCATCTCTAATCTTGAATGAAAAATAATTAATATCATGTTCAGTTCATTTCAACAGAATGCAAACTAAATGAATTTATATGTAACCACTCTCTGTTTGATTTTTTATATTCTAAATTTTCGAAAATGATTAATTTACGAAAATGACAGATATAAATAGTAGAAAAAATTATTAAAATGGAAAAAAGGCAGTTTATTTAAATAGTTCTGAAATTAATTTCCAAGATGCCATAATTTACCATCGGTAATAATATTTCCTTTTTGATAGTTTTCAAATATTTTCTTTGTTTGATAAATTTTCGAAACCATATTGAATAAAATTAAAATTCTTCAATTTGCAATTAATCCATTTTAGAATCTAATCAGATCATCTGAGTTCGTGTATTTTGTGTAAAATCGCTGTATCCTCATTTAGAGACACAATCAACGCCGCGCCATGCCAAAATTATTCTTTGGCGTGCCGAAAGTGGCACGCGTACCATAGGTTCGCCGACCCTGTTTATAAGGCAAAAATGTACAAATTCATGGGTGTTTCTGATCGAAAAAGAGTACGTTAGAGATGTCCGCTATGAAGCTTTATGTAACGGATTTTCTATATAACGAACTTCTTCCTGGATTTAGCGAATTCGTTAAATAGGGATCCAATTGTATATCCGAGAAATTCCGCCAATTCTCGAAAAAATCGCATGCCTGGGAAAAGAATTTGCGTGGTGAAGGGGGTGGAGGGGATCTCGCACAGCCATTGTTCGTTATGCAGAAGTTTTCCAAATTTTCTTCTCTGATTTTGTGAGCACGGTTCTCGCGAGCTATTTCAAACCCTAAATTAAGTATGTCTAACATTTGTGGTAAAATAAAAAAAACAATTTTTTTTTTGTCATTTTGGCCTGAAAATCTCTCGTTTATAGTTCTGAAAGTGTTCGTAAAGAAATCAGAAACGCAGTGGAAAATTGAAACGCCCTTAGGAACTTGAGTCTGCAAAAAGGATAGATGAGATATGTATGGGGTTTATCTCTTGACCTCTTTGTTTCATTTTATCAGTTGGCGGTAGAGTTGTCCCTTATTTCTATGCTCATTCCTACGCATCGTTCTTATGTCGAAAGCGTAGTATCGGATCTGTTACTATTTAGATAAGATTAAAATTTCACTTTCGAAATAAGAGAATCCCATTCTCTCCTTGAAAGAAAGCGTGATTTTTGTTAGTTGTTTTTTTTAAATTGCCATATTCAGCATATTTTACTTGCGTGCTAGCAAATAAATGTTTTCAATTTTCATTAAAAAAAAACATTTAGCACTGTAGTGAATCAATAATATCTGCAGATTGGCAGAATATTTTCAGTTGACCAACATCTCCTAAAACGATCAAAGTTCTTTTTTCTACACTTTCGATAGATATGATCATTTTATGCCCGGTTCCAAATATTGCGTCTTCAAAATTACTTTTTTAGAATAATTTTCAATTTGTTTCTCTGTAAACGTGTGGTGTAATCATAATGGAAATGTATATCAGGAAATTGAGTCAT
Source organism: Maratus speciosus (assembly GCA_963932465.1). Taxonomy (NCBI): domain Eukaryota; kingdom Metazoa; phylum Arthropoda; class Arachnida; order Araneae; family Salticidae; genus Maratus; species Maratus speciosus. Next base: position 223,631,343 of record OZ010800.1, on the reverse strand, counting down.
TTTTTGCTTCCTTTTTTTACCTGTACATTTTTCATTATCTGTAATAATAATAAAAGTTATTTCTCTTTGCATTGTTGGCGATTCTTTTGTTTTAAACATATATATTCACTCTTTAAAGTATGTTACTTTTCTGAACGAATCATGTGTGATAAAACGCAAAAAAATATTAGAAAATTATATCTGTTGAATATTTTTGTAATATATTTTCGAAACGTCTCCAGCAAATTTTCCTTAGCTTATTGTCATATGAATTAAATAGTACGCAAAATAACAATATTCGTTAGATTTCAGACAATAACATATTCGTTAAACTTTAGTAAATCTATTTGAATAGCTACTACTAACATTATTAACTTAAAAGTAATTTTTTTCTCAAAATTAAAAAAAAAAAAAAGTCTCCCGAAAGGGTTAATGAGACGACTTCCAAATATTGAACAGGAGTCTGTCCAGACTTTTCTCACAGGGTCCTGTTTTTGTGAAATTGTGAAGTTTTTCTTAAATTTGTGAAAATTCTAGGGATAATTTTGTGAATTTGAAGTTATCGTTATATTCAGATTCTATCTTTCATATATAAAAAAGCTAAGTAATATGTTATTTGATGGGTTCACCTGTTTTTATAAAAATCAGATTTTATTTTTAAATGATTAAATTTTTGAAGTGTTCAATTCGAAAGTGTTTTTTTTTTTTTTTTAAAGGTCTACTTAAACACAAAGAATTTTGTGAAGGGTCCTGTTTTGGGATAAAAAGTTTTGTGAAGGGTCCTGTTTTGGGGTAAAAAGTTTTGTGAAGGGTGCTGTTTTGGGATGAAAAGTTTTGTGAAGGGTCCTGTTTTGGGATGAAAAGTTTTGTGAAGGGTCCTGTTTTGGGATGAAAAGTTTTGTGAAGGGTCCTTTAAAGGACCTAAATTTTTCCTAAACAGATCCCTGTTGAATTATCATTTTTCTATAGTGCTGTGCATCAAAATTTTCAGAATTGAGCCAAAGTTAGGTAAATAATTGCCAAATCTAAGAAAATCGTCCTGCATAAAAAAAATTGATTAATGAGACTGGCACCTGTATCCAAATCTTGTTTCATTAAAAAAAAAATATATATATATATATATACCCAGCAGCAGAATTTTTTTCCGCAGTCTGCAACAGAAGTAGAAACTTTAGAAACAGTCTGCAGAACTTAAGGACAAACGCCCTCTTTCAATCCTTAATGCACTCAAACCCCCAAGTATTTATGATTAACATAAAACAGGGCTTGAATTTCAGGGCGGGATGGCGGGATTCGCGCCCAAAATTTTGCTTCAATGGTATTTTGTCATGCCTGTATTAATACAGACATGACAAAATAATTAATGTAAATCTTTAAATAGCACGTAAAATAACAGTGTTTTAGATTTTTTTCTCCCTCCCAAATAGCACAACTCCCCTCCATTTATAAATGTTGGTAGGGAGACTCCCTTCCTAGGAAAAATTGAATTTCAAGCCCTGTAAAAGGAAAAAAACTTTTTTAAATAATTACCTTTGTCCTCAAAATTTTTAACACCATTGTCTGAAAAATCTTTCTTATAATTTGTCAAAATTTCTGTGAAGTTACAAAACAGAATAACAGTAAAAATAACATATGAACACCAATTTTCTAAAAATTTTGAAAAGATTTGCAATGTGATATCAAAAATTATATATAGATGTACAGGGATGAAAGTGCACTAAAGCCACTTTGGAGCAGCAAAAAATTAATTTTGTAGCAGTAAAATCCATTTTTGTAGCAGCAAAAATTAATTTTGTAGCAATAAAAGCTGTTTTTGGAGCAGATTGAAATTCTGAAAGATTCAAATTTGAGTAATTCATGCAAATACTATAAGTAATTTTAATACAATGTTTTACCTAGCAATCTTAGCTAGTTGTGCAATTCATAATTTAACATGCTTTCACTCAAAACATGGCTAATATTTAACCTGCCACTCAGCTGTAAAAAAATGTGGTGAAAACAATGTTGCAGCAAAATTTTCCGCGATTCTTTAATGGAATTCACCTTTTTTCCCTCGATCCTTTGACGAAATGCGCGTTTTTTCGCGATCTTTCGACGATGTTCGCGTTTTTTTCGCGACCTTTGGACAATGTTCGCGTTTTTATCCCGATCTTTCGACGATGTCCGCGTTTATCATCGCGATCTTTCGACGATGTTCGTGTTTTTTATCACGGTCTTTCGACGATGTTCGCGTTTCTTCCACGATCTTTCGACGATGTTCGCGTTTTTTTGCGATTTTTCGACAATGTTCCTGTTTTTTCGCGATCTTTTAACGAAATTCGCGTTGTCTCCCGATCCTTTGACGGAATTCGCGTTTTTTTCGCAATCCTTTGAAAACAATTTGCGTTTACTCCTCGATCTTTTGACGATATACGTGTTTTTTCGCAATCTTTTAGCGCAATCCGCGTTTTTCGCGAAATTAGCTTTTTTCCGCGATTTTTCGACGAAATTCAAGTTTCTTCCGCGATCCTTTGACGAAATTCCAAGTTCTTTCGCGATCTTTTGTCAAAATTCACGTTTTTTTCTCCCGATCATTTGACGGAGCTCGCGTTTTTTCGGCATCCTTTGAGGAAAGTTGCTATTTTTTCGCAACCCTTTGACGAAATTCGCGTTTTTTACATGAAAATTCGAAAAATTCGCCAATATCTACGATCTTTTGATGAAATTCTAATTTTTTAGCGATCCCTCGATAAAATTCGCGTTTTTTCCGCAATCCTTTGACGAAATTCATGTTTTTTCCGCGATCATTTGACAAAAGTCGCATTTTTTCGCCATCCTTTGACGAAAGTTGCTATTTTTCGCAGCCCTTTGACGAACTGACATTTCTTTCAAGATCATTATTTCGCATCATCACGACAAAATTTCGCTTTTTCTTCGCGATCTTTTGACGAAATTCGCGTTTTTTCGCGATCCTTTAACGAAATTGGCTATTTTAACTGCAAACGATTAACGAAATTGTTTTTTCGGCGGACATTTGTCGAAATTCGTGATATTTACGTCCGAATTTTCAGACTAATGACCGATTTTTTAAAATTTTTTTAAGAAATCACCCCAACGAGGATTGGCTCATTTAATAATGGGCGTTTCACGATCGTGTGTATAGAGTTGTTTCCGTGAATTATTTATATTTTAAAGGGAATCGGAGCTTCGTCAATCGCATGTAGCACGGATCTTATTATTATGACAAATAATTTCTACCAATCTTTTTTTTTTCGAAAATTTGACAGTTGAAAAATAGTCTGCAGACCTTCTCAAGAGTCTGCGACGTGCGTCGCAGCGTTGCGCCGATTCTGCGCCCGGGGTCTGTCAATTGATGCTTTGCTAGTAGGACTTGATAGCAAAAGCATTGCTAGATGTGCAAGTTTTGAAGCAGCCTCAAAAAGCTGTTGCATTTAATGATACCTTTCCACCAAGCAATGGAGTCCTCCCTATAGCACTGAAATAAGACGACGGGAAAGGGGATTCTTTAGCTTCATACACAATCAGTATGGGTAAGCATCCATAAATTCTCTCTGTAGCTCAAGCGCGAGCTGAATCAACTGATACAGCAGTCAACCTTTGCCCCTGATGGTTGGGATGCTAAGTATAAGCCAAACAATGGTATGGTTTCATGATTTGATTCCTTCTATTATGCACTTTTTCAATATGGGCTTAAAGAAATTTTCACCGAGCCAATTTTGTTCAGTTTTAAAATCGAAAACATTTTTATATATTGAAAAAAAGCATGTTTTAAAAAGATTTTGACTTTAAGCTTATTTTTTTTAATTACTTCTCTTATTTTGTAAATGTTTAAAATTAATAATCCAATTTCAATTTTTAACGGAATGGTTATTGCCTAGACTAGAATAACATTGATGCACATTATCTTGTTATATATACAAAAAAATCTGCACTTTTGTCAGTTTTTTTCCCCGTAAAAAAAGCTAGCTAATGCTTTAAGCTCTCAAAAATAAGAGAAATTAAAACGATTTTAAGTAAGAGAAAAAATGTACAGCTCAGGTGAGCTTAATGTATAGTTTTTAGAAAAACACAATTTTACAAAAAAAAATTTTAATAAAAATTTTACCCTGTTAAAAAGTTGTACTTAGCAATAATACTTTTTTACTATGTACTAATTACTGATATACAGTAAGAGTGAATTTAAAATATTACATGTAATGTTGTCATGTGTGACATTTAATTTGAATTTTTACAGATCAATTTAGTATTTGAGGTTTTTGACATGACGGTTTAAAGTACGGTTTAAACCCGACATAAACTGACGCATGTCAAAAACCTGCCAACCCTGTAATTATTACTAATACTATAGATTAATTATACAATTACAGTAATAGTGAATTTTAAATATTACATCTAATGTGTGCCATTTAATGTGAAATTTTACAAATCACTGTAGTATTTGAGGTTTTTGACATGATGGTTTAAACCGTCAAAAACTGACACTCACACGTGTCAAAAACCTGCCAACCCTGTTTGCAATATTATAAATTTAATTTCAATTATTGGAAATCAATGACGATTTGTTATATATTATGCTTTTTTTTAATATATATACCGGGTGTCCCAAAAAGGACTGACTGATTTTAAAATTCAATAACTTCCAAACGGTGACAGATATTAAAAAAATTCTTGCAGGAGGGTTATGCATAAAGTCAAAAGTTTTATTACAGTGATTTTCGATTTTAGTTCGAATTACAAACAATAGATGGCGCTGTAAGCAATAGTCGCTAAATACAGGCTCGATTTCTGGTCCTTTCTGTTGTTCCATGCAGAAAAAGGAGATGGAAATGTATTATCCGGGCCACGAAGTACCAAAAATCGAGCCTGAATTTAGCCTCTATTGATCGCAGCGCCATCTATTGTTTGTAATTCGAACTAAAATCGAAAATCACTGTAAAAAAAACTTTTGACTTTATGCATAACCCTCCTGCAAGAATTTTTTTAATATCTGTCACCGTTTGGAAGTTATTGAATTTTAAAATCAGTCAGTCCTTTTTGGGACACCCGGTATATATATATCCATATTGTAACGCAACTATGTAAAAGTAGTCAACAATTATACCTCTGGTATATCAATTTTAACTTTTAAGTAAAAAAAAATCAATACGCATGTACTTATTAATATTCAAATATATAGTTTTTCATCTGAAAATAAATTTTATAAATTTATTTTTAAGAGATCGATTCATCTCAAATCAAGAACCATAAGTGTCAACACCCAATCCCAACCTGAAACAATTAAAGTTAACCTGACTCGAATCTGACCAGCAACGACAAAAGATTAGGCCCAACCTGATCCGGTCCAGACGACGAGTCGGGTCAGGTTCAGTTTGCCCTCTTTCTTGTAAGCATTAAGCCTCAGCTTGTAAGCATTAAAACAATGTATGATATAAAAGTAAAAGGATACCTTTGTGCACATAAAAAAAAGTGGATGGGTTTTATTTTTGCAAAAACAAAGGAGGGGGGGGAGGTATGTCATAACGGAGACTGGCACCTATGTTGACCCTTCTTTGCCTTCCCCTGTATGAACTGCGCTCGGCGTCACGGGGAATGGATAGCATTGTCATCCCCGTCTCTTATACTTATGGGCACGAAGTGACGGCTCTTTTTGTTAGACTTTTTTCTGTTGACGTTAATTCGCTAAATTGGGCGCTTTATCGATAATTTGGGATATGAATAACGTTTTTTCTTAAACTCACAAAAATTTTATACACATACATTTTATATATGTGTATAATAAAATATTTTGTTAATAATAACTATTAAATCACAGAAAAATCGACAATATAAAAATGTATATCCATTAATATAAAATGCACAAATTGAAAAAAAAGGGAAATAAATAAAAGTATGATGATAAAAAATCCATATATAAGTATATACCGGGTGTCCCAAAAAGGACTGACTGATTTTAAAATTCAATAACTTGTAAACGGTGACAGATATTTAAAAAATTCTTGCAGGAGGGTTATGCATAAGGTCAAAAGTTTTTTTACAGTGATTTTCAATTTTAGTTCGAATTACAAACAATAGATGGCGCTGTAAGCATGAGTCGCTAAATACAGGCTCGATTTTTGGTCCTTTATCTTGTTCTATGCGGAAAAAGGAGATGAAAATGTATTATCCGGGCCACGAAGTACCAAAAATCGAGCCTGAATTTAGCGTCTATCGATCGCAGCGCCATCTATTTTTTGTAATTCGAACTAAAATTGAAAATCACTGTAAAAAAACTTTTGACCTTATGCATAACCCTCCTGCAAGAATTTTTTAAATATCTGTCACCGTTTACAAGTTATTGAATTTTAAAATCAGTCAGTCCTTTTTGGTACACCCGGTATTTACCCAAGAAATTTTAACATTGAAGAATTTTTTTAAACTACTTTAGAAGAGAAAATTTTATGAAGAAATAACACTCGTTACCTAATAATGCATTTTTCCCCCCAAGCATATTATTTTTCGTTCAGAAATATATTTTTTCAAATATTTGACATAGGATATTTAAGTATTGAAACAAATATTTTCGTCAGGTTTAAACTAAATTCTCGTTGACTGTGCCTTTGGATGTCTTCAAGAACCTCAAACATATGAAATATTAACATTCATATACAGATATTTTGTATTTCAATTAATATGCTAGAAATAATTTTCACGTTAAAATTATTCTCTGTAGAAAGATGCTGGGGGGGGGGGGGGGACAACATTCTAAATACAAGGCTATTCTTGCTGCTGAAATATTCATATGAACGCTAATTGGTACTTCTTTTATTGCTATTAATATTATTGTTTTTACTATTATTATTATTAACTTGGTTGGATCTATGGTATTTAAAAATCGATCTATTACTTTCTTTCAAAATTTAATTTGTTTTTCAAATTCTAAAGTAAATTTTAAAATTTCAAAGTGGTTGCCTCGATGTTTTATAACTGAAACTTAAATATGTATTTCTTGATAAAATTTAATTTTTACTAAATATATAATTCTTATAATCACGCACGATTCTCCTTGTGCACATGCTTATAAATTAATAATAATAATAAGAAGAGCATTAAATTCTAATGAATCCAAAACTGAGAATTGCGTTATCATTTGAAAAACATGTATCCCACGCGACGATGTTCGCGTTTTTTTGCGATTTTTCGACAATGTTCCTGTTTTTTCGCGATCTTTTAACGAAATTCGCGTTGTCTCCCGATCCTTTGACGGAATTCGCGTTTTTTTCGCAATCCTTTGAAAACAATTTGCGTTTACTCCTCGATCTTTTGACGATATACGTGTTTTTTCGCAATCTTTTAGCGCAATCCGCGTTTTTCGCGAAATTAGCTTTTTTCCGCGATTTTTCGACGAAATTCAAGTTTCTTCCGCGATCCTTTGACGAAATTCCAAGTTCTTTCGCGATCTTTTGTCAAAATTCACGTTTTTTTCTCCCGATCATTTGACGGAGCTCGCGTTTTTTCGGCATCCTTTGAGGAAAGTTGCTATTTTTTCGCAACCCTTTGACGAAATTCGCGTTTTTTACATGAAAATTCGAAAAATTCGCCAATATCTACGATCTTTTGATGAAATTCTCATTTTTTAGCGATCCCTCGATAAAATTCGCGTTTTTTCCGCGATCCTTTGACGAAATTCATGTTTTTTCCGCGATCATTTGACAAAAGTCGCATTTTTTCGCCATCCTTTGACGAAAGTTGCTATTTTTCCGCAGCCCTTTGACGAACTGACATTTCTTTCAAGATCATTATTTCGCATCATCACGACAAAATTTCGCTTTTTCTTCGCGATCTTTTGACGAAATTCGCGTTTTTTCGCGATCCTTTAACGAAATTGGCTATTTTAACTGCAAACGATTAACGAAATTGTTTTTTCGGCGGACATTTGTCGAAATTCGTGATATTTACGTCCGAATTTTCAGACTAATGACCGATTTTTAAAAATTTTTTTAAGAAATCACCCCAACGAGGATTGGCTCATTTAATAATGGGCGTTTCACGATCGTGTGTATAGAGTTGTTTCCGTGAATTATTTATATTTTAAAGGGAATCGGAGCTTCGTCAATCGCATGTAGCACGGATCTTATTATTATGACAAATAATTTCTACCAATCTTTTTTTTTTCGAAAATTTGACAGTTGAAAAATAGTCTGCAGACCTTCTCAAGAGTCTGCGACGTGCGTCGCAGCGTTGCGTCTTTTATTGCTATTAATATTATTGTTTTTACTATTATTATTATTAACTTGGTTGGATCTATGGTATTTAAAAATCGATCTATTACTTTCTTTCAAAATTTAATTTGTTTTTCAAATTCTAAAGTAAATTTTAAAATTTCAAAGTGGTTGCCTCGATGTTTTATAACTGAAACTTAAATATGTATTTCTTGATAAAATTTAATTTTTACTAAATATATAATTCTTATAATCACGCACGATTCTCCTTGTGCACATGCTTATAAATTAATAATAATAATAAGAAGAGCATTAAATTCTAATGAATCCAAAACTGAGAATTGCGTTATCATTTGAAAAACATGTATCCAAAAGTGGGTAAAGAAACTTAATTTCTTAAGTTGTATCGCAACACAAAGTTTTATGACACATCGTCTTATTCATTTTTATACTTCAAGAAATAAAATTAACAGGCCTATTGGAGTGATTTTTAATTGAAAAGTGCTTTCCATTTTAAATAAATAAATTACTTAGAGTTATAAGCCATTCTTGTTACGTATTTTTGGTAAGTATCCTCTGCTTGAGGAATTTGGTTCATTTTAATATTTTATTTGTATTTATTACGTTGATTATAAGATGTTATGCAATGCTAGATGAATTATTGTCGCCAAGATTTACCATGGCTGTATTTGCATCCAAAAGACTTTTTGGAAAAGAAACCTCTTTAAGGTAACCCTCAATACAATGATGGATTGCTTATCTCACCCCTTCGAGCACAGTTCATACAGAAGGGGCTGAAGTTGTAGGCGCAATTTATGATCTCCTCCTACCGTAGGCGCAATTGATGTACACCTGTCATAACTTGTACAAATTCTTAGAAATGCAAAATATGCATTAAATTTGCATAATTTATTGTTTTTTTCCCCTTAAATTAATATTTTAAAGAAAAACTGTATGATCCACCATTATTTATATTATAAAAAAGTGGGTTTTTTTACCTTTGTTTTCAAAAACTCACAAACTGAGCCAAACATAATATAATCAGCTGAAAATGGTGCATTTTATTCACATATTAATGGTTTAACATAAAAACAGATGTACATTATTGTAACATGTCATATTATAACAAGAAATACTGTGAAAATGAAGCTTTTTTTTTTTTTTTTTTTTTGCTAGAATTCTGTATTATTAGCTTATTTTAAAAAAAAAATAAGCTAAACATTTCTAAAGTAATTTTAAATAATTTTATTACTGTAAATGGCATATAGAAACAGGGCAAAAAGAAAATTTTACTTCAGTGATTTTTTTTATGAAGTTCTAGGATGGGTTTTTTTTTTTAGGATACATTTTCCTATGGGTTTTTTTTTTAGAGGATAGCACAATAATCAGGAGAGTATGGGCGCGATCCCCTAGTACTATTATTAAATTCTATATATTTGCGTTGTCGAACAGAGAAAATAGTAAAAAAGGAGAGCTTCAAACGAATGCTAATCGCTCCAAGATTGTAACCTGCGCCGATTCCAACTCACCCTTCCCAGTTGGTATCTTTTGAAGAATCAACCCTTCTCACAGTCTTTCTCCTGATGGTAGATCAGTAGGTAAGAGCATAAAATATAGCTAAACCAATCTGCTAAAAAAATAGTTAAACACACTTCAGCAATTTCGTCTGCTATGAATCCGATTATGAGAGTTTAGACGAATAACACTATACTATTGCAGATTTTTTATTAGATATTTTGCGCAAGAGATTTTTACAAGGAGAAATTTGTTTTTTAAATTTCTATAATATATATAGATGCCATACAAAATAGAGTTTTGCTAAATGCTACTCCATTTGGATGATTTTCTTTTTTTTTTTTTTTTTTTTTTCATACTGCAGACCTGCCAACCTTTGAAAATGAGAAATCGTAGCACACAAAATTTAAATTAATCTGGAGGCTGGTTGGTTGGTTTTTCGTGTTTCACGGCCATCTTTTGACATTCGTAAAAGGAATAAGGTTTCCGTCTTTCAACTCAATATAGTAATTTTTTCCTCTGAAAATTTTTATACGATTTTTAGAGTTTATTTCTGTTTCGCAGCTTTTTTTTTTTTTTTTTTTTACATTTGTAAAAGGAGCCTGGTTCTAATTCTTTAGCTCAGTGCAGTAAATTTTAACGGAATTCGCGATTTTTTTCCCGCCATAATTTCAGGATATTCACAATTTTTTCCCACAATCGTGATTCACATTTTCCTATCACGATTCTTTGTTGAAATCCGCACTTTTTACCATGAACTTTATTGACGAAATTCGCGTTTTTTACGCGATCCTTTGACAAATTTTGCGTTTTTTTACCATGATCCTTTGACTAAGTTAGTGTTTTCTTTCTGCGATCTTTCGGTGAAATTTGCGTTTTCTTACTAATCTTTCGATGAAATTTGCATTATCTTACTGATCTTTTGACGAAATTCGTATTTTCTTTCTGCGATATTTTGATAAAATTCACGTTTTTACCACAATCCTTTAACGAAATTTATTTTCTTCTGCGACCAATTGATGAAATTGATTTTTTTTTACATGGTCATTTGTCGAAATTCGCGATAGTTTATCGCAAATCGAGCGATTTTGCACACTATTTCAAACCTTGCCCCTCAAGGAACCCCCTCCAGAATTCTTAAAATGGCGCCCTTGTTTCTAGGAAGGGGATTCCTGTATATATATTTACAAAAACACGATTAAAGTGTTTTATGTTAAGAAATTTTTTTTTGCAGCCCAGAATTTTTTTTTCTCATGAGCATTTTTTAATGTCCGAATTGATTGATTTAATGTCCAATTTTCGGACTAATGGCCAATTTTTTTAAACTTTCGGAAATGAATACTTGGAAATTTCGGAACAGAATCACTCCTGAAAAATATGCTGCGCGGGATAAAAATCGCAGAAAATGCTTTTGTGTTTTTTGCATAAAATCGTAGTTTAAGACCGATTTTCGTAGCATCGTAGTTTATAGGTCTAAATCGTAGCAACTACGATTTTTTCGTAGCAGTTGGCAGGTCTGCATACTGTCAGGGTAGGTACTAATCATATATCTTTCTGGGAACAGATGTTATATATTCCCGCGGCCGCCATCTTGGATTTTTTCTTGGCAATAAACCCCTTTTCTGCCAAGTAGTAAATGTCACCAAGCAACGATTTATGCACATGTTAGGCTTCACGGGGTTACCAGAATACGTCACTAGTTGTGGTAGCCTTATCGATAAATGCCAACAAAAAATCCAAGACGGCGGCCCAGTAATATACAGCATCTAAGCCTCTTTCTGTTACATGAACCAAAGATAATGCACATTCTTATTAATAAAGCTGAGGATTTTTTCTATGATTGTGTCAAAGTAACTTCATTTGTTCCTGGTTGTCTTTTAACGATTTATGTGTAGGAATGTACAGAGGTCCATTATTGTGATTGCCATATTATTGCATTTTTATTTATTTTACCCGTGTGTAAGGTTCTCGGTGTTAAGGCTACTGTTACTGCCTCCGAAGGCACTCACGAGCTAATGCTATGGGGAGGGATTTTTCTAATATCTCATTTGCATTTCGAAATTTTTAAATAATTTTTTTTGCACTGGATAGCCGAGATCTGTCTCTACATCGCACCTTTTTTACTTTTTCAATTTTGGTCGCAGATATTTTTTAGAATGACACTTTCATTTTCAGAACCGGTTTTGAAACTGAAAGTAACTTCATAAAAAATATCTGCGATCAAAATCGAAAAAGTAAAAAAGGTGCGATGTAGAAACGGATCTCGGCTATCCAATGAAAAAAAAAAAAAAAAAAAATTTAAAAATGTCGAAATGCAAACGAGATATTAGAAAAATACCTCCCCATAGGATTAGCATTAGCTCGTGAGTGCCTTCGCAGGCAGGGACAGGACCCTTAACATATGGCGAAGCCAGGTGGTTCTGCTAGTAACAAATAAACAAAATTTGTGGCGACTTTGTCCTGAGACAATCTCACCACAAATTAACATTCAAAATGCCAGTTACGAAATAAAAATAAAATCAATGTAAATCTAAAAGATGAAATTAATTAATATATATATATATATATAAATCTCATAGATTTGAAAAGATATATTAAAAAATAAAAAAATGTATCTTCCCCTTTACAGCATCAAGTATAAAAAGTTTCTCCAAACAGAAATTTCCTCCAGTAAAATTTTGCATGAAATAGTAAACAAAACAACAACCAAAGTGATGCCAAACCCAATTTCTAATTTGCTGAATTAAATAATTTATGTTTAAGCTACTGCTGCAATCTATCAGAATTCGGCATTACTAATTAGTTTCTTTTATTGTAACAAATTTTACTTATTATACATTTTGTCTTTACCTGTGGGCTGTGACAAAGTCACCCCGGTTGATGGTAACAAGAAAATTTGGTACTTTTCGGTTAGCCGGTCGCCAGTGTTATGTATACATGTGCATACAGTAGACTCCCTCAAATCCGCACATCTTGGAACCAGAGGTTGTGTGGATTTTAGAATTTTGCAGATTTCTGGTCATTGATTTGTTTACATTTTGAAACATTAATTTGATTGGTAGTTAAGCAAGGGAAATATAATGAATGCTTACAATAAACATTAAAATAAGTAAAATATTAAAATAATTTATTAGTTTTAAAAGTAAGTAATCATTAAAATAATTATGTAAAATAAAAATTTAGAAAGATATTAAATTATTACCGAAGAAATCGATTCAATTAGATTCCAAAATTCTTATGCTGCCATCTAGTGGTAAAGTGATCGTAAGATCAATACGTTATTATTCGTCCTTTGCACTTTTAACTTTAGTAACTTTTTTCATTGTTATTTAGAATCTTGAATGCTTTTCTTATACTGCTTTGTATGTTTAGAATAAATAAATTTGTCTATAATTTTAAAAAAAAACTCCGCGAACAATAATTTTAGAATAACACTCTGGTTTGTAGATTTCTCCATTTCGAACCCTGGAATTTTTTATACAGATATGCTAATTTATATCAAAATCAAAAGTAATGTAAATTTATTTAGTAATAAATCAGCTGTAATAGCCAAAAGAGAATGATTAACAAAAAATTTAGTAAAAAAAAAAACATTGCGGTAGTCGATTTCGGCGCCATTTTGAATTTTGTTCCTCTAACTTAACTGTAGATTTCATTGTTTACATCTGAAAAAATACGCAGATTTAAGGGAGTCTACTGTATATACAATATATGTATATATACATCTATATTAGAGATGCAACGAATATTTGGCCCATTTGGCCTGTCTGCCAAATATTCGGCTTCGGCCGAATATCAAGTCCATTATTTGGCCTTGGCCGAATAATACTGTAATAAATGTTTTTATATTAACATAGTATAACTTTTTAATTTGACAATTTATATTCATTATGTATAGTGAAAATTTTATTTGAAATTAACCAACACTTTTTTTCCATTAACTTTCATACCCCGAATGGGTTTTATCTACCCATTTTTATATAAGAGACTAATTTAGGAATCATGTTCAAAAATTTTTATGCTGTATCAGTAAGTACAAAAAGTATCTATAATAAGCTAACATAATCTGTTAAATTTAAAATTAATCTATTAAAATTGTCTTAATACTGCTGTACAAGCAAATTCAATTTCTTTTTTATCATAATGGGAAGTTTAACATTTATCACTTGTTACATAAAAAAATATTTCATTCAATAATATTTTGAATTACACCTATAAAGAACATAAATATATGATTGATTAGATATAGATGTATTACATGTATAAGATATTTAAGTCGTATGTGTTGCAATACTTAAGGGGGTTTTTTTTAGTAAAATACGCTTAAAAGTTAAATATAAGTGACTTTTTTAAGTGTTACTATTTCTTAGGGATGCAACCAGGGTTCGCAAAAACCCGGGTTTTTTTGAAAAAACCCAACCCACATGGGCTTTTTCATGAAAAACCCAATTTTCCCCGGGGAAAATTGGGTTTTTTCAAAAGTACAATATATGCGATATTACGTTCTTGTATACTGCATTATTTATATATTATACCGGGTGTCCCAAAAAGGACTGACTGATTTTAAAATTCAATAATTTGTAAACGGTGACAGATATTTAAAAAATTCTTGCAGGAGGGTTATGCATAAGGTCAAAAGTTTTTTTACAGTGATTTTCAATTTTAGTTCGAATTACAAACAATAGATGGCGCTGTAAGCAATAGTCGCTAAATACAGGCTCGATTTTTAGTCCTTTATCTTGTTCTATGCAGAAAAAGGAGATGGAAATGTATTATCCGGGCCACGAAGTACGAAAAATCGAGCCTGAAATTAGCGTCTATCGATCGCAGCGCCATCTATTGTTTGTAATTCGAACTAAAATTGAAAATCACTGTAAAAAAACTTTTGACCTTATGCATAACCCTCCTGCAAGAATTTTTTAAATATCTGTCACCGTTTACAAGTTATTGAATTTTAAAATCAGTCAGTCCTTTTTGGGACACCCGGTATATACTATACATAAAACAATACATTGTTCCCTTAAATGCAATATAATTGTAATGCTATTTTACAAGTTATAAATTGTATAAATTATATGAATTTAAATCAATTAAGTGTCAGTGTTTCTCGCAAATTAGTTTTAAATATAATAGAAGATATAAAATTGTTAATTTGCTTTAAAATCAAATAATGAATAGAATAGTAATATTTAAAATATATAAGTAGTAAGAAAAAAAAAGGGATAAACTAGTTGGATGTGCCAATCCCAAAACTTTCCTCTATCTCATACATGTTAATAATTCAAAATTCGTTATCACAGCGCCACATCTATGCCCATCACAAGGATTGTAAAATATAGGTTCGTTGAATTGGATGCATTTAACAAGGAGATGTAAGTATCACATTGTTTCAAACAAATCATTGAATTTTGGAACCCACCTTCTTAGATGTCCACAAGCAAAATTTTCAACCCAAACAGTATAAAATCAACACCTGTTGTTCAGTTTACATACAAGTCTAATAAGGATCTATTTGCATGAAAATGAAACAGAACATTAAGTTTGATTAAATTACGTGCATTAGTTTTTGAGATATAGATTTTGCAAAAATCGTAAACAATTCAGCATACCCACACTACCTGCTATTAGGTGCAATTTACACCTAAACCTAATCGGTAACAGCTTACATCGTCTAACTGAATCTGAAGTTTAATGAAAATCCATGCATTAATTCTTGCGATATTGCGGAAATCATACAAAATACAACACAACAGAGCCACTGTTGGGTTATATTCAGCAATAACTAATCAGCACCAGTTTATATCAAGGTCTAGCTGAATCTAAATTTTTATTCAATTCCGGACATTAGTTCTTAAGAAAAGAGTTATTGCTGAAATCATGAAAAAAATGCAGCAAAACAGTGCTACCTGTTGGGCGATATACACCAAAACTTGATAAGCAACAACTTACCTTGTAACTGAATCTGAAGTTTGAGGAAAATCCGTGCATTAGTTCTTGAAATAAAGCTATTGCAAAAATTGAGATAAATGCAGCACAGCAGCACCACCTTTTGGGCAATATACACCAAAAACTAATCAGCATCAGTTTACATCAAGGTCTAACTGAATCTAAAGTTTTGTGAAATTCTATGCATTAGTTCTTGAGATAGCGCACCCACAAAATTTTTGTCACATACAGACAGATGTTTTCTAAAAAAAACATCAAATCGTCTTCAGGAGATTTTTAAAATGTACAAGTCCTAAACCAACTTCGTGAAAAATGTCCAAGCCGGGAATCGAACCCGGACTCCTAGAATAGATCTCCAGTGCTCTACCACTAAGCCGATTCACCGATGCTGGGTCCATTTGCGTCTCATGTTTCGCCACTAGATTGTGTGCTCATGGAGACTTTTCCATCTTGTGCTGCGGTTGTAGCCTTACCGACTTATATAAGTGAGAGATGCCAAGCTGGGCATCATCCTTGTGGCTTAGTGGTACAGCACTGGAGATCTATTCCAGGGGCCCGGATTCGATTCCCGACTCGGACATTTTTCACGAAGTTGGTTTACGGCTTGTTAGCAAAGTGATTATTCACGTCTTTAATATTCAATAATTTCAAGCGTAATTTCACTGCTGTAAAGTAGTTGAAAAATTAATTAAAAATTATGTATAAGTCCGTCGTAAACTGGAAGTCGAAATTTTTCACAAATTAAATACTTTCTTCTTGTAAAGATAGAAGAAAGTAAAAATACGTATATTTTATTTTCATGAATATAATTCATTTGAATTTTTTATATAAAGATGATATGCCTTTATAATTATGTACTATGTATGTTGCCTACTATGTTCTATGTTAGTATAGTATTTCAATGTGCTAAAATACATTTTTATTTTACCTCAAGTGTTAATCTAATGACTTTTATACATTTTTTTTTTTTTTCAAAATTAACTGAAATGACTTAAATTCATTAAATGTATATAGTAGTTAAAATTTTAAATATTTCTGAAAATTGAAAAAACCCACATTATGGGTTTTTCAGCGGGCTTTTTCAAGTGGGCCCATTCTGAAAAAACCCACCGGGTTTTTTCGAACTGGGCCCAGCTTTGCGAACCCTGGATGCAACGGATGTCAATTTGGCCGGATGCCGGATATCCGGCCGCAGTATGTTTGCTTTTCTACCCCTTCCTCCCAACTTAGATTAAACATTTTTTAAAGTTATTACTTTTAGTTAAACAATTAAAAACTTATTATTTTAATTTCTTATTTTATAGAAAACATAAATATTGAATTTTTAATAATGATAATTAAATTCATTATCATTAGTTATTTAATTAGTACTATTTTAATTAAATAGTAATATAAATAACAATAATAATAGTAAAATAACAAAAAAAAATTTAAACCATTAGGGTAGATGTAACAGTAATGGATAGCCTTCAATGTTTTTGGTTTATAAAAAAATAACCAATAAAAATTTAGCTTTTATTATTTTTCTCATAACTCCCCCATTCATGTTTTATAATCTGTGGTATTGTTCACATTTTTAATCAAACCAATCAGGTAGCAGAAAATGTTTCGAAGTTCCACTATTTACAGTGAAAATCTTAATGAACATGCTGAGAGACATAAATAAATTTATATATTTATTATTTTCTTTCAAAATTTGCATGTTTTTATTTTGTTGATAGTAATTAGTAATAGAAAACATTGAATTTTATATATTAATTATTTTTAAGGTTTTAAGAGCTGAGTCCATTACTGGAATACTTAATTAGTTGATTACCAGTAATGGACACTCTCATGTAGACCAATTTCAGTAATGTTTGGTTCATAGTGCATAAAAACTTTTGACTTAACTGAATACCTAATTAATCAAATTTAATTTTTAAATTCCAGTTACCAGAATGTAATAACAAAATTTTTATAAATAGCTGCTTTTAATTAATTTCGTATGATTAATAAAACTTTCAATATTTTAATCAAATTATTAATTTTTTATAACTCTACATTGCATATTTTATAATCTGGCAATCAATAAAACAAATCAGCAGAGAAATTGTTTAAGTGCATAAGAGAAAGAGGGATTCATAGAGCTTTAATCTCGCCCCCCCCCCCCATTAAAAATAATTAAGTTGCAAAAGTTGTTAAAAAATTATTTTCTGTCTTAAATGTTTGCTTATTCATTTCTGACAAAATAATAATAATATTAAATAAATTTGCATTAGTAATGAAACTAGTAAATATGTAGATCAGCGGCCTCAAACATCAGTTCTACAGTTTTATTTTGAAATTATTTTATTTAGTATTTAAAACATACAGCAATAATAATTCCTCTCATATTTGTAATGCTAATTACTAAAAGTAATATATCAAGTAGTTTTGGGGAGTTTGACTGTTAAAAATAGTGACAAATATACAAATCAATACACTGTCACTAATATAGATTTTTTTTATTATCCCTCTATATCCCCCAATGTTCCAATTTGATAACTGTAATTCCCATTGACATTTAATGTATTTTAATATGACATTTAGTGTTTTAAAAAAGATATCTAAAATAATTAAAGTATTGATCTTGTGGTGATAATCACAATAATTAATTTTCACAAATATTTTATAAATTACTGATATCCTATTTGTTAAATTTATTTGAAGATAATTATTTTTTTTATTAGTATGTTTTCTTTAAATTCTGGTTCTAAATACAGTCATAAAAACAATATCTGTTACTTCTTGCAAGTGTACATTACTAGAATTTTGGATATTTTGATATATTTTTGTTATTTACAATTAAATTCGGATTAATATTGGGAAAGGACTAAGGAGACTATGAGAATGGTTAATATTGTTGATAGATTAACATAATGTTGAAAAAACTGGAATATAGTAATAACTATTAATTAAAAAATATTTTTAAAGGAATTATTATTTTTCTCTTGTTCTTTTATTTTCATCTATTACTGTTTCTAAATTACTGAGTCCAATTTCGAATTGAAAGGAAGAATTGAGAATACATTTTTAAATAAGCTAGTTTTAAAATTATTCCACTAATTTAGTACAGTAGTTTTATTAAAACTCATGATTTATTTCCTATTTTACAGTAAACTTGATTAAATATTGAAAATCATAAGTATTTTTAATTTCTGCATTACAATTAATTATAATAATTAATAATAGAGTATTCATTTTAAAAATTATAATTTTAACTGAATACTAATACTTAATAAATCAGTTAAACCCTCACTCTTCCTTTTTCTTTAAATAGACTCTCCCTCAACATTCCTTTTCACCCATTACTTGTAATCACTAAGCTTATTCTTATCTTATCAGAGACCAGTTTAACAAGATAAGAGACATTCTCCCTGATCTGTTATCTTTGTTACCATTAACAGTGTGTCTTTTTGTGTTGGAAGTGCAGTTGTTTCCTTGCTTTTTCTTGTATGTGCTGGTTTTACAGAATAATTTGCCATCTATCTAGACAAAATTATTAATACACTAGTTTAATAGATTGAACATTAAATTAATATTTATATATAAATTAGAAAATACAGTTCTAATATGAGTTCAATGAACAATAAAAGTGGCGTGTGGAATTTTTTTTAAGTATGATGATACAGTGAAAGTGAAATGCAATTTATGCGCCTCTTGGATCTCAAGAGGTGGAACGGGTAAAAAAGCATCCACTACTCCATTGTTAAATCATCTCAGGAGCAAGCACAAAGAAGAATATGACCAAATTAAATCTCCTGATGAAAAAGCCATTCATTCGACTTCTGAATTTGCTGATTTGGATTCAGAAGTGAGTGACCCAAACACAAGCTTGAAAAGAAGAAAATTTAATCAACCAACTTTAGAGACTGTTCTGGAGAGGAAAAAAATTTGGGATATAAACCATCCTAAATCAGTGGAATTGCATTACGCTATTGCACAAATGATTGCTGTTGATAATCAACCATATTTATTTGTTGAAGATGAAGGTTTTCGAAATTTGATGTTAAAAGCACAACCCCAATACAAAGTTCCTTGTCGAGAATATTTTAAGCAGACAATTATACCCAAAATGTATGCAAAATGTAAAGAAGAAATTGAATCGATGCTTTTATCATCTGAATATATATCTTTAACGTCTGATATGTGGACCAATACAGTCAACAAAGACAGTTTTATCAGCTTTACTGCTCATTGGATTGACAATGATTTTAATTATAGGCATGTTGTGTTAAATGCAAGACATTTTCCTGGAAGTCACAATAGTGAGAATATAAGCCGAATGTTAAATAATATGATGATTGAATGGAATGTAAAAAATAAAATATATCTTGTTATTCGTGACAGTGGATCAAATATTGTAAAAGACATGAATTTGAAGAGTGAATCTTGCTTTCTGCATAACTTGCATCTAATTTAACCGATGCACTCAATTCTCAAAGAGCAGTGAAGGATATAGCCATAGGAAGACGAATCGTAGGGCATTTTAATCATTCTTCTTTAGCATGCTCTCGATTTAAACAAATCCAAGAAGAACAGCTCCATGTAACACCTAAAAAGTTATTGCAGGATATTTCAACTCGATGGAATAGCACATATCATATGTTGAATCGCTTACTTGAATTAAAAAATGCTATATCATTATATGTCAATGAAAATAATGAAATTCCAAACTTTTCATTGCATCAGTGGACACTAATTCAAAATTGTTTGAACCTACTGCAACCATTTGAAGAAATTACTAAACAAATAAGTTCTTCAAAATCATTGATTTTGGAAGTAATTCCAATGGTTGTAACATTGAATGCATATGTCGAAATTTTCGCCTTCAGAAATATCTGGTGTTGAACAATGAAGGATACATTAAAAGCAAATATAAATCAGCGCTTTTCAATGGTACAACTGAATGAACATTTTTCAATAGCAACTATTCTGGATCCAAGGTTCAAAATACATTTTTTTGACAAACATCACAGTTATGATGAAGTTGTTAAAACTTCTGTATTATCAGTAATGAAAAAAGAATTTGAAATTCTGAATTCCCCCAACGAAGATGTAAGTAATAGCTCCAACAGAATCACAGCACAACAATCCTCAGCACATAAACAATCATAAATCTTTCTGGGATTGCTTTGCAGAAATTAGCACTGCCAATACCACAATGAATGTTCACGGTGGTGATTCACCAATTGATGAATCTGCTTGCCTTCGAGAATTAAATGATTACCTTTCACAGCCAATTATTGAACGAAAAGCTTCACCATTCAACTGGTGGAAAATTAATGCAAATAATTTTCCTCTTTTATCAAAATTAGTGAAAAAATATCTTTCTCCACCAGCAAGCAGCATATATAGTGAAAGACTGTTTTCAGAAGCAGGCACCATTTATGAGACCAGGCGTAATAGACTGTTACCCAAAAATGCAGAACAATTACTGTTTTTGCACCACAATTTGCCAATTATTAAAAACAGCAAAAATGATACCCAATGAATAATTTTTTTTAATATGTGATTTAAGTATGTGTGTAGTGTAACTTAAGAAATTATAAAATGATTTTAAAAAATTATAATTCAATTTTCTTTGCAGTCATTCATTAGTCTTTCTATCTATAGTTAGAGGTTGATACAGTTTTTTTTTTTCTTGGAACTCATATTGTGAAAAATAATCGTTATTTTTATGAAATTTTTTAATTTTTTTTTAAATAACATGTCACGAAAGATGAAATACAGTTTCTGAAATTCGAACCAAATGTTTATAACTTCTTTAAATCCTACAGCTACAGTTTTCCTTTCTGGTGAGCTTATTGTTTAATTATTAAACATTTTAATAAAAATAATCAATAAAATGTATGTTTTTATTAATGGAATTTTGTGAAGGAACTCTAAATAGGCCCCAAATTTTCCCTGCATAGCTGTTAAAAAATGCTATTGAAGCAAAATATGTTTGAAATAAATATTTTTTTTAATTAAATTTAGTTAAAAAAATAAAATACATTTTTAAAATAATATTTATTAGTTATTCATTTATTAAAACCATGTTTTTCATCATTTGGAACATTTATTTCAAGCCGGATAATTATAATATCCGGCTACTGCCAAATATCCGGCATGTTGGCCGGATATCCGTTGCATCACTACTATTTCTTATTAAATAATGAAAGAAAGAAATTCTTTTAATTAGTATACATTTACGTTTTGCATATTTTTTTTAGAATAGCATTGTAATGTTTATATTTGCCTTAAAAAACAGTTAAAATGTTTTCAATAAACGTAGATTGTGATGAAGAAATAATAATTCAGCATTCTTAGGTGATAGTCTATTTCTTTTTTTTTTTTTTTTTTTTTCGTAAATGTTACCTGCTTCTGAAAATAATTTCTCACTATATATGGTGCAGAAAGGTACTTTTTGGCTAATTGTGAAAGGTTTGGAAAGTCTTCTGAATTTTTCACCCATCACTCCAAATGACTCTGTTGTCTTTCTAGTGGTGGCTGGGAAAGAAAATTACTAATTTCTTTTACTTCTTCACATTGAAAGGAACTTTCTATACAGCTTCACTCTGTGATTGGCTTGCAATTTCATTAAAGCATGCCCACAAAGAATTTGGAACTTGTGAAGATGGAATAGTTATGTTGGAAATATTTTGTTCACATTCTGTTACTGGTTTCATACTAGCCTTTCTTAGTCTTACTAAACCAGTTAATTTGGACTTTACTCCTACATCCTTTGCTTCATCTTTGTTGAAAAAGAACACTTTAAATCTGGGGTCCAAAACCATTGCAATGGAATGGTGTTCATTGTCTTGAAACGATGCAAAAGGCTTCTCCAATTTTTTTAGAAGAGTGTCTTTCATGGTGCCTATACCAAAAAAAACCTCCAGACTTAGATAAATATGATTATAATGCTGCAACTATTGGGATGACTTCAGAAATTAATGATCTCGATGAGGCAATTTGTTTTGTTATTTCTTCAAATGGTTGTAATAGATTGAGCAATTTTTCTAAATTAGTCCACTGGTACAGCACAAAATTAGCACTCGCCACGCGTCGAGTAACACTTAAAACGTGGCGGTTAACTTTATTGTCCTCACTCGCCAAACTCAATGGGCACCACTCGCCAAATGCGATGGTTGAAAAATCGATGCCAGGGAGGAAAGGGGTGAAATTTGTTCGGAATTTACGGGGCCCAAGTCGACGATTCTCCCGAACGTAAGAAAAGAAAGTAGCAGGGGTGATTCTGTCTCCAATTTTCTGAAAATTTAAGGCATTCGGTTCCGAAAACAAAAAAACTGTCATCAGTCTGAAAATTCGGCCATAAAAATATCGCTAATTTTGATATGGTCGCCGAAAAAAATCAATTTCGTCAATCGTTCGTAGAAAAAAAATCACCAATTCCGTCAAAGAATCGCGAAAAAACGTGAATTTCGCCCAAGGACCATACTTAAAAACGCGAATTGCATCAAAACATTGCAGAAGAAACGCAAATTTCGTGAAAAGATCGCGGAGAACACGCAACTTTCGTGACAAGATCGTGGAAAAACACAAATTTCGTCAAAAAATCACGGAAAAAACACAAACTTCGACAAAGAATCGCGAAAAAGAATAACAAAATTCTTCAAAGTATCGCGGAAAAACGCAAATTTTGTGAAAAGATCGCGGAAAAACAAACTTTCGTGACAAAATCGCAGAAAAAACACAAATTTCGACAAAGAATCGTGAAAAAGAATCACAAAATTCTTCAAAGTATCGCGGAAAAATGCAACTTTCGTGAAAAGATTGCCGAAAAAAACGTGAAATTCGTGAAAAGATTGCAGAAAAAACGCAACTTTCGTGAAAAGATTGCAGAATAAATGCAACTTTCGCCAAAAGATCGCGGAATAAACACAACTTTCGTCAAAAGATCGTGAAAAAAACACAAATTTCACGAAAAGATTGCGAAAAAAAAACACAAATTTCATCAAAAGATTGCCGAAAAAACAAATTTCGTCAAAAGATTGCCAAAGAATGGCGAAAAAAACCCCACAAATTTTGCTAAAATATTACAAAAAAATGCAATTTTGTGAAAAGATCACGGGAAAAACGCAGATTTCGTCAAAAGATCGCGAAATTCGTTAAATGGTCGCAGAAAAATTCATATTACTTAGTGCCGAGGGGGGTGGGGTCCCTCTAACCTTTCTGAAAATTTCCTGTGAATTTATTTCATTGCAATTAATAGTAAAAATAAAATTTTTCAGTTGAGTGTAATCATATCGAATGGTAAGTAACAGGTTAGTAATATAAGTAAATTACAATGTTGATAGTTAGAAAAACACAATTTTGTATGGAGCGTACATAACTTTGCTACTGGCCAGTGAAAAAAATCAGTGTACTGGCCAGTGGGTAAAAATGTTAATTTTGACCTATATCCACTGGTTTGCTGTCAGATTATTTCTCCAAATTTAGTTGCATATAGAGAAAGGTGCATTTTTTTTGTTCCAGTAATCTCTCCAACATATAATAGGTGCTATTCCAGCGTGTTGCCACACTTTGAACTAATTTCTTCTTAGGAATTTTTAACTCATTAATTTGTATATCAGTTAATCTTGAACATGCTAATGGCGAATGATTAAAATGTGTAACGATTTTTTTACCTACAACAATTAAATCATTTATTGATCTTTCGTATGTTAGAGCATCAGATACTGTTAAATGCAATGAATGTAATTTGCTTTTCCTTACAGATATTTCCTTCCTTCTGAATCTGAAAACATTCACTATACACTTCTTGAGAGCAAAGAAAAAAAAAATAATGATAAGATAAAAAATTTTTTGTTAGTTGTGAGCTTTATAAAGTCTACAATGATCTCTTTCCACCATTTTAGAGGACATTCCTTTCATCCTTTCTATCAGTGGTTTTTCTTATGATATTAAGATTTGGTACTTGTTAGTTATCCCGTCGACCGAATTACTGCCGCCAAATTGCAGGGTTAGAAAAAACCCGGGTTTTTTCGAAAAAACCCAACCCACTGGGCCCACTAGTCTAAAACCCAGGTTTTTTCGGGGTTTTCTGAAAAAACCCGGGTTTTTTCGGGCTTTATTGAATATTTTTGGAGAACACTTTAAACTTCTAATTTTTACATACATAATACCTGAATTCTCCATTTATCAGTAAAACCTGGCCATAATTTTGCGTTAATTATGAATTAGCAAAAGATATATAAAAGGAAAAAAAATCAAATCAATTTAAAAGGTACATCTGTATCTCATTCTCATGGGACTAGTTTGCTGCACTAAACATATATTAAGTGAACCACAGCTGGATTTCTTTATATAATTCTTACCTTAAGTTAAACATGTTAAATTTATATAGTTTCTTTCATTCACTTCAAATCAGAAATCAGTTGAAGACTTTTTTTTTTCCCGAAAGAAATGGGATTCGTAAAAATATATTTGAAAATTTTAGCAAAATTTGCTACATATATATATTGCAATAGTATTAAATGTTAAATTAGATTGTCATGGAAGTTAGCGTCTGTGATATTTGTAAATTTAGATCGCAAATGGCAACACACTTATTACTAGCTTTGCTGCTTTATCAACTCCAAAATGATTACGTAACTTGCTCCAAACCAAACGTAGAAAAGTATTGTTCGATTGAAGCAGAGATAGCTGGTACTGAATGTAAAGAAAAGAAAAACTGACAAAATCCAGGAGGAAACTTTATCTGTTTCACTCTTTTTTACCATAATCTGTGTTGAAAACTCCTATATAACACTTTCATTGTACATTGAAGCAGGATAATAAATGGGATGATTAATCTTAAAAGCTATAACAATGCAAACAATCAGGACGGGGTTCAAGTGAGATCTTTTTGCATGCATGAAGATTTAAAGCATTTGGATACATTTTAGATTACAAACATGAAAATCTTCCTTCTTTTTTGGTCATTTTATCTCGGCTGAGAAATTCTTTTAAATCTGGTTCTTTTGAAATATATTTAAATTGGCATTTATCTTTGCATTCTCATATCTTAGATTAAATAATGATACAGTTGTGAAAGCACAAGAAAATTTGAAAAAAACCCACAATGGTTTTTTTCGACACCGGAAAAAACCTTTGTGGATTTTTTCAGGCTGGGCCCACTTGGGCAAACCCTGTCTAACAGCCACTATTAACGGAATTTTCCAGTTTTCACCTATTCTCATACCTTAGATTGAATAATGTTAGAGTTGTGAGAACATGAGAAAATTTGAAAAAAACCACAATGTGTTTTTTCGTGGGTTTTTTCAAGTGGGCCCGCCCGATAAAACCCGGGCAGGTTTTTTCGGGCGGGCCCACTTGGGCAAACCCTGCCAAATTGTAAGATTAAATTAGCCAATAATGGCTGATCGTAAATGTCACATTCACTTGACTTTTAGCAAGTTACACGTGTTTACGTCACCAAGTGATCTTTATTTCGACGTTTTATTTGTATTTTTATTAATGTTATACTAATCTATTTGTTCTTCCGTTATTTAAAATAAAAATTATGTCAATTTGGCGATTTATATAATTTGGCGAAATTGGTCGATGGGATAACTAACAAGTAGGGGAGAGTGGTAATGAATGGGCCATTAACAAAATATGAAAAAGTATTTGCATAAAATTATTTTAGATGCCACCAATAGATGACGCTATTTGTTCTACAAAACTCAAATTTTCCATTGTTTAGGAGCAGCCATTTTCCCACTAGAGTAGGATGGTAAAGAATCTGAGTGAAAAGTAAATTTTTTCCCTTTTCTTTGCATATCTGTAAGCTAATTTTAGGATGTATTTAGATGTTATTTGAATTTAATGTATTAAAAAAACCTGAATATATTCTAGAAGTATAGGTGGGGCTGAATGGGCCACTATATCATGGTCATGAATGGGTGCAATACAATTGCATAAGACTGCACCTTTGCCCTGATCATGAAAATATGGTTTTTCTTCCTTTTTTTCTGATTTTCACTTTAATATCAGCACCGTGCGAAAGGGGGGGCGAAGGGGGCGGTCGCCCCGGGCGCGGAAATTTAGGGGCGCCAAATTTGCACTACCAATTTCCGTTTTTTTTTTTTTATTATTATTATTGTCGTCGATCATTTTCATTGGAATTTTTTTTTTTCACTCTTCGATATTCTATATTTTTGTAAAACTAAATGTATATATTTACATATCGGGAATGTTTTTCCCAGTGGAAGTATGTACATTTTTCATTTCAAATTATTGCGTTGTTCACATTTACTTTTCATTGAGCTCTTTAGATCTGATGATTTTATAATATGCTTTTGTGAAATTTTATTGCAGTGTTTCTTAAACTTTTGCACTCTGCAGGCCCTTTACATCGTATACGAAAGTTTCTGCCACCTGCCACACTCAGTTAATATGAATTGCTAACCTATTCTGATTCCACTATGGGATCATTCTTATAGTCATTCGGTCATTACTTTGCTGTTAAAAAAAGGTCCAGCACAGGATGAAAATGCTGATTACATGAAATATGCTATTGCATAAGGACTACAATTTTCCAAACTAACGTTCAAGAAAATTATACCTTAGTGGAGAAATTATTAACGGTGATTGCTGCTTGTTTGATAACTTAATTAAGGGAATCACTATATATTGTTTTCTCTTTTTATAATTCACCAATTATCATGATCGCCCTCCAAAGTTAGCCAATCCATATTGTGGGTTTTTCATGTGTGAAGAAATTAAATCCTAAAATTCCTGAGCATAAAAATTCTCTAGAACACAGGAATGCATGCATTCGCTAAAAGAAACTTGAGAGACGTTTAAAATTAAATCATATAATCGACAGCAAATTTGAAAAGAGCTAAAGTGAAAATTATTGAAAGTGAAAAAGATAAATGGCAAAATATATTCAGGATGAAATTATGAACTTTCTTGTCAATGAAGTAAGAAAAACGATTGTAGAAGAAATTAATACAGCAAGGTATTTTTCAATTTCGTTCGATCGCACTCCATATACCGAGTGTCCTAAAATGGACAGACTGTTTTTAAAATTCAATAACCTGTAAATGGTGACAGCTATTAAAAAAAAAAAAAAAATTGCGGGAAGGTAATGTAAAATGTCAGTATTTTTTTACATCGATTCCCGACTTTAGTTCCAAATGGCAACTATGGATGGCGCTGCAAGCAGTGATGACCACCTCGGGAACTCAGCTTACGCTTTAGAGTGATAGTGCAATGCCGGGGGGCAGACCAAATCCACTCGCTGCTTGCGTTACAAATGACTTTTTCAATTCTTATACTGCAGTTTTACAATTTCACATTACAACATAAATATCGATGATTTGTTGAAGAATTAAACAGGTTTATCGTCAATTCAGGTTACAGCAGTATACTTTATTAAACAATATTCGTGAAAATCAATCAAGTTTATACTGAATTGACAATTATGCCAGCAATGTATAATCACACAAGCACTATAAAGACAACATCTAGCGCCATAGGTGCTCAATCAAGGCCAAAACCGGAATCGCCCAACACTGATGCGAAAAGAGGTCTCAAGAGTGGGTTTCATTCTCCAATACAATCTTATTTTTAGAGGCCTATTCTATAACCTTCTTCCTTCGCATGATGATAGGGGATTTCAGTTTAGACCTCCATTGAGTGCTTATTCCTTGCCATCTATCTCTGCTATTTGGAACTAAAACCGAGAACCGCAGTAAAAATACGTCTAATATCTTACATAACTCTCCTGCAAGAATTTCTTTTAATAACTGTAACCTTGCAAGTTACTGAATTTTAAACACAGTCCGGTTTAGGAATCCAGTACACCTCACAAAGAACAAATGGCGCAAATTATACGATACCGAAAATTGAAAATTTTCATTCGTGGAAAGGTTTCTTGACTACATCAAGTCAAAAAAAAAAGGAAAAAAATTAGCATAAGAAATTTAAGATAAGCCAATGTCCGACAATCTCGACATTCACAGCAGCACGAGAGGTTCTGTTCTCAAAGACGGCAGACGGGAGGTGCTGAGTGCGACCCAATCGCGCACGTCAGCCTAATCGTTCGAAATTGTCCGTAGTTTTCTTCGAGCCTTGCGTTAATACATATTAGGTTCCCTTAGAAAGACCTTACAGAGGACACTCTCATCCTACTCCGGCCTACTATATCCAACTTGTAGATAATCGGCCGTCATAAACAATACCAATATCAACCCTTCAGAGCTCAATGTTGTAATATGGTGCAAATATGGCTTCCCAATGGCTGTTGTGTAAGCTCGAATCGTCGAAGTAAATAAATTCGTCTATTTTTTACCATGTTCTGCACATTCTCTAAACTTTGAGTTCGTGCTGCTGGTGTATGTCCAAAAATGTCCGGAACTGCATAAAATGTGTTTGTTTTTTCTTCTCTTCTACTGAAAGATGGGATATACTTATGTCCCACTTATCAGTTTATTTAAAGAAACATTGCGATACTCTATGGTCATGAGAAAATAAAGCTATATCTGCAGTTTACAAACAATTGCCACAGATTTTAAAAGCTCTGGAAGACCTTATAGAAATGAAATAAAATCAGTAAACTTACCCAGGAGCAAAGTGCTTAATAAAGCAAATAAAGAAATTTCCCTTTATTACGGCCTACTAGTTTGAAACAGCATTTTAAATGAAATAGAAAAAGTTAATATTATTCTCACGAAAAAAAAAGAAGAAAAAAAACTGTCAATGTTTCGATCGCACGCAAACTGATTGAAACACTAAAAAACACATTTCAAAAAATAAGAGAGGAAACTTTTGAATAAGAAAGCGAAGATTTGGTTATGTCTGTAAATGAAGAGTTCTTATTTGAACAAAACAGAAAACGTAAAATTCGCAGAACAATTTGACTACGAAGCTTCTGATGAAAGTGGAAATTTATATGAATGTGAAGGATTTCGTGTTACATAGAGACACTATGACCGTGCAATTGAACTAGAGGTTTGAGAAACTGAGAAATGTAAAATAAGAATTTGAGTTTCTGGCTGGTGCGAATCTAAAATCAGTTATCGAAAATCTGTTAATATTGCCTGGATCTTGCCCTTTATTGCTGACTTGAATGGACTTGAATTGTTAAGCGAGGTTTTAAATGCGAAAACCTTATTTCCACCATTAGATAAGAACTTTTATAAAATGGATCATTTAGAAATCCTTTAGTTGCTCCATAATTTTAACTTTGGGAAAACAAGGAATTACAAAAACATGGAGACAGCGTACATAATTTATAAGTATTGCAGTACCAATAAAATAGTAAAAAACTACTTAAGATCTACTATGAGTCGAGAGATTAAGCAACCTGAATTTACTTTCTATAAAATTCAGTGTGTCACAATCTTTACACATAAAATAATAAACGATTTTGTTACCCTAAATGCAAGAAAAATAAAATGGAAGTAAATGTATTTGCCTGATATTATATTTTATATTAATTAAAACATTGCTTCAGTTATCTTTCTTAATTAATGTACTGAAATAATTTATTTTTATCTTTTACATTATGTTCTGCAGGTTTTTTGTTTCTTTTGCTGTTTTAGTATACTTATTGGTTGAGGGGACCGCTTGCTTCCAATCTGGTTGTTAGCGATTTTTACCCATTTTCTGCAGCTTAAAGACTAACAAGAACTAAAAATGGCTAGAAAAATATGTGAGAAAGGTTTAAAAAAATCTGTCGCAAAGCATCATGATCTCATTAACAAATAAGTGCAATTTTCTTTTCTGTTATTTAGTTGTTTGGAATTTCTGAATTAAAATTAAATCTTTTAAAGTTCTAAAATAAGTGCAAAATATTTATTCAATATAATTTATTTCTGTTTATGCCCTTTATCAATTTTGAAGGACGCGTGCCCCGGGCGCAGTTTTCTCTTCGCACGGCCCTGTTTAATATGAAACATAACTGACTGTAATGGATTTAGATTAAATTACTGTCCAGTTAGAATAGGTTTATAGTGATGTCTAAAAAATAATTTGCACATTTTCACCCTAAGAAATATCAGTTATTTATTAGAAACATAAGTTAAAATTGTATAAATGATTAAGGTGAACCGTCCAGTTGTTGACCACACTACCAGTATTTTTTCATTTGATATAAAACTAGAATAATTGTTTATATGTATTGTAATTTATTACTTTTCAGGTAATTGGATGGAAAAGTTATATTTTTGTAAATTAAATAGAATGTTCACTAAATTAGAAATCTAAGTACTTTATTTTTATACCTTTCATATAACACACACAAGTAAATTTCGATCAGTTTTATATATATATATATATATGAATGTGTTGTACAGCGGTACATAATACAGGGGTCTGTCCAGACTTTTCTCTCAGGGTCCTGTTTTTGTGAATGAACAGCTTTCTCACATTTGTGAAAAATCTAGTCCTGATTTTGTGAATTTGAAATGATCGTTATATTTAGGTACTTTTTTATATACTTTTAAGAAGATATATGTATGTAGAATGTATTTTCATAATAATTAAGGACTTTATGTTGTAATACATGTATTTTCTTTACGTATGTGCAAGTGACAAGTCAGATTTTACTTTTAAATGATTAAATTTGTGAAAAGTTCAGTTTAAAGCTGGAAACATTTTGTAAAAGGACTATTTTTAAGACACACAATTTTGTGAAGGCAGACTTAGATAAAATGTAAAACTGTCTGCAAACTCAAATAATTTCTTAAAAATTTTCTGTAGAAAAACGCCACGCTCCTCCTAAGTCCTATATCGCCGCTAACAGCAAAAGTGAAAAAGTCCTCTTTCCAATCCCTCACATTACGTTACATGCTCTCAACCCCTCCCCCTTCCCCCCCTCCAGTAATTTTAATTAGACTTTATTGAAAAGAGGATAATGTTGACTAAGATATTAAAACCGAATTCCCCTTTCGAATGTAAAAAAGTCACTGCAAATCGCAGAGAAATGCTAAACAAGCGCATAAACATTCGCTAAAATTTCCAACCAAATAAACTTTAAGAGATCAACATAATTTAACATTTACTTTTCAACACAAAATTTATTTTTAATCTGTTAAATTAATCTGCAAAGCCTAAAATAATCTGCAGCACCTGCTTCGGTGCTGCACTGTTTCTGCTACCGGTCCTGGCAAAAAAAAAAAAAAAGCATTGTAACTGCCGTTCCGGCATAAGCCCCGCACTTCCAATATTTTTAAGTTTTAAAAATATATATGCCACGGCGCTTCTTCCATAGTACATGGCAAATAATTTCTAGATAGCTTTTTTTTATCTGCAGACCTTCTCACAAGTCTGTGACTGGCCTCACACAGATTCTTCGCCTGGGGTCTTAATTTTTTTTATGAAAAATTTATATAAAAAAAAACCCATCAGAACTGTCTGCAAACTTTGAAAATTTTCTGTGAACGACATTTGCGTATATTATCTGACTCTGTGTGAAGGGTCCTTCTTTAAGATGAAAAATTTTGTGAAGGGTCCTGTTTTAACATGAAAAGTTTTGTGAAGGGTCCTGTTTTGAAATGAAAAATTTTGTGAAGGGTCCTTTAAAGGACTTAGTTTCATCCTAAACAGATCCCTGTAATATCTATATATTTAAAACGCTAAGCGTATTCTTTCGACAGTTCGTGAGAAGAAATTACTGCATCAAATTACACCAATCTTTTTTTAAATGAAAGATATTTGGCCACAGATTTGTTATCGTACATTCGTTTGTTCAAATATTTTATTAATTAGCCGTAATTTTAAATTTAAATTCTACAGTTGCGCATGCGCATTATACAAGTAGAAGTCTGCCTTTGGAGTGAGGCGCTGCACATGTGCAAAGATTCTCGCTCAGTTGAAATATCATATCACAGGTAGAAGTTGTTTTAAGTTCGTCTGCTATTCGATCTTACTGTAAACGAGCTTTTCTTTCTTTCACAAAGTTAATATTTGACTCTTTCAGCATTATTAACTATTCAAAAATTTATTGTGTCGATATTAAGAGCTAGATAAGACTCATTTCAGGGGTGTCACATTGTTTTGGTCATATTACACGCTGAAGATAAACACAGTGATTTGAAACTAAAAGTTATGGCTGGTGAACTGCCAATAGTTACACAGGAAGATTGGGAAACTAGCATGTTAAGTTGTAGTTTCTTTTAAAAAAATAAGGTAACATAAGTATTAAAATGCAAAACTATTTTTGTAAGATCAAAACTCAAATTCGAGGCAATTGCGTATACATCAACTGTATTTCGAACCTCTTCAATTTAGAAGGAAGAAAAATAAGTTCTTGATAGCGTAGTCGGTTAAGGCAGCAGTTTAAGGCTCTGAATTTTTGCAGAAGACGCAGGTTCGAATCCAAGCCTGGCAAAATGTGTACTATTTTTGTCGATAATTCATTTCAATAATGACATATTTTATTAGAAAGAGAAATTATAGGATTTTTATTTTATTATTATTTGAATGCTTTATAATTAAATAAAATTTAACTCTCAATAATATTTTGAAAAAAAAAATAATGATTTTATATTTAAAATATTTTACATGTATAATTATCAATTAAATAAACTGAACTGATCTACAATTTTCGTTATATTTTCTGACCATTATCAAGAATATATATGGGTGAGTGTCAGAAAGAAAAGTTTGTCATTCATATGTGTAAAAAATAAAACGGAAAGAAAGAAAACTATTCGTATAAGAGCTATAAAACAAATTACCTTTATATTCAGGTTTAATATTTTAAAAATGTAAAATAAAATTCAAGTAAAGAAAAATATCTATATTATAAATCGTTAGCTGCATCAAGTTTCAGATTTAGGTTTTTAGAGAATGAGACAGATAAAAATAAAATTCATGGCAACTTTAATGGTCGTGTAGTTTTAATAAATAAATGGAAATAAATATTGTTATTAAGAAAAAAAAGAGAGGCCATAGTAAGTAAAAATAAATTCTCTACCCGGTATTTTAAAGTAAATTTCTGATAAAAAGCAAGCATGATTGGTTGTAAATTATAAACTTAAAATTCTTTCACTTCACTGAATAGGTTAGACTGACAGCACCAGCTATCGCCTTAAAGAAATAGGAGTCACTTATCAATATAGAAATTCATCACGTAATTTGTCATTCAATAATTTTTCTAATGAAACATTCAAGTTATTTACCGTCAAAACTTGACGGGCACTATCTAGTGTTAGTTTAAGTTACCAAAACAGCAAGAATCCCAGTAAAATATCTAAAATCTTTCAAAAAAAAAAAAAAAAAAACTAGCAACTATTTACTGAAAGGAATACATTTTACAGTATTTCAATATTATTTAAAATTTTGTGGTGATCTGACTACTTTAATGAAAACTAGATGTGGATGAGCAGATACAGACAAAATTAAATCAACTCGACACATTTTTCAATAAGTTAAATAGTCAGCACACTAAAATTTAGTTTAAAATAGCAAATCATAGATAATGTTTAAATAATTAAAAGAATTTCAAATCTTGCAACTTGAAAAGGAAAAAATGTGGAGTACTGCCCCATATCCATTATAACAGTATTAAGTTCAACCCCCCACCCACAGAGCAGCTTTTCTTTTGAAGCTTTGGAGGGTGTCATTTTTAAATTAAGACACATTAATAGGTAGAAAATTCGAAATCTGCTAGCATATCTTGTTGCGTTTAGATGATTTTATCACTCAGGCAACTACTTGAATTCATCACTGCTGTATAAATGCAGATTGCCCTGTACAAACATATAATTAGTATATGTAAAAATAGATGTAAAATATCATGAAAAATAAGCATTTTTATTCAACCTGAGTATCAAAAATATTTAATTATGCACACTTAGCGTAATATAATAACACGTTTGATTTGTCACAATTGTTTGCACTGCTTAGCAGAATTAATGGGACTAAAAGCTTCATTAATATCAGGTATTTGTTTTGTTTCAATGGATAATAAATACCAACACAAACAATCCAATATACTTAACACGTGGCTAAGGCGATTAAATTTGACGTAAGCACTAAGCCTACATGCCGGTATGATACCCGGTAAACTTAAAAATGGCAAGTAAACAAAGTATAACTCTTATTTTACTTACAGTAACGATTCTGGATGGCTGCAGATAAGGCTTTTTTAGCATTTTTTCTTAATTCTGTGGAGTTTTTCAAACAAGACAGTGAAATTTTAGCGACAGTAGTTGCCATGGTAGTAAATAGACGTTCGCTGTTCGAGAGCAGGTTATCAGAAAAGAGAGAATCAGAGAATTAGAGACGACTCGACTCGCTTTCAGCCAGCGATTAATCGATACAGGAGGAACCAATAGGAATTTGCGTTGTATCAGTTGCTTCAAATAACATCATACACCGGGCAATTTGATTGGAGATTACATATATCAACAAAAACAATGCTAATAAGCATGGTATTTTTCTGAGAGCAGACGATCTTTTAAAAATAAAAGAAAAATTGTTATGTGTATCTCCATAAAAATAAGTGAAGAAGTTTGGCTGTCTGTCGGCTGTGTTATGAAAAGACCGCCGCATGAAGAACTACAAAATTTGGTAGTGTCTCTATGTCTGTAATTATGCACTTCAAAGCCCGAGTTTGAATTTTTTGATTAGGTTTATTTAATTTAATTTTTTTTACAATTTTTTTTTGTTTTTTCACGTTTTGCAGCATTTTTTTTTTATATATTAAAATGAATCCGCTTTCAATCTTTTAGCTCAATGTCGTAAATTTTGACCTCTTTCTCATTTCAGTTTATTCGGAATACAGCGATTTTTTAAATGTTTCGCGAATTTTTAAAGCGATTTTAAACGTGTTACGATTTTTTTTTTTTTACCTATATAGAGGAATTCGATTTCAAACTTTTAGCACACTACGGTAATTTTTTTTTTTTTTTTTTTTCTGCAACTTTTGAAATCATAGCGATAATAAGATTTTTAGCGTTCCGTGACGATTTTTTTTTTTTTTTTTTTTTTACATTCCTAAAAGGAATTTAATTTCAAACTTTTAGCCTAATATACAGGGGTGCCATTTCAGAACTTTCTTGGGGGGGGAGGGGCAAAGTTTTCTTTAAGGGCAGTGACATAGCCAAGGGTGAAGATAAGGGTGATGGGGAGAATTTAAGCCCCCCCCCCCAAAAAAAGGAAAAAACCAATAAAAATTCCGTTTTAAGCAGGTTTTCTTCTTAGAAGGTATAATTTCAAGATACTAACAAAGAAGTTTTCCGTTTAAGACAGGATAACGTTATATACAGTTTCCATTGTTACACGTATCCTTTAAGACTCTTAAAGCATCCTTTCTATAGCAACCTCTGAAGAGCATAGGTATATTACATTTACTGTAAAACTTGTGAAAATGAAACCTGTCAAAAAAAGAATTCTTTCACAAACGGAAAAAAAATCAAACTTCTATGAAAAAAAATCATGTAATTATACTTCCAAAGACGGAGGCCTGTCCAAAATGGAGCTTTTTTTCCTGATTTTTCAACGTCTTCCTTGCAGGTTTTACTGCAGGGATGATGGGGAGCCATTTCAAGAGGTTATTGGAGGGGGAGGGGGGCAAAGTTTTCTTTGAGGAGAAGGGTTTGAAATAACGTGCGGGATTTTGCCCTCTTTACGTTTTTCATAGGCATGGGATTCTTCCAGGAATATTTTTTTTTAAATTTTTGTGATCAATTCGCCAATCGACCGCAGAAAAAAATCGCAAATTTTGCCAGTTGAACTTGGAAAAACTAGTTATTTTGGAAAATTAGTTGCGGAAAAAATATAATTTCCTACAAGGACCGTGGAAAAATGCTGCAAAGATCGTGGAAACAAACAGCGATTTATTGTCAGTTGGTTGGAGGGATAAAATTGCAGATTTCAACATTCGATCGCAGAAAAAAATCAAATTTGCCCATCAGTCGCGCAAAAAAATCGCCAATTTCGACAATATATTACGGAAAAAAAACGAGAGCTTCGTCAAAGGTTTTGGGAAAAAATCACGAATTTAGTCAAAGAAAAATTCAAGAATTTCGTGAAACGATAGCAAATTTTGCCAGTCTGCTGCAAGTGGGAAAAAAAACGAATTTCAACAAACGATCGTAGTAAAGAATCGCGAATTTCGTCAAAATATCTCGAAAACAAATGGAAAATTTCGTTAATCGGTCGCAAAAAAATATCGTGAATTTTGACAAATGGTCACCGAAAAAAAATAGTGAAAAGATCACGGGAATAAATCGAGAATTTTATCAAATGGTCGTGAAAAAAAACGTGAAATTCAATTAGTCACGAGATAATCAGCCCACAAACATGAGAAACAAGTCAAGAAATTTGCAAATTTTGTGATCCCTGGGGATAAATTTTCACCAATAATTTATGGTGAATGAAAATTTCACCTGTCAATAGAAAATTTCCTTAATCATTTTCTGCTATCCTCTTCAAACTATGATCTAAATTCCACACAATTCAGAAATTTGCAAAACCTCAGATAGAGTCTGCATTGTATCAGGCAACCCGATTTTTCCTAAAACCCACTTACGACCCGATCAGGGCTTAATTTCTAACGAAAAAAGTACCGGAGCCCTAATATTCAGCGGCTTCCCCCCCCCCCCCCCCCCCCACTCCTCCTGTCACTCCAACCTGCATATTTATATTTCGTACATTATTTGCAAAATTTAAGGCATTTTTTTTTTTGAAAAAAAAATTAAATATATCTATCAGCATATACTTAGCTGTCAATTGTTCTACTTTTTAGTTATCACTCCTTCTGAATAGTAAACTTTGCCTAATTCTAATGTTAATTAATTGCAGAATTCTGCTATTAAATACGGTAAGGATTATGATTAGGAAATAGTGTTAACACTAAAAAAAGGGATAGTTCGCAGCTATGCATTTTTAAGAAAAAATGAATGAAATTTACAGAAATTAATATTTATATGCTGAAGAATGGAACGATGTTTTACAATTTCCTATAAAAGGTGCATATCTTAAACTATAAACGATTCATTCCGCGTAACAATCTTTTGTGGTGAGTCCCTGAAAATCAGATTAAATTAAAGATTTGACGCCGTTATCGGAAAGAATCGATGCTTTTAAAGAAACAGGGGAAACACTCCTCGATTGCTTTTTATCAGAATAATAATACACGGCAATTATATCTACTTACAAATGAAAGTGACTTCGTAAATGTGCAGAGCAGAGCCTGAGCATGGGTACCATTCATGATACAAAATAAATAAAAAAAAATCACTGACGTGATTTTTATACTCGTACGCAATAGAAGACAAAAAATCTCCAAATAAGCAAAACCTCAAGCTGATGCTCGTTGACTAAAACAGAAAATATTCTTTTCAGGTTAGATATCGAAATAAGATTTAAAAAAACAGCCTATAAAAAATTATCCTACTGTTACAAAAGAAACGCG
Organism: Maratus speciosus; assembly: GCA_963932465.1. NCBI lineage: Eukaryota > Metazoa > Arthropoda > Arachnida > Araneae > Salticidae > Maratus > Maratus speciosus. Next base: position 223,593,327 of record OZ010800.1, on the reverse strand, counting down.
AACTGAAAGCAAATTCATTGTTCAATCTTTTGAGTGGCGCCCGCCGTATCAACATGTCGCCGACATAAATTTGAAATAGAAAAACACGATTTCTGTTTCCCCTTCATTCTAATCAAAATAGCATTAAAATGATTTGAAATAGATTATAATACGTAATTTTAAAGGAGAAAAGGGGGTTTTTTATATACTTTAATAAATAAAATTTTAAATGTAATACATATTGAGCTCGAGTCACTCCAAACGCGGAAACTGATATAAAAATTGAGTCCGTTTTATTTCCATCGCCTACGTGTGCGACACATTACATTACATAAAGTGTTTTGGTAAAAAAGAATGCAAAAGCTTGGAGATGGGAAGAAAAGGAAAAGGTAATTTTCGCTTCGGTTTTTCGGAAGTGCTATTGCACTGGGCTCCGGAGCCCTATATTTATGAGCTCCGGTGAATTCCGACCAATATTTAAATATTTACTAAAAACAGAGAAGTACCGGAGCCGGGCTCCGGTGGGCTCCGGCGCAAATTAAGCCCTGGACCCGATCCGCAGCCCATATCGAGGCGGTTTGACGTTTCTTTTTTCCGTTTCGGGCCATGTTTACTTTTACCTTTTGATAACGGTCGTACATATGCATCACATGTGGATTATTTTTCATTCTGCCACTTTTTGAAAACTAATCTCTGCCATACACTAAATAAGATATTTTCAAGAGAAATCTACCTCAAAGAATTTTCTTTTTTTTTCTTTTCTTTTTTTTTTGGAAATTGTGGTGTACGAGTGAATATAATAGTAATCGCCAATCCTGTCCTGTAATCAAAGAGTTACTTATTTCGGGTTTGGTTTTCACTACTTTGAGTCAGGTCCGTATTGACCAAATTTTTCAAAGAAATTCTGAATATTTTCAGATAAAAAAAAACTATATACTTGAATATATATATATATATTTGCTCATATCTCTACATAAAAATAAAATTATGTTAGAGATATAGAATTGCAGAGTTCTTTTCCATAATTGTATTAAAATACTACATGGGCTGATGGGGCTACAGCCCCCCCCCCCACCCCCAGAAATTTTCGAAAGTGATATGAAAAAGTGCTGCTTTTTCGTCTTTCTTTTTTGGAAAAAATTTTAATTTTTTTTCAATCATACAGCGGACTAGCCATTTTCATAAGTCCCATATTAGTCCACATTGACAACAAAGAAAAGAAAGGGGGCAGACGGGGTTACAGCCCCCCCCCCCTCCTTCCAAAATATTCGAAGAATGAAATGAAAAAGTAATTTTTTCTAAATAAAAAGGTAAATCTGTAATTTTTTTCTTCTGTCATATAGCAAAATAGACATTCTCGTTAACACCATATCAGTCTACATTGATATCACAGCATACCCAAAGATGGAAAGGGGGCTGATGGAATTTCATCCCCCTCCTCTCGAAATGGTCGAAAATGAAATGATAAAATAGTGCTGAATTTTTTCTGCCTGTTTAAGATAAATTTGCATTTTTTTCACTATCGTTCAACAGACTATGCGCTTCCTTCGCATAGTTCCATAGTAGTCCATATTGACACCAAAGAAGAGAAAGGGGGATGACGGGGTTACAGCTCTTCCCCCCAAACCAGAAATAGTCGAAAAATTAAATGAAAAAAGTGTTTTTTCCTTACTTTTTTAAGATAAATCTGTAATGTTTTTCTTCTGTCATACAGCAAAATAGCCATTCTCGTTAACTCCATATTAGTCCACATTGGTATCACAGCATACCTAAAGATAACCTGTTGGAATTACAGCCCTCCTCCTCTCGAAATAGTAGAAAATGAAATGAAAAAATAGTGCTGAATTTTTTTTTCTGTCTGTTTGAGATAAATTCGCATTTTCTCCACTATCATTCAACATACTAGCCGTTCCCTTCGCTGTAGTTCCATATTAGTGTACAGTGATACCACGTTATACCCAAAAAGGTAGAAGGGGGCTAATGGGGTTACAGCCCTCTCCCCAAAAAGTCGAACATGAAGTGAAAAAGTGCTGATATTTTTCTTTTTGTTTGAGATAAATTTGTATTTTCCCCCTATCATTCAACAGACTGGCCGCTCTCTTCTCTTTAGTTCCATACTTGTGCACAGTGGGCCCACATTATACCCAAAGAGGTGAAAGGGGTTAATGGGGTGCCCCCTTCCTTAATAGTCGAAAATGAAATGAAAAAAGGCTGATTTTTTTCTTCTTGTTTCAGATAAATTTGTAATTTTTCTTCTGCCATACAGTGAAATAGCCATTCGCGTTAAATCCATATTAGTCCACATTGACATCACAGCATACTGAAAGAAGGGGAGGCGGCTGATGAGCTTACAGCCCCCTCCTCCCGAAATAGTCGAAAAAAATATTGCTTTTTTTCTTTCTATTTGAGATAAATTTACATTTTTTTCTCCTATTATTCAACAGACTAGCCACACTCTTCTGTTTAGTTCCATATTAGTTCACAGTGACACCACATTATACCAAAGAAGTAGAAAGGGGGTGATGGGCTTACAGACCTCTCCCAAAATAGTTGAAAATGAAATGAAAAAAGTGGGGATTTTTTTTTCTTTTTGTTTGAGAAAAATTTGTACTGCAATTTTTTTCTGCAATACAACGAAGTAGACTTTCTGGCTAGTGTCATATCAGCGCACAGTTACAGAACTGTATACCCAATGAGGGGAAGGAGGCCGATGGGTTTATAGGTACCCCTTTCGAAGTAATCAAAAATGAAAAAAAAAAAAACTCTTTTTTTTTCTTTCTTTTGAGATAAATTTAAATATTTTTCGTGCGACGCAGCTATTCTGGTTAGTCCCAGTGCACAGTGATGCCCCAGCATACACCCAAAGAAGTCGATGGCGACAGGGGTTAAGAGGTTACAGCTCTTCCACGCCCGAAGAGATCGCAGTGAAATGAAAAAAAAAAGCTGATATTCCTTCTTTTTCAGATAAATTTGTTTTATTTTCTGGCATGCCACGAAATTGTTTTTCGTGTTAATCCAAAATCCTCCTCAGTCCTGCGACCAAATTTACTTGTTGAAACCACAAAATCAATTTTCAAATGACTGAAAAATAGCTCCATGCCTGTTTTACGGGATAAATGAAAACGTATATGGTCAGTTCAAGAGACCTACAAGTAAATTCGACAAATCTAAAAGTAGTTTAATTTAAGGAGATTTTTAATTTCTCTCATATTCGGTGGGCACCAAGATTGTCAATGCGGAAGTATGTTGATGCACAGTAACACTACAGCTAATCACAAGTCGATTTCGGGTAAATCGGAAAACCAGAGGTGCGAAAGAGTGACTGTAAAAGTAGCTTATTAACTTTCATTTTTCTGTCGCATCTCCATGCCAAAAATTTGTGTTTTTTCCACGGTTTTATGACAAAATTTGCGAGAGTTGCTTTCAAGAGTTTCCTGCTGAAGGACAAGGAAAATTTTTCTTTGAGGAACAGCGAACGGGCAGAATTGCACAACGTACAAAACTGCACAAATTTCACAGAAAATGGGAAAATCCCGCACAATAAAAAAAGCTCTGTGTGATTTTGTCTCCTTAACTTCTTTCATGAACATGTGATTTTTCTGCAATTTTTTTTAATTTTCGTGAAAGTCCACGATTTTTTTTCTTTCGAATCAAAATCAATTCGTCAATGGGTCAGAGAAAAAAATCGCGAATTTTGCACATTTAGACAAAAAAAAAAAAAAAAAAAGAAATCCCCAAATCTTCGCGGAAAAAATCTCTAATTTCTCCAAACGACCGTGGAAAATATTGCTAATTTCATCAGAGATTGCGAAAAGAAACGCAGATTTCGTCAAATAATTGTACAAACTAAAACATCGAATTTTGTAAAAGGATTGCGAAAAAAATCGCGAATTTCGTCAAAAGATTGCACAAAAAATCACGAAATTTTAATCAAACAATCGAGGGGGATTTCTTCAAACGATCGTGAAATAAGAAACAACAATTCGTGTAACTATCGCGCAAAAAATTACAAATATTATTAGTCGGTGGTGGAGAAAAATAATCACGGATTTCAACAAATGATCGTGAAAAAGAATCGCAAATTTTGTCAAAAGATCACAGAAACAAATATGGAATTTCGTCAGTTTGTTGCGGAAAAAGATTGCGAATTTCGACAAATGGTCGTGAAAAAAAAAAAAAAACCCAATTTTGATAATGGCTGCAGAAAAAAATCGTGAATTCTGTATAACGGTCGCGGAAAAAAATCGCAAATTTCGTCAGATGATCACGAAAAAAGAATTATGAAATTCAATCAGTCATGAGATAATCAGCCCACGAACGTCATCAATAGGACACGAAATTTGCAACTTTTGTAATCTATAGCGATAAGAAAATTTTCATTAGTGATTTTCTGCAAATAAAGGTAAGGTGAAGCGATAATTGTTTCGGATTGCGTTTTCACTATTTTGAGGTGGGTTCGTGTTAATACTATTTTTCAAAGAAATCCTGAATATTTTTTAGATGAAAAAGCTACATATTTGAACATTAATGAATAGTATATACATATCTTCATTTTTCTACATAAAAGGTAAAGTTTATATTAAAGATATAATTGCAGATTTCTTTTACAATAATTGTATCAAAATATGAATTAATTTTCTTTCATTTCGGGTCGGGTTGCCTTTCAATGAAATCTTTTTAGCGGTTTTCGTATTTACATGAAATTACAGTCCTGCGTCAGGATAGGTTGACGTATTTTCTTCGTTGCGAGTGAGGTTACACTTTAAGTTTTCGGATTATGCTTTATCGCTTTCGGTCGGAATCGGGATGACCTGGTTTTTAATAAGGAAGTCCTGAATATTTTTCAAATGAAAAACTATAGATCTGACTATTAATGGTGGCACATAGTAATAACCCAAGTGTTCATTTATGTACATAAGGGACAAAATTATAGACTATTTTATTACAAACGTGTTAAAATATGGAGTAATTTTCTTTTATTACTATTACTGAAAGATATTTTCTTTTACTTTGGGATTTGGTGGAAGTCTGTCGATTTTTGGGTTGAAGAAATTGTTTTGTCGGATGCGCGCAGACTCCATCCCAAGGCGTCGAACAATTTAGAGCGTGTACCATATGTAATATGATTTAATAAAGCAAATAATTAAATAATTTGATAACATTGCAATGATTGCAGTAAATATAATGTGACACTTATAATCTAAAAAAGTCGGATAATCAAGAACTTGAATTATATTCGCCCCTTCAACCCCTCCCCCCACAAAAAAAAAAAAAAAAAAAAAAAAAAAAAAAATTATCTGAAAAACTTTACCCCTTAATTTCTAGCCATGAGGGGACTATTCCTATGATCAAGTTGTACACAGCTGAGAAGCAATTGATAAAAAAAAAGTCTCTCATGCATTTTTAAAATTAGCCAAAATACGATATATGTCTCACCTTCAGAAAGTTCGAATAAGAAATTTTTTTGATAATTATTAATTTCTATGCATAAAGTATTTATTTAATGCATATGTTTTTATTGCAGTCAAATCTGATAAATTATTTTAGCGTTTGAACAATTTTTTAATTTTTGTTTGAGTCTGACAATTGACGGTTGATAAATTTTCTGAAAAATCAAATTCCTTGGGGGGGGCTATTGCCCCTCCCAGCCCCCCTCAAATGGCGCCCCTGATTGAATTGTTTGCATTTTAAAAGGAGATATAAGCTTCGCATCTTTCAAACAAATAATTGAATTTCGGCATCCACCCTCTTGCATGTCTGCAACAAAAATTTCTAGACCAAAAAGCATAAACCCAGATAGCAGGAAGTGCCAGATAGCAAGTTTGATTTTTTCTGATATTATCTTGCCGTGACAAATTAGAATTGAGAAATTCGCGGCAAATCTCCCGCAATGTATGGCATCACCCACATGCATGCAGGGCCGGCCCAAGGCGTGTGCGAAGTGTGCCCCAGCACGGGGCGCCGAGCCGAAGGGGCGCCAACCAGATGAAAGGGCGCCTACAAGAGCACCGATAAAAACTATTTTATATTCTGCATTTTTTTTTCTTTTACATTTTCTATAGCTAGGCTGGGGCCAGCTCGAGAAAGGATTCTTCGTTGTGTTAAAAAAAAATATTCAAGGGCGCTGAAATTTCCTAATGCAGACAGCGGCTTCTTTTCTTTATATGAATGGAATTGCCTTCAAGCTAATATTGCTCAAACTGCTTCGTTGAATTGAGAAAAGAAACAGAATCATGAACCTCAGGAACCACCCGATTCAAATCTACTTTCCTTGCGGGATGCTAATTAATCAGAGACCGGCTAACTGCGCCTATGCCGACTCTTCTTTGCCTCCCCCTGTATGCAGGGGCGGATTTATGAAGTGAGGGGCCGCTCTCACTGGAACTTTTTGGGGCCCTTCCATCTTACAAAATTGGGTATATTTATAAGTTAAAAATAATAGATATCCAAAACTTAATTACAATAATTACTTACAAATTAATTAAAATGTATTCAAATTGTTAAAGATTAATTACACAAATTTTATTTCATATTCAAATTACATCAGATTATTTTAGATGAACTTAAATATTGTGACGGATAAATGTGTTAAAATTATGTTTCTTATTTTCCTTTCCATTTTTTAAGAACATAAAATGATAATTCAAACCAAGGTTATTCAGAAATTAAGAAAACAGTATTTTAGTATCTGCTGAGCTATAACTCAAATCCTCTTTTCTTTACTTTTCATTTTTGGTTCATTTATAACATGAAATAAGATATAAATATATGGGGTTCTGATGCGCGGGACTGCAGCGGCTCGCGCTGCATCCCATTATTTTGCTTGAAATTTTAATTTCATGTTTTAATAAAATAATTTCATAAATCAAATAAATTCATCAATTATAACCAAATTAAATTATATTTTTCTTCTTTTCTACACAACGGGTATTCAACAGGGGCGTGCCGAAGGCTGTTTTAGTGGGGGGGTGTGAACTGAATTTTGCCGACTGCAAGATCGGGGGTGAGAAAGACTTTGTGATAGCCCCCCCCCCCCTCTCAGCGACGGAGTCAACTGTTCTACAATACTGTGAATTTATAAAAATCACTAAAAGTCTTAAGTGTTCACCTGCATTCTCCTTAACCACAGTCGAAATTAAATGTTGTTGTTCAATATGTGTAATTTTTTAAAAATTATATTACTATATAAGTAGAGTTCAGAATCCTGTTATTAATTAGGATTCTGCTTACGATTTAAAAGGAAATGTGTATGGATGTACTGTACATTAACCAGTTCTCAAAAGTAACAATTTAAGAATTTTGAAGTACTTCGGAATTTATGTTTCTATAAATAAAACCGCATGCTGTTGTGTAATGTAAGTGTATAAATTTTAAGATACATAAAAAATACAAATCTTGCTTGCTAAAATAAGATATATATTAGTATAAGAGACTAAAATTTATCCTTCTACATTTTTAAATTATCACCCGCCTATCCTTCAGAATAGCCCATTTTCCAGCTACACTGTCTAAATCCAACATGTCAGTTATGTCTGTTTCACAGGTTAATAGCATTAGTTAGTCCAGTCGCTCTTCCGACATGGTGGTACGCAAGTAATTTTTTACTAACTTTAACCTGCTGAAACTTCTTTTATTACTTGCTACAGTTACTGTAATAATTAAGGCCAACTTGTAGGCCAAAGAAAGGTTAGGATACAAATGAGCCTTCCCCACAAATTTTTGCGCTGCTGTGCCAATTGTATCCGATTCAGAACTAGCTATTTCTGAGGACATGAGATCAATTTCACATTCCAAGTTATCTACATCTTTGAGATCACCAGGAAATAGTTGACATAGTTTAGAAATGTCCTCGGTAGAGCTATACTTGATCCTAGATGGAAGGAGACAGGCTAGTGGTTTAACTTTCTCAAATACCAACTTATGAATATCTACAAATGCAGTTGTAAGCCGATCTACCACCTTCAAAATTTCTGCTTTAAAATAATTCTCTCGTGTAAATAGAACTGCAGTTTTAGTATTTTCGTCGATTTTCGATGGAGGCCTCCGTCGCCTGTGCCGCAAATTGAACTCATAATCTTGATTTATTCCATGTATCTCGCAGATGTTGTCAGCTTCCTTAATGATGTTCATTATTGCCGCCGTGTCATCATTCCGGAGTTTCTGAATGCTTTCGTAAGTTTTCTGCATTATGTCGGTTCCCTCTAAAATGTTCAGGTCGTCACGTTGCAATTGCTCTGTTGCTAACTTGGTCTGAAACATAATTGTTTTCATTCCAAGTAAAGAAACAATGAAATCGTATGACATCATTTTGCTTCTTAACCCTGCCGCCTTAGCTCGAGCATCCTTGTCAACCTTCATGTCTTCAGAAATAATTTGCAGAGTATGGATGAGGGCATCATAGGACGATAAAATAGCTCTGACTGAATCCATAGTCCATCTTGTCTTTGACAAAAATTTCAAAGTAAGACTCTTCTGAAGAACTTCTATTTTCTCTGTCAGTATGCCGAATCGCTTTGTACTCAGTTAAAAAAAGTTATAGAGATCCTGAATACTGTCGTAGAACAATTTTATTATATTGCTTTCTTTGCACGCATGTTCAACACATAAATTCACTTTATGCGCGAGGCAGGGTATGTATAAAATAGATCTACCAGCTATTTCTGAAAGTTTTGATTGACAGCCTAAAATGCGCCGGACATAGATGACGTGGTGTCGTAAGACTGTGCACGAGCTTGGGAAAGCGATATTCCAACTGATTGTAGAATTTCAGAAATAAGCTTAGCCATTCCTTCGCCTGTTTTAGCTAGATAATCTTTTAGTTTTAACAACCTTTCTTCTGGGTGAAACTGGGTCACGTAACGGATTACAATTGAGAGCTGGTCAAGATGAGAGATATCGGGTGTGCTTTCAGCCATAACGCTAAAAAATCCACAATTTTTGACATTTGCAACTATTTTTTCACGGACACATGATCCAAGAACCCCAATAAAGTCGTTTTGTGACTTGTTGGCATGGTATGGGCGAAGATGATTATCATCAATCCAGTTTTTTAAAGTTGGAATCCACCTGGCCATTAATCTAATGAGCTGAATGTAGTTACCGCTGTCACTTTCTCGTCCCCAAAATGCAAATGCTTGACGACTTAGATATCTGGTGCAGTCTAGAAGTATATTAATAATCTCTCTGTTTCTTAGACGAATTTGCACCGCGTTAGCTGCTGCCTTTCTACGTTGACTAGATAGAAAGTTGTCAACGTGCTTACTTTTTTGGGCCAAATTATCTAATTTATACACTGCGGTTCTATGAGCATTGCTCGTAAAATGAACCATTAACTTGCCTTTACGGTTTTTTCCTCGGCCTTTCATCTTATGCCATACACGAATATCAAGACTGATCCAAGCTTCTTCTGCGTTTTCAGGCCCCAGGCCATCAGAGCAAAGTGAACAAGCAAAACAAAATGCGGCATCCAGTTGGTCGCTGTATTCTAAATATGGATATTCTTTATACCAGCAGGAGCTAAACTTATTCTGCTTCTTAGGATCTATGTCATGATTCACAGGTTAAGATGATCTCTGAGGTTGATAAGGTCCACGAGACAGGATGAAAAGTTTCTGGTTTTCGGTTAAATTCTTTCCAATACAATCGGCTGGATCACAACTTAGAAAAGTCGAGGAATCTTCCTTTTCAGAAACATTGACATTTTCCATAGAATTGCTAGTTAGGATTTTATCGCATTCCTCAATCAAACTTTCGTTGTAGTGCCGAACCCGGTCTGCAAAAGCCTTAACATTCGCAGTAAAATTTTGTGATGAAAATGATGTTTCGGAAACATTTTTACGAAGCTCTGAATTTTACATCTGGAGGATCTGTTTGAATATGACTATGCAGGCCTCTAATAGAAATGCAGAAATATCTACATATTGTACATTGAATCCGTTTTCCTTTCTGGAGGTTGATGTTTTCATTCGGATGAAATATTCTTATATGGCGATATAAATTTATTTTTTTCTGTGAAATGTGTGTGTACACGATCACAGTGTGTGCATAAACTTTTCACTGAATTATTCGCCATCATGCGACAAAAACAAACTTTCGCAAATTGCTCTTCTTCTGTGTCCGTGACTTCATCTTTTAAATGCAACAACCTCAAATAACTAGCGCCAAATCCAGAGCCAAGAGGTCACCAAATTCTAAGAATCAGTCCATAGCAGAAGGGAGCAATTAAAGATGCTACATGGGAAAACTTACAATAGAGATTGCAACAACTCCCTCCTCCTTCTCCTTTCCCGAAAGTCTCAAATTCTCAGAAACGCGATTCTCTCTCTATCTATCTATCACCTCCGCTCTCTGACAACCCCTCCCTCAAACACAGAATCATACACAATCTTCCGTGAGAAGTTATTTCTTTTTCCCTTTAAATGACGGACAACAGAGAATTGAAATGATACTGACGACAGGAGAGGGGATTTTTTGCAGGGTGTGTTCTTAACTTTCCGACTATTCTAAATTTTACCAACTCTTCCCAATAAGTGGGGGGGGTGTTACACCCCCAACACCCCCCCGCTAGGCACGCCCCTGGTATTCAAAGAATGACAAATGCTTTATGGACTTAAAAAGAATTCGAAGCTCCACGTGTTGTTTTATAACCATCTGCACTGGATTTTTATGTAAATGTATTTTTTAAACATCAATTTAATTAACTAATCTATATATAGGTTTGTAATTGAGTGTTTCTTAATAGCAAATGCTTTAAAAAAATGGCCCCAAAAATGTAAATGTCGCACTTCCACAACTGAGATTAGCGAAACATCTGCTAAAATAGAAAAAAATCCCTGGCGGCTCAGCCTACAGCCACAGGTAGATTCCGAAGTTAAGTACTAATTTTACCAACAAAAACCAAATCAAAATTAGAGATCAAACCTGTTTAATAATTTTATCTGGCCGCTTTTGACGAGTTTTTAATTCCATTTAATACGATATTTTTTTTCTTCAACACATATTTTCTTTTTCTTTTGCTGTAAGAGTCGGTCCTATCAAAAAGTTGTAGATAAAAGATAATATTAAGAAGGTTTATTATAAACTTAAGCGGATTTGATGTCTTGTGAACTGACGAAGTTATGATTTTTTTTTCTTCATCCCCCCCGTTATTGTTTGTTTTTAGATTTTTTTTATATATAAAAGTTGCTCCTATCAAAAAGTTGTAGATCAGATTAAAAGATTTATAATAAATTTAAGTCGATTTGATATCTTCTGAATTGACGAAGTTATGAATTTTTTTTCTTCTTCCCCCCCCCCCCTTTTATTGTTTGTTTTTAGTTTTTTATATATATATAAAAGTTGGTCCTATCAAAAAGTTGTCAATGTAAAAGTTGTAGATAAGATTAAAAAGTTTTATAATAAATTTAAGTGGATTTGATATCTTGTGAATTGACGAAGTTATGAATTTTTTTCTTCGCCCTTTGAGCCCATTTTTAATGCTATCAAAAATCTGTCATACATAAATTTCTGGCTCTTTTTCTAGAAGTAATAATAACTTTAAACTAATTTTATATGTATTACAATTAAGAAGTTATAGGATTTTTTCTGTTTTCACAAAAACCCTCCTTATTTCCACCCCCTTGGTTCAATTTTGACCATTAACGAGCTTGACCGAGATTTTCTGCCGCTTAATTTTATGTAACAGTTTGGAAGAGATTTGTGCAGAATCAGGGGCGCGTCGACCCAGTGTGCAAAGTGTGCATCGCACACAGGCGCCAAAATAGCAAAGGCGCCAAATATTTTAGGCGAAGCCGAAAAATTCGAAAAACTTTTATCCAATTTAAATTTATTAAAGGGGTATTTAAAATGAAAGTGTGTCATTTCTGACACATTTATGAGTTCATTTTTACTTATAAGATATATGAAATTTGCAAATGCTTATCATTTACCAGATTTAATATCAACGGCGTAGTTTCAGGGGTGGGGGCGGGGAGAGTTTCAAATCGAAAGGCGCCACGGTGTCGAAAGGTAACGGTCAAAAGGTCACGGTCGTAAGGCGCCACGGAAGGCTTAAGGGCGCCGTCAAGGCCTAAAATAAATTCGAAACAGCTAAAAACATAAAAAATTCGGAAGGGCGACCGCGAATGCCTGTTTTAACATTCTTGCTGTAGATCAGGCCTGTCCAACTTTTCAGAAAGCAGGGGCGCACTGCAGCTGGCGGCAAACATGAAAGCTCCATTATTCAAATAATTGAAAATATATAACATTTCTATCTTACTGTAGTATTGGTAGTGATAGACGTATACTGACAATATAAAAACGGGTAGTATATTATATTGCACAATGGTAAAGCAACATAAGCCTCCAGGTTATGGACGTCCATGTAAAAGTAAATTGCCGAAAAAAGCACAAATCAATCACAGCAATCGGCTACATTATAACAAAAATAATAAATAAATAAAACAGGATGTGATGTAGCTCAAAATGCAATGCGTTTAAAAAAAGAAATGAAAAACGCCATTCGATTTCAAACAAATTTAATAGTCATGCCTATCATTGTATGCTTTCACGCATAAAAGTTTCATGCCATTTATAGCCGGGAAACATGTTTTTGAGAACAACCTCAAAATGAATTACGTTTTATTGAAATTTTAATTGTATATTTTATAGATTTGCTTTGAACAAAGAATAATCGGTTAAGAGTCAGTCGAGTACAGAAAGTTCATACAATAAATTTATTAATTACTAGCTGCAAATCTTAGAAAATATAGTTGTTAAACGAATAATAGGACTTTGCAAATAAATTGGAATTATTTTATTAAATATTTTTCAATAATTGCCTTCAATAATTTAATTCAATTGGGATGTAAAACGCTGACTATTTATCATTGTGATCCGTCTTACTTAAAACAAAGACCATGTACAAAGTTTAATCTTGCCATTGTGCCAAGTGCGCTTCGAAGTGAGGTCGCAAAATTGCATGGCCACTTTGGTCTGTGCCACGTTTTTTTAGATAGGTTTTTAATTAATATCTCGGCTAATTACCGACAACTCTTTTGGAAAATCATTATCGACAGTCCTTGGATGATTTCGAGTCGATAGGTACCTCGAATTCCCCTTAACTCCCCCCGCTGAGCGCTCGCCAAATAAAATTTATGTATCATGGAAAACTGCTATTTTCTGAAAAACTGTATGAGCTAGAATAATCGCTATAGTTTTTCTGCAAGGTTTAAATAAATGCCAACTACTACTAATTTTTTCGTAATTTTATTTTCAGTAGATTCGGCAATAGGATGGGGGACATAATTTTGCCATACATTTTCGACGAATTTCTGAAAATATAATAGTATTGAAGAGTAAAACAAATACATTTTTGAGTTCTGTATTAAGAGCTTTTTCGAACGATATTCGATACCCCACCCCCACACACACACTTTGATGATTTTTAAATGAAATTAAATTTGTGTGATTTTATATCTTTAACTCGATTTTGTTTGAAATACGTACCCACTCACTGTGGGAAAAAAGAGGAGAAGTTGCTAATTGTTCAGATTTGTTATGTAAATGTTTTTTATGATTTTGGAAAATTGTATGGGGTAGTAAGGAACAAATTAAAACTTTAAAATGACCTCTACTTACTAATGAAAAAATGAGTTAAGAGGAGAGTAGTGAGTGCTTAGTAATGTATAGTCCAAAAGCTTTAAAACAATATGTCACATGATGAAATTAATTTTCTCCCCCTCTCCACCCACGGAGGAATGCCCCCTAATAATCTGGGGTCCAACATAGACCTTACCAATCGAAGGCCCGTGAAGAATTTCACCTTCGGTAAAGCCTTCAAATGAGATCGAATCTTGCTGCAGCTTAATTAGGAGCTCAGTTAAAAAATTGATCCCCCAGGGGGAGGGAATCTGAGTGAGGGGAAGTAGAAAGGTTCATAATATGAAAGAGTGGTTGGAGGGTTTTCCGATGATATATCACACGAGGGTTTTGCAGGCGTATGCACTAGGGATTCACGGAATATTCGGTATCTATTCGTTATTCGGCATATTCGGCCATGTTACCGAATATCAAATTATTCGGTATACCGAATATTCGGCTTGGCCGAATAGCAAACTGTTCGGCTTGCCGAATGTCGAAATATTCGGCCCAACCGAATACTTAAAAAAACTTTTAAAACATATTTTAAAAACCTTATACCACTTCTACGTTTAACAGTAAACTTATAAAGATATTCAGAATAATTAAAAACAGAATCATATATTTAAATAAAAGAGAATGTTTTTACATTATTTATTTTCTGTTTATTAAGTATTATTTAAGAAAATTAACCAATCACGAGGATTTTCATAGGAATTAATTATGTGCAAATGCAATTCCTGAACATTGTCCAGTAAATGATCTGTTTCTTGCAGATTTTAAGAACAACGTTTACATTTACAATCTCGGAAAGTGATCGCCCACTCCAGACACCGATCTAGGATGCATTTAAAAACTTCCTTGCTAAATCAGAGGGAGTAGATCAGTTATTCTTGCTGAGTTGCCACCATATAAAATTTGAATAGATTGTATTATTTATTTGCTTTTACTTTAGTCTCTTCCTGACAAACAAATAATATATGATCCTGTATATTTTTTCTTCCAATTTTTTTACAATTACTCTTTGATTTTAAAATGTTTGTTTTAGAATTTAAGAAAACTTTATTCATTTGTTTTAGTTCACAGAAGAAGCTATGAAATTTAAAATTTTATTAATTAAAAATTTTTATAATTACGCTAGCTATAATAACTATAACTAGCAGATTTTTTTCAGCATAAAGTTTATTTGAAAAAAGCTCTTGATTATCAAAGTGAAAGTTTTTGTTTTAAACATTATGTAAAATTGTTTTAAAATTTAATATTTTAATGCCTTTAAACTTTGAAATATAAAATTATTCGACAAGCCGAATATTCGGTATTCGGCCGAATAGTTACTATTCGGCTGACCGAATATTCGGTATTCGGTTCGTCTGTAGGCTGAATATTCGGTATTCGGCCAAAACCACTATTCGGTGCATCCCTAGTATGCACTGCAGTTCTTGTAAAAAAAAACAAATCTCGAATCTTTTAGTTCCACATTCCAACACCAGGGGCAGAACTCTATTCTTAACAAAACTGCTTCTACAAAACTTCGTTAAACAACGTACCCATAGTCAGTATATATTAGTCAAGGGGGTGGAGGACTTAAGCAAGAATTTAAGATATTTGCTGAAATTATTATTCGACAATAGTGGTAACTACACTTTTCAAATTTTGGTATTAAAAGTAATGTTTATCCCAGGGCTCCGTCAAAAATCCGCATCTCAAACGGTAGAAAGCGGTACGGTTTTAAATATTTGATCCCCCACTCCCTTAAAAATTATCGCCTCTCTCCCCCCCCCCCCCATGAAATTTGATGCCCCCTACTTTTTAAAATCTCTATTATGTGTTATGAACTACTATCTGAAAGTTCCAAATAGATCGGTTCGTCAGTTTTCTTAATTTTAACAAATTTGCGTTTCAACAAAGCATTTCTTTTCCTTTTTAAAAATCGAAATTTTTATAAAAGAAAAAGTTGCGGATAGATTTGTATAAAATTCAGATATTATTAAACTACGTTTAAAGATAGGGCTAGATGCATAACTTTAAAATCTCTAAGCGGTGTATTTTAAAAAATTCGACGACATTCCAAAGAATTCTCGTATAAAAATCATTTGTGGTTTCGAAAGACTGACTTTTAAATTGAGAGTTTGAAAGGAATCATCCAATAATTGAAATAATAATTAATATCCAAGATTGCAACTGAGAGACCACGAAGAAATTTACATGTCTGAAATCAGCGAAAAATTCTATATCTGGATGCATAAAAATTAAATCTATAAATTTATATTTTTAAAATTTTATATTTGTTCGAAATGTCCACTATTGAAAGACGTCGGTTGTCTGCAATTTTTCGTGGATTTTTGACTACCTGAAGCGTACCGGAATAATTTGTAGAATTTCTGAAAGGAGGGATTTTTTTCGCTTCTGGCTGTGCAATTTTCGAGTTGTTAGGTCCAGTAGAATTTAAGATACAGTCCTTTTTAAAAATGCACAGTACATTTCTCACCCTAACAGCGCTATAATTCTATTAACCCCTCACCCTCTCTTCGAGTTTTCGAAGAAATTGTTTACGGTTGGAAAAAAATCTATGCTCCTGTTGAATTATGAATACTTTTCCACTCTTTTAATTTGAGCTGTTTAATTAATTTCTCAACTAGTTATTAAAGATTTAAAATTCTGAAACTTGGGTGCAAGGTGCACCAGGCGAGGCATTCGACTATGCTAACAAAAAGTTTGAGCCTTGTATGTGCCGTAGATTCTGCTAGCCATCGCACACAGACAGAGCGAAACTTTGTTTTATTAGTATAGATATTTTTAATTTAGAACTCGTATTCATTGCACGAAAATTGGAAAATTCGAAAAATAAAAAAAACTGACAGAGAAGGAAGGGTTAACAGAGTGACAAGATAAAGATACGCTTAGCTTCTTAGCAATGTAAACGTCGAAATGAATGTGCATTTTTCATAACAATTGTTGTATAGGCATAGGGGTTCTATATTTACTAATATAAAATCAAATGTTCCGGGACTGGTACATTTTCGAATGCACCCCTAATTATGATCTAAGTGTGGTAATTGTTTAAGGGCGCATCTTAATTGGTGTTATATTATTTTAAAAGAAATAAAAGTACTATAATGCGCTCCGGTGTATTACAGACACCATAATTTGAGAAAATATTTTTCCACTTTTATGTGTATTTACCGTATTACGAGAACCCCTTTCTTTGTGTCATAGTCCTACCATTGATTAATTCAGCACAGCTATATTTCCAAATTAAAGTTTATTTGAACTGTTTTAAGTATCAATATAAATAAAGATAAGATCTTAAAAATTCCGGGAGTGATGGAGGTAAAAGAAGCTGATTTACTTAGGAGGTATGCCATTGTAGGGAGAGGGAGCAAACAGCTGAAGCACCCACAGGGATGTCCGTTATTTGCATAGCTGCCAACATTCCTTATTTTTAAAGTCAAATAACAATATTTTTAACCAGAAATTTAATTTAATAAATGAAATAAAAAATAACCCTGTAGAAACAACGCTGATTTCATTTAATGAATTTTCTGGTTCCAAATTTGTTTATTTGATCTGCAGAAAACTCCCGGAAGGTTGGCTTGGCAGCTATGCATTTATTCTCATTGAAAAAAAAATTATATACAGTGTAACTTCAAAAATCCGGCATTCAGAAATCCGGCAACTTAAAAAATCCGGCATCAAAACCATCATTTTCCTTTCCTTTTGCTTTTAAATTTTCAAGTTATGGTAGAAGAAAAATAGCAATTGTTTATGAATTAAAAACTTCAAAATCGAAAGTAAAATTTAAAAAAAATGACTTTTTTTATTTGTCAGACGCGATTATTTTCTGAACAAATTTTCTGGGAGCTGCACTGTTGCTCAGCAACGGCGTGGAGACTAGTACACAAGTTCTTTTTAGTCTCTCTTCTGACGCTGTGTTAAATAGAACTGTCGGTAACGCTAGTAACCGCTCCGAAGATGAAGATGAACAAAAGGCAGAAGAAAAGGTGTCACAAGAAAAATGCATAAATTTAACTTTAGAATTAATATCTGCTTTAGAGAACAAGACTGTAATCCCGAAATGGATCCTCAATAGAAATTCTTCATTTGTATAAAATACAAGAAAAACTTGTTAAAGTACGGCCAAAAAAATTGAAGCAAATAAAATTGACATCGATGTGTCCGAAATTACACGAGAAGAAATAATTTCACTCTTTACAAGATTTTTTTTCTGTAACATAGAAAATATCCATTAATGTAAGTTTATTTTTATATTTAAGTATTGCGCGGCAGCGCAATACTTATTTATTTCCAGTGTCACTTCTCAATGTTAATTTAATATGGAAAAGCCTATGGAGATCATAACTTTTTCCTTTTTTCTTCCCACCTTTTTGTCCCTGATGCCACTAATTTTTTATTCTTTACTAATTTTAATGATATTATAAATTTAAAGTGTAAAAACGTTTGCTTGACGTCAGGGTCAAAACGAATGGTAAAATATCTTTGCATATGGATGAATTATAACCCAGAGGGAAACATGGGCCAACTGTTTTTTGCATTATTCAAATATTTTTCTTAATAATTCCAATTTTCGCTTTTTTCATTGAAAGTCAACGGACATTTTTCATAGAAAATGTAGCATTTTTACTTCATTGTTGCAAAAATTTCAAAAGCCGTAATAATAATTTATTTCTGTTTAGTTGAACGATTTTCACGTGAAATAATAAATTGAGCTATTTTTTTTTTTTTTTTTTTTCAAAAATTAAAGAGGTGAATATGGCGTCATAGTGGAAATAAAGAGGATATTTTCAGAATAAGTTTTTGCTTTGATCAAGTTTATATTTTAGTAAAAAGTTTCTAATGGATAGCTATTTTTACGCAGGTAGCGAACTTAGTGGTGTAATACATAACTTAAATTTTAAAATGTATTTTTTTTCCGAGACGAGAACTATTTATGGCCCAAGTTAAACTTAGGTAATAATTTTCTGATGTGTTTACATCACTCCTTGGGAGAGAATAAGGTTTAAAAATTTAAGTAAAATTTTATTTTTTATTTTTAACTGTATCACAGCTATAATATTGTTAAATATTAGCAGTAAGGATTCAACACAATTTACATTTACATTCATAGCGTTCCTGAGTGGGAAATAGGGTATCTAAATTTAAGTGAAGTTAATTTGTTATGTTTTGATTATAGATTTTTTACGTTCAGATTGGAAGTTTTTGTTCAAATTACCGCAACCTGCATATTACTACAGTGGTGAAACATTTTGAATTACACATTGGTAAACTGCATTTCACATTCTGGTACAATTCCGCATATATCAAACCCTGATGATGATACTCTCTATTAATTTTGAAATGCGTTCGTCTGAGTGTTGTAGTTATTAAAAAACTTGACATATTAAACAAAAACATAATTTGAAGAACAAACTAAAAAAAACAAAATTTATTTCCTAGATTGTTTAAGCCGGAGAAGGGACAGATATTAAGGTATTTCATTCAATTAGTTCTACATTTAATGTTAAATTTTTGTAACAGATTATTTAAGCCAATTGAAGATTAAAAAATAAAATTAAAAATCATACAATATGATACTTAAAACACCCTAAAAAATTAGATTCCTTTCAAATCAAATCGAAATAAATCTTAGACTTCTTCTATTTTTAATTGAAAATATTTGTATTGCAGATTTTGTATTATGTTTATGACAATTATGCGTAAAATGGTAAGATGCATGCGAAATACAGAATATAAAAAAAAGTCTAAGATTTATTTCGATTTCATTTGAAAGGAATCTAATTTTTTAGGGTGTTTTAAGTATCATATTGTATGATTTTTAATTTTATTTTTTAATCTTCAATTGGCTTAAATAATCTGTTACAAAAATTTAACATTAAATGTAGAACTAATTGAATGAAATACCTTAATATCTGTCCCTTCTCCGGCTTAAACAATCTAGGAAATAAATTTTGTTTTTTTTAATTTGTTCTTCAAATTATGTTTTTGTTTAATTTAATTTTCTCTTTTTCTTACTTAATTATAATTTAATAAATTATGGTTAAAGGCACCATTAAGAGTATAGTACTACTTTTGATATTCCTAGTTACTACTTTTGACATTCCTTCAAAACTCCGACATAGTCTCGGTCCCCATGATGCCGCATTTTTGAAGTTATACTGTATATATTATATATTTTTAGGAACATGGGGCGCCAATTGAAGTTCTGCACACAGGCGCCGGATACTGCTGGCGCGCCCCTGTGCAGAATTATGCAATAGTGTACATAAAAAGGTGATATGTATATATATAGTTTTGACTGGTCATGATTGGCGTAGATCTGCAAAAATGTTTTAGAAATTCCAACATAAGGGAGAATGTAATAGGTAGTATTTCTTACGAAATCTACTTAAAATTCATATTGGGGAAAACTATAGGGGGCATTGTCTTTGACAATCGTGATATATTTGATTGCCGTGTGTCATTTTTGATCTAGATATGGAGAATTTTTTGAGAGGGAAGAAATATGAACACTTACGATGCAATAATAAACTATTGATTACTAGCTGACCCACCCGGCGTTGCCCGGGCCCGTAAAAATGAACTTAAACAAAACCCAAGTTTGTATGATTTTATATCTTTGGAAAATCGGGACCCCAATGTCTTAAGCATCATAGAGTGATTCAAATTAACTTAGTTTTCGGGGATCCAATGCCTTCGGCAGTGTCTAGTGTGTTCCCAACAAACCTCTTTCTGAACGACCCTGTGACCTGGTTCTCCGTTGCCTATGGCAGTGTGCACCGGGAGTGCTCCTCACGCACCGAAGATAATTGAAAAACAAATTGAATGAGCCGAACTTCTTAGTAATCGGGCCCATAGAACCCGACCTGAGAATGGGCCCCCTGGCGGTTGAAGATGGAACTAAAACCTGAAAAATTATCATAAACTAAATTGAGTGAACCAATTTCCGTTGAAATCGAGCTCATAGAAACCGAGAAAATAATGCGCCGGTAATGTTCGAAAATTGTGGTAACAGAAGTCAAAGATAAACTTTCATAATGCAGAAAGTAGCTAAATCGTAATCTAATTTGAATGAACCAATTCCCGTTGAAATTGGGCCGATAGAATCCGAGGAAGGTATGCGCTCCCTAACGGTGGAAGGTGGCCCCTCCTCTATCAATTTAACGAATTATCTTTAACGAAAGTTGTAAAAAACCAGGAAGCCCCCCCCCCCCCCCCAAAAAAAAAAAACGGGCTTTTTTGTTTAAATCAGGTTTTTTTGGTTTAAACAGGGTTTTTAAAAATATATTTTCCCTATAACATATACATGCACATTTATTGATAAA
Organism: Maratus speciosus; assembly: GCA_963932465.1. Lineage (NCBI taxonomy): Eukaryota > Metazoa > Arthropoda > Arachnida > Araneae > Salticidae > Maratus > Maratus speciosus. The sequence goes on along the minus strand of OZ010800.1, from coordinate 223,572,391 downwards.
AATAAACATTGTTGGATATATAAGTAATATGACATCATTTAAAATAATTTAAATTAAATAATTACAGTCAGTTATGTAGAAAATTTAAATAATTTCAAATTTAAATATTATTAGTAAAGTAATAGCTATGTCTTATGTTCCAAAAATAAAATGCTCTACATAGTGATACAATGATCCCTTGAAAATCTTAATAAACAATCCTTTGATTACTATTACTAATAATGATGTAGTTCCTTGAATATAATGTACTTTCCCTTGTCTATTCACAAAAGATTTCTCTGAAATACTTGTTATCTGGGATGTCCGATTTTTCTGTTTTCTGTCTATACGTGGGCAATTATTATCTTTTATTGAAAATAAAGAATTTCATAAGGAATTCCTGAAATGATTTGACATTTAGCAGTTGAGTCTTTACATATTTCAAGAAGTTGTGTGTATTGTCATTTGACACGTCTCTTCTGAACCTCCCAGGTTAAAAAGGAAAAGAAAAGAAAAGAAGAAGACAGTAAAATAAGCAGAAACACCTATTTACTAGCTTTTTACGCGACTGAAAATATTGATCTTAAAATGGACAGTAATTTTATAAAAGTTGTCATCCAATACTACATTTAAACACCCGCCAGGATTTTTTTCTAAGCTATGTTATAATACACATTACTTTTAAATTACAAAACTAAAAATTAATAATATATCTTTTTAGACATTTTTCATGAGACTTTTCTTTGTTATAGCTCAAGCGAACCTTATTTCAATACCCCCCTCCCCCTCTCATTTCCTTGTTAGATCCAAAGTAATGGGTTTGGTTATATTATACAGGATATAAATGGATTTTGTTGCATATTTTATTTAAAAAAGTAAACAGTTGCATATTCAATAGAATTTGAATTTTAAAATTTAAAATGAGAAACTAACTTATTTCCTTTTTTTACTATCTAATTTTCTTGTGCAATTATGTTTATAGGAGCCAAGACCAATAAAGCACTTCACTAAACTTGACTTTAGTTTTTTATTTTTATTTTTTCAGTGTAATTAGTTTGCTGAACATATAATTATTTTTTTTCCTTGAGCTAATCACTACTTCACAAATATAATTAAATTCAACTGGAAGACAGTATCTCCAGTATGGTTAACTTTCTTATATAATATTAATAATATGAGGTTGTTGAAGAATTTTTTCTATTCAAACACTTCTTGTAATTTTGTGTGATAACTCCGAATCAATATTTTTGGACATTAGATTTAGCAAGTAACGGAAAAAATAGAATTTAAATATTGAAATATTATAACTAGCACCCAAATTTTCAGTGCTTTCTTAATTCGACTTCATATCTTCAGTTTCATTTTTATAATACCCCAATAACAACTCGGTAATCCCCAATCAAGAAAATTTTCTTTTACAGCTTGAGTGAAATCTTAAAGATCATTTTATGTTATTAATTGCTGTAAATAATCTGCATTTTCACAAATGAAAATATTTTATGCTAAATATTGAATATTTGTAATCTATTTTATGTTTGCTAAATTCACATGCTTTAAGTTATCTCTTTAGAGCCCCAGATATGTTCATCAACACATGCAATTTTCATTCTACATTCATACAAACATGACCTAGACTTACTATGTCTCATGTTGACTGCCGAGATATTTTTGAAAGTAGAAATTGTTTATATCCAACAATTTGAAACATTTAAATTACGAAATATATATATATATTCTATTAGGTTTGTTCTAAAAAAGCCAATTGGTTTTTTAGAGAAATAAATCAGTAGGAAAAAAAATGACTTAAACCACGCTTAAAACCAATTGGTTTAAACCGTGCCAAACCTGCGCTTTAACATTAACCCAATATTTAATTTACGGATGAAATCCCCTCCCCCCCCCATCTCTAAATTTAACCACTTACCTTTAACAATAGCGTTATTTTTAATCTACGGCTGTAGTGACTAAATGTAAGTCGATGCGGAGAAAGGAAATTAATGTTCGAAATACGTGGTAGAAAGAGTATAAGGAAATTTTTTAGTAGTTTAGTAGTTCCGGAGGATCCTAGAACTATGTTTAATAAAATTGCAAGAGAATCGGATCATTTTTAAAGAAGCTGCACCAGGGCCCCAAGAAGGCGATTAACATTTACAATTGGTCGTAGCTGAAGTCTGAGAAATTTCTTTGACCTTCATGTATTAGCTGAAGAACCTAAGAAGTTGTTACCAAAAAAAAGCTAGTGAATCAGACTCTTTTTAAGGGATCTATAATAGGGAACCATAAGATGTCAATTGATAGTGAGAGTAGAGCCCTAAGATGAAAACATGTTAAATGGTCCAAGTACTTAAATCTAAAGCTATTGAATCAGGCCATTTTTAAGGGTGCGATAATAGGGGTCCGAAAGGGGACAACTGATAGTTGAGAGTAGAGCCCTGAGATAAAAACATATTAAAAGGTTCTATTACATAGCACTTTAGATTTTTAATTAGTCATAATTACGCATAGGGTATGAATTAATCATTTGAATTAAACTTTAAAGAAATGCACCAAAAATGGGGGGAAATGCTTGAAAAAGGGCCCTAATGCTCCAATAAATACATGAGGGTGTTAACTCGGTGAGAGGAGTCCAAGACTCAATTGTAAAGTTATGCATTGAGAGGGTGACACAATTAGGGGGTGAAAAATGCATGGCGATCGAAAAGCTCAAGGGGCTCGGGCCCTGGGAAGCCAGGGCCTTAACTGGAATGTAGGAACGGTGGAATAATTAAATGTATAAAGTTCCCCAAAACAATGATCGAATTAAAAGGGGCAATTTATTAACAATTTAGGACACAAAAACTTCAAGGGGTCCTGTACTAGGTCCCAGGACACAAAGGTCTTATCTGAAATGTAGTTGGGTGTAAGAAAAAATTTTAGTACTTTATAAAGTAGCCGCAGGATCCAAACTACTATGTAAACGAAAATTGCAAGAGAAATTGACTATTTTTAAAGAATATGGATGAAGGGCCCAAGAAGGCAATTAATATTCAAAATTAGTGGTAGCTGAAGTCTAAGATTTTTTTTTTTTTTTTTTTTTTTTTTTTTTGTAGTTTATGTAGTAGCTGGAGGACCCAAGAAGTTATTAGAAAAAAAAGCTAGTGAATTGGACAATTTTTAACGAAGCTATAATAGGAAACCCAAAAGAGGCCAACTGATAGTTGAGAGCAAGGCTCTAAAATGAAAACATGTTAAAAGGTCCTAGTACTTAGTGCTTTAGATCTTCAATTCGGCGAAATTAATCATAGGGTTTGAAATTATCATTAGAATAAAATTTTAAAGAAATGCGCAAAAAATGGGGGGAAATGCTTTAAAAAGGGTCCTAGGGTCCCAATAAAAATATGAGAGTGTTGGCCAGAGGGCAGGACTCCAAGAATCAACTTTAAAGTTACGCATTGAGAGGGTGACACAATTAGGGAGGGGGAAATGCATAGCTCACAAAAAGTGCTAGGGGCCCTGGACCGGAGCTTATGGCGCCAGGGTCTTACTTGGAATGTAGAATTGGGAAGCTAAGAAAATTAAAAAAGAGCACCAAGAACGAATATTGTATTAAAAGGGGCAATTTATTAACAATTTAGGGCCAAAAACTTCCAGGACCCTGACCAGGCCCCGGGGAGCCAGGATCTTACTTGAAATGTAGAATGGGGAATACCTAAATGGAGAAAAGACCCCAAAAACGAAGAAGATCGGATAAAAAGGAGGCAAATTATTAAAAATTTGAAAGGCCGGGGGAGCACCCGGGTCTTAAAAAATAAAAAATCTTATCCTCAGGTGCATCAGAAAATGGCTTAGACTATCCTCATCCAAATTTTCAAACATCTAGATTAGGCAGCATTACAGGCGGTAGATTTTGCTAGCCATCGCACACACAGAGCGAAACTATCTTTTATTAGTATAAATAATCAGTAACAAAGTAAAAATACATTTAAAATATCAGCTTTATGAAAGTTGCAAACCAAGTGTGGGCCCTCCAAAATTGGGGGCCCATGATTTAATCGGGCCCTCAATCTGTGTAATTAAGTCGTCATAGAATGACTTTAACAGGTTTCCTTTGAAACCCACCTCATTCCTCCACAACCAACTCCCCAACGAGCTTAGTCCTGATAATAAATAACGGAAAAATAATAAGGAAAGCTAAAACATTTCTGGTAGTAGCAAATGATAGAAAATAATTTTATTTATTACATTAAAATGATGTGATATTAACTGAAAAATTAAAAAAGAAGACTAAGAAAATCTTTTTATCAAAATGTCACATTTCTCTTCGAACTCAAAAGAAGATTTGGGGGGCCTTGTAATGCGGGGCCCCTCGCGATTGCGACCATCGCGACCCCTTAAATCCGCCCCTGCCTGTATGAACTGCGCTCGGTGTCACGGGGAACGGATATCATTGTCACCCCCCGTCTCTTATACTTACGGGCACGAAGTGACAGCTTTTTTGTTAGAAAGACACTTTTCTGTTGGCGTTAATTCGCTAAATTGGGCGCTTTATCGATAATTTGGGCTATCAATAATGTTTTTTCTTAAACTCAGAAAAATTTTATACACATATATTTTACATATGTATATAATAAATTTTTTGTTAATAATAACTATTAAATCAAAGAAAAATAGGCAATATAAAAATGTATATCCTTTAATACAAAATGCACAAATTGAAAAAAAAAACAAACAAAGGGAAATAAATAAAAGTATGATGATAAAAAATCCATATATAAATATATATTTACACAAGAAATTTAAACATTGGAGAATTTTTTTAACTACTTTAGAAGAGAAAATTTTATGAAGAAATAACAGTTGTTACCTAATAATGCCATTTTTTCCCCCCAAAACATTATTTTTCGTTTAGAAACATATTTTTTTAAAATATTTGACATAGGATGTATGGAAACAAATATTTTCGTCAGGTTTAACACGTTCACGCCGGCGCGGTGGGTCACACTCGACTGTCTCAGAGTTGTCAAGTCTCCGGCTTTTTGCACACCACTATTATTTTAGAGAAAATGCTGTTCCTTTAAATCGCCCAATTGTTCTAATTAAATAAAACAACATTTTCTGTATTAAAATACTGGTATCCAAGATGCCGGAGATTTGTCAGCTCTGAGACAGTCGAGTGTGACCCACCGCGCCGGCGTGAACGTGTTAAACTAATTTCTCATTGATTGCGCTTTTGGATGTTTCATTCTAAGATTCTTCAAGAACCTCAAACATATGAAATATTAACATTTATATACAGATATTTCGTATTTCAATTAATATGCTAGAAATAATTTTCACCTTAAAATTGTTCTCTGTATTAATTTGAGAGAGATGCTGAGAAGAAAAGAACAACATTCTAAATAAAAAGATACTCTTGCTGCTGAAATATTTCTATGAACACTGATTAGTACTTCTTTTATTGCCCTTAATATTATTGTTTTTACTATCATTATCATTATTAACTTGTTTGAAACTATGGTATTTAAATATTGATCTACTAGCAAACCCCGCGGCTTTGCTCGCGTAATATTTGAAATATGCCAAGTGATATTTATATGTCTAATTTTTATTAAAAGGTACTAACTAAATTTTTATTTTATTAAAAGGTACTTACTACTTTTAGGAATAATTTAAAAAAATTACTATTTAAAACACAGTTTGATTAAATATCATTGTTACACTGCATAAGGCAGAAATGAGACTTAAATTAATAAAACGAAATAAAACTAAATAAATAATAATTTAGAAAATATTTTGAAACTTTTATGCTCAATTAATACGCTCATTTCAGTATTCATTTGAAGTTTTGAATTTTTTAGAAACCATCTTCTTACGTCTTAAAATTAACCATCATGTCAAATTCCAAGTCCTACCACCTCTCTCAACATAAAGGGCTATGTTGAAATAGGAACTGTCACCATTAATTTGCCAACATTAATTTTGAAATTGGTTTGTTATTTCCTAATATTTCACAGAAATGTAATTTAAAAAGCTTTTAAAGGCCTTTTTTAGAGCGTTTGTTGTTCCTGCGAATCCCAGGTGGTAGAATCGTCGGCCTAAAATATAGCCTGTGTAGGATAAGATACTGTTACCATTGATTCGCAACTATTACTTTTATATTTGGTTTATATTTCCTGAAATAGCGTAGAAATCGTAATTTAGGACTTTTTTAGAATGCTTTTCGCACCTCCCCTTCACCTCACCCCTTTTTAATTCGAATTTATTTTCGACAGTCCTTCGAGGGCATTTATATTTTATAAGTAACTACCATGCCATATTTAAAGTTTCTAGCCTTTTCAGTATCACAGGAATCGCAATTTAGAAAGTTTTTAGCTACTGCAACCCTCTGGTGGTAGTGGCACAGACATAAAATATAGCTTGTGTTTGAGCAGGTTCTATCACCAACAATTTGTTATCATTATTTTTTTAGTCGGTTTGGTATTTGAAAAGATTACATAAAAATTGTAATTTATAACGCTTTTCGCTCACTTCATCTTTTTAAATTTGAAATTTTCTTTCGATAGTTCATAGAAAGCAGTTGCATCTTGTAAGTAAATAACATGCCATACTTCAAAGTGTTAGACCTTTCAGTTATGCAAGAAACGCAAATTAGAACATGTTTTGCTATTTCAACCCTCAGATGGTAGTGACAGCAACATAAAATATAACCTATGTTATAGCAGGGACTGTCACCATTGATTTGCAACCATTACTTTTGAATTAGCTTCGGAATTTCCTGAGATTGAGTAGAAATCGTAATTTAGAACGTTTTTAGAACGCTTTTCGCGCATTTTCACCCTTTTTTAAAATTCCAATTTTTTCGAAACTGTTCTTAAAGATCATTTATATGTAATACACATGTACATTGCCTAATTTTAAGTTGCTAGCCCCTACCGATCACAAAAATCGAAATTTGGAACGCTTTTTTGCTCCTGCAACGTCTAGGTGACAGTGATACCGACTTAAAATAGCGTCTGTGTTAGAGCAGAGGCTGTCAGCATCAATTTCCTAACATTACGTTTGAAATCAGAATCATTCTTCTTGAGATATTGCCGACAAATCGGCATTTAGAACGTTTTTAGAACGCTTTTCGCGCATTTTATTCCTGTATCTCCTCTGGAGTAGTGGAAACAGAAATAAAATATAGCCTATCTTGGAGCAAGATCTGTCACCATCATTTTTACGCCATTATATTTGAAATCGGTCCAGTACTTCCTGAGATTGCATAGAAATCGCAATTTAGAAAGTTTTTTACAACGTCTTTTGCGCATTTCGACCCCCTTTTAAATTTCTATTTTTTTAGGAAATGTCCTTAGAGATCATTGATATCTTATAACTAACTACCATTCCAAATTTCACGATTCTAGGCCCTTCCGTAACGCAAAAAATGCAATTTAGAACATTTTTTTCCTGCAGCCCCTTTGGGGTAGTGGCACCGACATAAAACATAGCCTATGTTGGAGCAAGGATTTTCACCATCATTTTGACGCCATTATTTTTTAAATCGGTTTGGTATTTCCTGAGATTCTGTAGAAACTACCATTTAGAATGTTTTTTAGAACGCTTTTCGCGCATTTTCACCCCTTTTAAATTTCGAACTGTTTTAGAACTGTTCTTAGAAATCCTTTATATCTAATAAGTAGCTAATACTTCAAATTTCATTTTTCTAGGCCCATCAGTAACACATAAATCGCATTTTTAGAACGTTATTTGCTCCTACACCCCCTTTGGGGTAGTGGCACCGACATAAAACATAGCCTATCTTGGAGCAAACGTTGTCACCATCATTTTGATACCATTACTTTTGAAATTGGTTTGGTATTTCCTGAGATTATGTAGAAACTACCATTTAGAACGTTTTTTAGTACGCTTTTTGTGCATTTTCACCCCTTTTAAATTTCGAATTGTTTAAGAACTGTTCTTAGACACCATTTATATTTTATAAGTAACTAATATTCCAAATTTCATATTTCTAGGCCCTTCAGTAACGCAAAAATCGCATTTTTAGAAAGTTTTTTGCTCCTGCACCACCCTTTGGTGTAGTGGCACCGACATAAGACATAGCCTATGTTCTAAGTTGGGCGAACATCATCATTTTAATACCATTACTTTTGAAAACGGTTCGGTAGTTCCTGAGCTTATCTCCGACAAATAAACAATTTTTTACTTTCTTCTATCTTTACAAGAAGAAAGTATTGGATTCATGAAAATTTTCGACTTTCTGTTTTCGACGGATTTACACGTTTTAGGGGTCAGAGATTCCAAAAAACATGTTTTTACAAAATGTCTGTCTGTGACTCTGTGAGTCTGTCTGTCTGTCTGTCTGTCTGTCTGTGTGTATGTGACACAAATTTTGTGGGCGCTCTATCTCAAGAACTAATGCACGGAATTTAATAAAAATTTATATTAAGTTAGTCCCTAATACAAATTGATGCTGATTAGTTTTTGGTGTAAATAGCTCAACATGTGGCGCTGCTATGCTGCATTTCCCGCGATTTCTGCACTAGCTCTATCTCAAGAACTAATGCACGGATTTTCATCAAACTTCAGATTTAGTTAATCCTTGATATGAATTGGTGCTGGTAACGTTTTGGTGGAAATCGCCCAACAGATGGCGCTGCTATGCTGCATTTTTCAGCATTTACACGATTTTCGTAATAGCTCTATCTCAAGAAATAATGCACGGATTTTCATCAAACTTCAGATTCTGTTAGTGCTTGACATGAGTTGACGTTTTGCACCTTGTGGTGTAAATCGCTCAACAGGTGGCGCTGCTATGCTGCATTTTTTGTGATTTCCGCGATAGCTCTATCTCAAGAACTTATGCTCGGGTTTTCAACAAACTTCAGATTCAGGTATACCTGTATATGAATTAGTGCTGTTTATATTTTGCTGTAAATCGCTCAACAGGTGGCGCTGCTATGCAGCGTTTTTCTCGACTTCCACAATAGCTCAATGTCCAGAACTAATGCACGGATTTTCATAAAATTTCAAATTCAGTTAGTTCTTGACATGAATTGATGTTTTGTACCTTTTGGTGTAAATCGCTCAACAGGTGGCGCTGCTGTGCTGCATTTTTTGTGATTTCCACAGTAGCTTTAGCTCCAGAACTAATACACGGATTTTCATCCAACTTCAGATTCCGGTATACGAATTAGTACTGTTTGTGTTTTGGCGATTCCGGTTTACGATTCCGGTATATGGATTAGTACTGTTTGTGTTTTGGTGCAAATCGCTCAACAGGTGGCACTGCTATGCTACATTTTTCAAAATTTCTCCTACAGCTCTATTTCAATAACTAATGCACGAATTTTCATCAAATTTCAAATTCAGGTATACTTTTATATGAATAAATTGATGTAATTTATTTTACTATTTAAATGATTTAATTGACGTGATTTATATAGAAGAAAGTTTTGTGATGGCCACAACATACTAGTTCCTCTTTATAATATGAGTATAGATTATTTTCTTTCAAAACTTGCGGTTCCACGGTGTTTTATAACTGAAACTTAAATATGTATTTCTTGATAAAATTTTATTTTTACTGAATATGTAATTCTTATAATCACGCACGATTCTCTTATGCACATGCTTATAAATTAATAATAAGAATAAGAGCATTAAATTCTCATGAATTCAAAACTGATAATTGCGTTTTCATTTGAAAAACATGCATCCAAAAGTGGATAAAGAAATTTAATTTCTTAAATTGTACTGCAACACAAAATTTTATGACACGTTGTCTGATTCATTTTTATACTTCAAGGAATAAAATTAACAGGCCTACTGAAGTAATTTTTAATTGAATAGCGTTTTCCATTTTCAGATAAATAAATTACTTATAGAGTTATAAGCCATTCTTGTAACGTGACGATAAGTTTTTCTTCTTTCTCGCACTGCTGCGTCGTGAATTTGGTTCAAATCGCCAACTTTTTCAGTGTTTTCTGTAAAATCCTCTGCTTTCACCATAAAATGGAAAAGTTATTCGATTACATAGTTTTTGAATAGGAACAACTTCTTATTTAATGTGCTTTCGAGGAAAAATGAATTTAGAAATGTGTCAGAAAATAACTTCTTTGAATTTAAGAGCAGCCTTAAGATTGTTTTCAAATCCAAACTGATTACTTTCCAGAATTCATATTTATTTGCACTTGCGTGAGAGTGACAGATGCTGATTTAAAAACTGTGAAATCGAACGGTTTTTTTTTCAATTTTCATTAAAGGCAATCTTTCACAAAGTGCTGTTAAAAGCATTTAGCATTAGAACTGAATTTCCACAATATGTTCTAAACTGAATTTCCAGATGTGACAGTCCGATAAAATGTTCTTCAAACAACAATGGTTTATAATTCAACATGTAATTCAGTTATCAAAAAATGAAAGATTATTAGATTCTAAATCAATTAAATAGTCATTCTGCAAGTGACATGTTTTTACGTTTAAAAATGAGTTCGTAAGTTAGAAAATTTTGAGGGGAAACTCTTACAACACCCTTAAATCTTAAAAAAAACAAAAAAAAACTTAAGATTATGATTTTCTAATTTCGTATTAAATCAATGCATCTTCTCCAAACATAGTTTTAAGATTTTAAAAAATAAAATATCCTTTTAAATAGATGACTTTCTATTAAAAAAACAAAACAAAAAATATACTTTAAATAATAGACCATTGTTGACTTTATGATTTTGATCTTCAAAATATTTTTAAATTAAAGTTTTGCTGATTTTTAAAAGCCAAATTTTTATGTAGAACTCACAGATTAGATATTTGGTATTTGAAAGAGAATATAAATACATAATGGATGAAAATTATGTTGTGATAGAAAAATTTAACATATTATTGATTTTTAAAATAATCCTAAATTAGAACCTTCTCGATTCAGCTTCATTTAAAAAATAATACTCCCAATAATAGTAATACTACAGCTTATGGTAATAATCTTATTAATTTAAACATGCTACTGACAGATTGGTATTATTTGAGGAAAAAAATTGTGAAAATCAATGAACTTTTGGTAATAAAATATTAAAAATCGTGACAAATAGTATATAAGAGTGTAAGCTCTAATTATTGTCCAATGACTATTTTCCTAAACCATTAGCTTTAAAAGTATAGTTTCAACAGAAAACGTGATTTAAAGTTGTTCTTCATCTATTAAATCTGTTTATATAAGAAAAGTGTTATTTTTAAAAGTTACAGAAATTAAATTTTTTTACGGGATTCAAGTACTTTATATTTAGTAAAACTTTCTTCGTGTACTAATAAGCAAAACAATAGAAGTTTCATTTTTGTACAAATAAAACTTACCGAGTTATGATAACTTGAATTTTATGAATTTTGCTCATTTTTTGTCATTAAAAACGGAAAAACGCTTTTTATCCAAATGTTACAAATCAAAACCAAAATTTTCTTAACAATGGTGTTTTTTTTTAATTAACATTAGATATTCCTTGGAATATCCTGAAAGAGCTAACAGAATTTGAGGCGGCAGTTTGCACCGGGCTCATTTAAATGGGAAGTTCCCCTTCTTTCGTAGTAAATATTACTAAGTATTCTCTACTCGAGGAATTATAGTTCATCATTTTAATATTTTATTTGCATTTATTACGTTGAATATCTTATAAGATGTAATGCAATGCTAGATGAATGCAGACCGCTTTCTTAAGTATTGTGATTATTGCCGCCAAGATTTACCACGGCTGGATTTGTAGAAGACCTTTTTGGGAAAAAAAAGGCAACCTTCAATACAGTGATTGCTTATCTTACCCCTTCGTGCGCAGTTCATACAGAAGGGGCCGAAGCTGTAGGCGCAATTTATGATCTCCTACCGTAGGCGCAATTGATGTACACCCAATTAATCTCGACTTTGAGCCTTTGACAAGTTTATATGGTGAACTACATCACTTCCGGCTATTTAAACGCATTATTGTAGAATCGTCTTATTCCACAGGGAGCCTGAAACTGGCCCCCAGATGACCGGAAAAAAGAAAGCAGGTTGAAGATGCAGAAATTTTAAAATGAAAGACAGACGTCTTTGAAAAAGTTTTTTTCCAGGAGTGTCTTCTGGATATGAGCTCATCTTCTGCTAATAGTCAATAGGGTTAAGTGTCAGAAAGTTTGAAGAAAATTAAAAACGAAAAAAGGGTATAAAACCAAAGATATGTATGGAAATAATTCTTATTAAAATGACTGTAATATCGAGACAATACGATTCGGTCTTTCACTAATTATTTTATTAAACTGCTGTAAATGGAATATTTAATAGGTGAATCAAGCCAAAGATTTTTCAAGTAACTTCATTCATTTATTTATTTCGTTTAAATGAGTAATTATCATGCGGATGTGAAACATAGTAGAATATTTAAAGTTACAATGCATGCTCGTAGTATTTGAAAGCTGTCAGTTCTTGAAATTACGAAGGACGTTGTGCCCTAATCTGAGAACGGCGGAACTAGAGCCCAACTAACCCTATATATTGCGCCCTGGTAAGTATGGCCCTTAACTGCTGTAATTCAGATGGGACCCCCTTTAACACGTTTTTAAACAGAATTTCTATTAATCAAGGAGGTATTTTGCCTGTAATGCCAAAAAAAAAGAGTACTTTTAGCAATTTTTTCGTAATAGGAATGAAGATTTTGTTGCCGGGTTTTTTGCGAGTTATTTGTTATCATTTGAAGAACATTTAATTTTTTCTAAATTAAAAAAAAATGATAATTTGGCTCCAGTTGCGTGGGTGGATGTCCTAGTATGCGCGCCGTGCACTTTCAATTAGGCGGGATTCGATAAATCACCAGAGTCGCTTGCAATCAATTTCCGTTAAGGATTATGAAATAAGATAATAATGCCTGGAGCTTCAACCATTTTGAGATAAGTTGAAAATCAACAAAGTGTCAGCGTTTTGAAAAAAGATCTATTTCTGACCCCTTTTTCGCACTTTGGCGTGGTTTTAAATATATTTATTTTTTTATAAAAATGGCTGAAAGTGGTCCAAGTTCCAATAAATTATATCACCATTAATAAAAAAAATAGCAAGATCTGTTATAGTTTTTCGTTCTGACCAGCCCACTTTGAAAAAAGTCATTTTGAGTAAAATGCGTTTATAATGCTCCAAAACATTGTAAGCCTACGGATGCGTTGCGCTAAAGCACTCAATAACTACGAAAGGTCTTCGGCCAAATTGCTATACACGGATAATCTACAGACTGTAGGAAATAGAAAAATATAAAAAAAGAAAATCGATTTTTTTTCAACCGAAATTCCGCAAATTCCTTTAAAAAACGATTTTGGGGTTGAGAGCCTGGGCAGCTGCCTCGTTTGCCCTTGCAATAATCAAACTCTGATCGGAAACATGTTTTTTTAAGTACATATCGTGGTCGGCGCAGCCCCCCCCCCCCCCCCCCCCACCTTCCCTTACCTGGGAAAATTTTCGAGCAATAGTACAGTTAATGAAGTGCATTCCAAATCTTTAGTTTATTTTTCTTTTAGTGTTTAATTATTCCAATATTTATCATCTTAAGCGCGCAGTGTGGGGGGGGGGGGGGGGAGAGGTCAGAGTGCCCTTGACAAAAAAAAGATTAAACTATTTTCGTTCTTACTACAGGCACACATTTGTTCCAAAATTTCTCCCCTTCAGGGATTTCGTTCAGCTATGTTTAGCCCATACTATGTTTTTTGAATTTATGTACTGCCCCAGTTTTCCGAGACATATGATCTGAAAGGAACACTGAGCTGAAAGCCAGTAAAAAATGTCATAAAGATATATAATTGCGTTATACTGATGCACTGTTTCATTCATCATTAGAGATTATTTATTAGTGGAATATAGTCTTTGGCCCATTACAAAATAAATATTTCGCACTACTGGAATTTAAATAAATGAAATTTTATTAATTTAAAAATAAAAATTGCTGGAAATTTGACTGATTTTTTTTTAAAAGAGACTTTTCTGGAATCATATTACGTATTTGATACTGAGTCAAATTTAATCTAAACCGAAAGGGAATTCTATTCAGTATTACAGAGATTCTTCATCTTCATTATTTTGTGATACTTGGCATCTTATGTACTGGAAGAACGAAATCTACTTAGGGGTAAGATTTCTTCGGGATAATATTGTGAAAAGCCTTTTTATAATATATATACAGACTTATGCCCAAGCACATTTTTCTCTTAGTGATTTATTATTTAAAATCAAGCAAAAAAAGTACATTTTACACTGGATCTCAGAACTTTTTTTAAAATTATTAAAGATAATGAGTTTTTTTTTTCAAAAGAGTGAGGCAAAGGCCCTTTCTTGCACCCCTCCCCCCCTCACACCGGTGCCTATGACAAGCACTTTATTATTTGCTAATCTAATAAGGCTAGAATTACTTGATTTCTCATTAACATGAGCTTAGTGCTCTAACGTAAAGAATAAATCAACAAAAACTTAACAATGCAGAATTGTGAAACTGGACCTTATTAAATAATAATAATATTAATAATTTATCTCCATATAAATTTTATTTAGTAATCGTCTTGAGAAAATCTTTCATTTAATACATTTTTCGCTAAATAACTTTTTTTTCCCCCTTAGTGTCCGATATATTGATTTTTTTCCTGATGATTTGATTTCCTACACCAATACCCTATGATTTAACTGGATTCATACAATTATAATGACACTTTGTTTATACAATTTCAGTGCGGCGCTAAGACGTAAATTCGCAATACTTAAACATATATAGGGGACTTTCTCTGGAATTGTTTGTTTAGTTCAGGCGTGGGCGCCAGTAGAACGAAATCCAGGAAAGGGTAAACTTTTTTGGGGACTTTTTTGTTAAGCGTATTCCTTATTATTATAAATACAACTCTTATTCTCAATCATAGTTTTCTCATAATGTTTAATTATTTAAGGTTACTTAAAAAAAAAAAAATACTATTTTTACCCTTTTTGGTAAAAATCATCATAGATAAAGAAAATTTAGTTTTAATAGAAGAGAAGCAGAACCATTCCAAAAATGAAAAAAAAAAAAAAAAAAAAAAAAAAAAAAAGAATGAGAATATTTATTTCCGGGATCCGCTGAAGAGAAAACTGGGTTTTTCCATTTTTCAATAGTTTCCACTATGAAAAGTGAGCCCTTTGCGAAAATAGATACATTAAATATGAAATGTATTCGTACTTTTTATGTACTAAATAACGAGACTCCATTCCAGTCTTCATCTTACATAGTTGCTACTTACTAGTTAGTTCTACTTCTTTAATTGTCGAAGTATTCCAAACAGTATTCTAGTAACAAAGATTTTTATTTTAATTAATTAACTTATTAGTGTTATTTTCGTCCAATACGTTCGTTGTGTTTTACTTTTGGATCGTAACATGTTACTCATTAAGATTGGTAATTACTGTAAAAGTGAAATTTCCCTTATGAGACTTAATTTTACTATTTACCAAACTCAAAGATGGGATTAAAATTAGAAATTTTATCAGGTTTTGATGTACTTTAAATTAATATCTTAAATAATTAATAATAGTACGTATAAAAATTACTAATATTAAAAAAAAAATTAAGAACACAAGTAATTTTTCTTGTGTGTGTGGGGGGGGGGGGGCGCCCCGATGAGGGCTTGCACGGGCGCCAAAATGTCCTTGGGCCGGCCTTGCATGCATGAGTAGTTTGTTGTGAAACTGGTGGCAAGACTGCCTTTAATTCAAGAAAGTGTCGAAACCAAAAAATCCCTCTGTTGGGAGAATAGACAATCAGCACATACGCAGAAATTGCAGAAATTTTATTCGGTTGGCACCACTTTTTCTAAGTGCTATACTTATCAAATACCAAAAAAGGCTTGAATTGAAAAGTACAAATATCACTTTGACTTGTTTATGGCGATGAAAACGATGCATGCACCTTCTGACGGTGCGTTCGCATCAATAGGCCAGATCAGGTCAATGGACCCCTTCGAAGGGGTTAAACTTATAGTGTAACATTTGTAAACAGATAGTGTGGCATGGAAAGATTACTATTTTGCATTATTTTTCATTACTTGTTTGCCATTAATTTGCAATAAATTTGATACAGCATGAATTTAATATGTAAACAAGTTAGCTGCAAGTTCAAAGTGTGGTGACTTCGGCGTTTGCGTTATCTGCCTGCAGTCTTATTATGAACCAGGGCCGAAACTAAGGGGGGGGGGGGGCAGAGGTGACATGTGCCCCGGGTGCCAGAACGAAGGGGCGCCAAATGAAGGATTATACCTTTGGAAAGGTTCATTTTCTTCTGATGGACTGTTGGCTTCCATTATTATGAAACAGCCATTATAAATGAAGTGTTAGGTGAAGATGAAAGAGCAGCCGTAAAAAGTTAGAACTCTGATTTTCTGAATTGCTGAAAAAAAATGGCCATAATTTTTTTTTGCAAAAAAAATTATGGCCATTTTTTTTCCCATTCGGACCAGAAAATCAGAGTTCTAACTAGAGGTCTGCACGGGCCGACATTTCCAGTCCCGGGCCCGGCCCGACTCATAGAGGAAAAAATCGGCCTGGCCCGGCCCGATACAAAAATTAGAAGTTCGGCCCGGGACCGGCCCGGCCCGTAGAAAAAATAATATTGGCCCGGCCCGATAAAAAAATTAAAAGTTCGGCCCGAGCCCGGCCCGGAAAAAAGTTAAAATCTCGGCTCGGGCCCGGCCCGGCCCGAGTGAACTTCTACAAATCATTGATTTTTACGTCGAATTGGTTAAAAATTTGTCTTGTACGAGAAATTCTGACCAAAAATATTTATCTTAACTTTTTTTTCATGTTTATAATCTTTATTTTTATAGAAGTGCAGCAGGCTGCGATATTTATTTTTTTAATGAATCTCTATTTCTTGTATGTAAATGTTTCAGTAGTTATCATTAATATTGTGAATCCATACTCCATGTATAGAAGTGTTAAAAATCGGAAAAATGCTATACAGTAAAATCTTCTAAGATGGAATTGCATAGAAAAGAAAAAAAAATGCGTTATAGACAAGTTCCCTTCTTAGCAAGTGTAAATGCATTATATATTCTTTTCTTACTTATTTGTATATTTATTTTGCATGGATCATATGATGTAATCATATATTTGGCCTAATTTATTAATTTAAATGTATTAAAAAGTAATTAAATCCCCTCTCTTTTAATGTTTATTCCTTCAGTCTTTTTATTTTAGCGAAAACACGCTTTTGCTCTGTCAAAATTCAATATCTTTTACTCTATTTTTATCCCAGTTTAAAAGGTCATTCTTTCAAGTAGATGTGTTAATTTAACTCATTTTGGAAAATCAATTTGATAGATTTATGGGGTTTGCAATCATGAAAGGAAATTACTTTTTAGATTATCTTCAGTTTCACTTATAATGCCTGCGTAACCTATTGCAGTTATCATAGCAACAAAGGCAATAAATAAAGTTATTATGACATATCTGCGATGTCTTCAACTACTTTAATTTAGGACTGCCCAATATGTTGGTTAATGATGACGTCGCCAATTCTGGTTGACCCTTGGCAGTTTTTGTTTTAAATTTTAGAATGCATTTCTTCGTAACGTAAATTTTAGTTGGCGCACCATGACTCGATTTGGAAAATGTTTTCTGGCTGTGTAAGCGTCACTATTCCTCTATTCCTTCATCTGAGAGGTCGTAATTAGCAATTCTGGCGGGGGGCCACCTCATCTTACTCATCTTACTCATTAAATAAAAGTCTTTCCATGGAGTCGAACTGTGAATTATTGAGTATTTGATTTTTCAGTATTCTCTCATTTTTCAGAATTAGAGCCTTTGCGGTCTTCAGGGTCGGACTGGGACAGCGAAAAGGGCGCAGACCTTGGATTTTCAGAGGGCGCAAAAATTTTAACGAACTCGTGTTAATTTTATTTCTTCGTTTTGTATCTGGCTTAACAAGGTTTAACATATTCAAACAGTACCAAGTATGAAAATGGCTTGATATTATATCTCTGAGTCTAGATAGAAGACTTCGCTGTATTCTCCGTTCATGTTTAAAGTTCAATGCTACGCAATTTTTTAAAGCGAATAATGTGATATCGAAAAGTTCCAGTTCCAGCAAGTTGAACACAGATTAGCTTGTAATAGATGACTAATATTATATGTTATTCTTTTGTCAATAGTTAGCTTATAAAAGTCATGGAAAAAACAAAATACCCTACCAATTCTGCAAATGACCTTATACTGGGTTCGAACGCCTCTTTGAATTTTGCGGACCAAAAAGCTATTCGACACCAGTATTTTCTTGAAGAAAATATCTCCTCAAAAGACGGCGAAATTTCGTGCGTTTAAACTACAGTTTTTTTTTTCTATAAAAAAATACTGGTAGTTCTCCTGGAAAAATTCTCTGATCCGCACGAACCCTGGTATAAAAAGACATAAATACCAACTAATTGGGAATAATATCTACTATTGAATGCTATTCATAAATTTTGCTTTGTTCGGTTGTCTGCATATTAAAAATGCACAAACGTTGATTTTTCAAATTAACATTCACTTTTGACATTCTATTTCATTTCCTTGCCAGGCGGTAAAGAGATACGATTTATATGTTTTTCTTAAACATTAATACAGTTATAAAACAAAGAGTGCTAGGGGTTTATCCATAAATTTCGAAAAAATAAAATGATCTTACAATAAAAAGTACCAAAAACACTCAATTAGTCACCAGTAAAATTATACAGGAATTTTAAATTTACAATAAAATTATTTTACAAATCCTATAAAGTGCTTCTGGTACGTATCTACGAAATTTTTCTGTGTCTCTTTTGATAAAGGAAGACGGTCTCCTTAAATTATACGGAAGGGCAAAATTTCTCTTTATGTCGAAAACTAATTATTCAAATGAGCTGTAAACTTACACATTGATGTTTTTAATGATTGTGGTTTGTTGTATGCAAAAATTAATATAGGTCATAATTCATAATTTTTAATATGAATTTTTTAATAATTTTCATGTTTAAAAATGTTTTTAAGTAGCGAAAAAGGTCTGCAGTATGTTTGGGTCTATTCAGTGTATCCCTTAAACAAATTGATAAAAAATCAATCAGATGACTTTTATGAAGATATAAATTAATGTTTCTCAACTTGGTTTCCTTTAGCATCCTCAAATTTAATCTCTTCAAACTCTATCAAGGTTTAAGATAATGTAAATAACCATTGTCTTTTTCCGGGCTGTCCCTATCTAAGAAACTTAAATAAGATATTAAAAATAGGTGTTATTCTTTGAAATTCAAAGTTGGTACAATTTTTAATATGTAGACTACTTCGGAAACATAATTTATACATAACAATAATTAGTAGACATTATTTCTAGTCGATTGGTTCCTGTATATTTTGTTTGATTATTTTTAGCAGAATTAGTAATGGATAACCATTTTATTCCACTTATCACTATTGCACTGAAAACAAGTAGATAAACTAACATGGCTTTTAGCACCAGGCGCCAAATAGAGTTGCTCCAGTGCCGCTGAAGGGTTCATCCTTTTTTAAGTATATTTCTTTAGTGTTATATGAATTAGTTATAAGTCAGTTAAAAATTAGATAAATTCAATTTCTGTTACAATCTGGCAGCAATTACTTTTTACAGGTATTTTGTAGGAAGAGGTATTTTGTATCCTTAACACGTTCTCGCCGGCGCGGTGGGTCACACTCGACAGTCTCGGATCTGCCAAGTCTCCAGCTTTTTGGATACCAGTATTTTAATACAGAAAATGTTGTTTTATTTAATCAGAACAATTGAGTGATTTAAATAAACAATATTTTCTCTAAAATAATAGTGGTGTGCAAAAAGTCGGAGACTTGAGAACTCTCAGACAGTCGAGTGTGACCCACCGCGCCGGCGTGAGCGTGTTAAAATGATTTTATGCATCCATAAAATTCTGAATTCATATTGCACTATTATAGGGTTTCTACAGAAAAAGTACACAAAAAAATCACTTTGTTAGTCTAAAATCACTAAAGTAATTGAGTAAATTTACTCTTCTCAGCAAACTCTTCCTATGATTTGCAAAATTCTTATCCCAATTAGAGATCAGGTGAAATATTTAAATATCCATATGCAAGTTACAGAATCCTAGAGCCGGCGACTTTTTTTTTTCTTTTTCAAAAAATGTATCATTATTTTATATTTCAAGCAATTAATTTTTGTCAGGTATTTTGTAGAAAGAGGCATTTTGTATCCTTAAAAAACGATTTTATGCATCCCTAAAATGCTGAATTCATATTTCACTATTAAAAGGTTTCTACAGAAAAAGTATACCAAAACAAGTCGCTTTGTTAGACTAAAATCACCATAATTGAGTAAATTGAATCTTCTCAGCACACTCTTTCAGTGATTTGCAAAATTAGTATCACAATTAGAGATCAAGGGAAATATTTAAGTTATAAGCCAGTTACAGGATTCCGGAGTCAGATTTTTTTATTAAAAAAACCTATCATATTTTTTTAATATTGTCTTTGTTTGATGATAGATTTTTCGTGATTAGATTAAACAATTTTTTATTTAAAATACATAAAAGTTTTTTTAATAGTTATTTAACTGCGAAAAGACTGAAATAAAGAGAAGATTAGCATTAACTGAAAGTTGTGTTGTAAATTTTGTGAATGAAAAAGCGCTGGCTGCTGGATTACAAGCTGCCTGCTGGATTTCACAGCTTGCAGCTTGTAATCCAAAAGTGTCATCAAGCTTGTATTCGTCGAAAAGAAAGATCATGTTTTCCAGTCATCAATAAAATTCTCATAACAAGTTTTTTGCTTTCTGATATATCTTTCTTTTCTAAATTTGTTTTCAAAAAGCACGGTTTCAATTATAGGTGCATTCAGGGCCGGCTTTAAAGGGTAGGGAAAGGCAAGGTACTAAAAGCTGAAGGAATGGAAATATGCAAAATATTTGGTTAAAATTAAAATCTGTTATATATCACTCAAAGAAGTGATGGGAAAAAATCTAGCCTAGGGCGCCATGGCTACTAAAGCTTTCCCTGTATGCATGTTTTCTCTCTTAATCACATGCCCACTTTAATTTTCGATCCTGAAATTGTTTCAATGCATCTTTAATTTCTTTGTGATAACGAAAAATACCTCTCTAGTGCTGTTTGTCTGTTAACTGATGATTATTCCTTAAACGAATTCTCGAAATTTAGTAAAGTAGTTAGAAAGTATGGCATATACAACGAGACTAAAAATATTGGTGCGCCTTAGGCACTTATGGGGAGCGCGAAGTTTTCTCTAGGCGAGGGCGCACCGGCCCTCGGACCGATAGGCCGGCGGGCCAATCCGAGCCTGGTGGTCTT
Source organism: Maratus speciosus (assembly GCA_963932465.1). Lineage (NCBI taxonomy): Eukaryota > Metazoa > Arthropoda > Arachnida > Araneae > Salticidae > Maratus > Maratus speciosus. The sequence goes on along the minus strand of OZ010800.1, from coordinate 223,551,097 downwards.
AACGCAAAATGTGAGACTATATCATATACAGTCGGCTCTCGTTAATTCGAACTCGTCGGGACCACCAGAAATATTCGAATTAACCAGGGTTCGAATTATGAAAAGTATGAGAGAAAACATATTTAAAGGGGTACTACGACAAAGGAATTAATATTATAATATTTTTTAAATTTATTTCGGCTGTTATCGTTAGAATATGACTTAATATTAAATTAAAAGATATAAATACATAAACTAATTATTAATATTAAAAGAATATAAATAAAACATAAAAATTAGTAATACGAGGGTGGTTCAATAATTATTGTCTCGAATGTGTATAAAATATTTGTACTGCGATGGCTGATGTGGAAAATTGAAGCCTAATGTCTTAGATGCCTATATGCTGAATTTCAGAACTGTAGCTGCTATATTAACATATTTTTTTCCCCTTTTTGGTATGAGAAGTCGCACCTAGCTTGAAAGGTGTGTGTGTGTGGGGGGGGTGGGCAGTGAATGAGACGTGGCTACTGTCGTTTGGACTCGGGATCCTAATGATGTAGTGACGTTCATTCACTGTCACAAATCTAGTGACGTTCATCCACTGTCACAAATCTATCACAGAACTGCTTCAGGTCTGGCTCCATACCAGCCTCACACCCCCCTTTCAAGCTAGGTTCCACCTCTTACACCTAAAACGAAAAATATTAGTTAATATAGCAGCTACGGTTCTGAAATTGAGCATATAGGCATCTAAGACAATAGACTTCAATATTCCACATCAACCATCGCAGTACAAATATTTTGTACACACTCGGGACAATAATTATTGAACCACCCTCGTACAGTATAAAACAACTGCATTTTAAAATTTTTATTAATTGTACTATTATTTTCTCGCCTGAAATTAGATGAACATTTAAGAAATTATTTACACTATTTATCATCACTATGACAAAATTTATCAATTGTTGTTTGCTTAGTCCTATTCATTTTTGACTTTTGAAAAGAGGTTTCCCCTATCTTTAACAGATGTCCACCACGTGGATTTCTCGGAATGTCACTAGGTCAAATGCTAGAGAAATGATTAGGAAGAAGCACAATGGAAGAAGGGGTAGAGGTGTCATTGATGGAGAGACGGGGCACTAAAAAAGCGGATATCAAATGCATGGGATTATATGTATACTAGTTCAGAATAATTCTGTCAAAAATGAAAGAAAGAAAGTTATTTCAAGGATCCAAAATACGTGAGAAAGTAAGGAAAAGTAAAAAAATGGAATTTTCGTTAGTTCGAATTAAACGAAGTCAAGAGAAAATGAGTTCGAATAAATGAAAATTTTTAACGTTATTCTGCCATTGAAAATTTCGGGACTTCATGTTTAGTTCGAATTAAGCGAAGATTCGATTTATCCGATTTCGAATTAACGAGAGCCGACTGTATATACGATCTCACGGCTTGGTACAAAAAACTCTCTCCATTTCAAATTGATAATTTACTTCACCATAGATCAACACGTTTTTCTGTTTAAAACAGCGTTCCGTCATAGGCAGGTTCCTTTTCACACATTTTACTGTATTTTAATTTAGTTATATTTTAATATGCGTAGAAATCTACTATTCTTTAAAAATAATAAATTTTAATGTTTAAGTGTAGAATAATGGCTATTCAAAAATGTATGCATTTTTTGCAAAAAATTTTTGGGCCAGGCTTAATTTAACTGACCTTTAAATGGACCAGGCCACGCTGAGACAATGATTTTCATACGGGCTGGCTCAAAACTGGGACTGAAAATTTTGAGCCGTGAAGACTAGGAATGAAACCAGGCCCGGCCCGAGCCTTCAGAAAAAAGTATGGCCCGGGCTCGGGCTTCGGGCCACGGGCCGGCCCGTGCAGACCTCTAGTTCTAACTTTTTACGACTGTTGTTTCATCTTCACCTAACACTTCATTTATAATGGTTGTTTCATAATAATGGAAGCCATCAGTCCATCAGAAGAAAATAACACGGTGAAAGCGGAAACTCGGTTAGGCGGGACTCGTGTTGGGTTGTTTTCTCTTCTTCTAATTACACTCCACTTTTAATTTACTCAATTAACTGTCACTGATGATATTAGCCTGACCTTAAATTTTTAAACAAGGTGTGAACAGTTTACCAACACCTGGATGTTGTTACAAAAAGAGGAAAAATAAAGATAAGCAATATGCTTAGAAAGATACTAATTTGATTTTAAAAAAACTCTTAGAATAATTACCAATAGAAAAAAAACAAAAACAAAGAGGAAATGCATAAACTAACTTAAAGTAAATCAAAAAATTACTATTAGAAATGTGAAATTAAACCTTAATTATTTAACAGTAACAACATCCTCAACCATTCACAACTTATGAAGAGAAAACTACCAACACTTCTGAATTTGAGAATACAATGCATTCACAATAAAATAAGAAAAGCTAAATTGATTACCACAGAACTTCACAACCGAAAAGCAAACTCTTGAGTCCGCATTATATCAAATAATATGTTTTGATAATTTAAAAGGATTTAATATCAAGATTGTGACTGCACTTATACTCTCAAATCCAGGGGCCACATAATCGTATAGTAGATCATTAGCATTGAAAATCATTAAATCTAACTGATGTTTTACACTGCAAACAAAATTACTTCTTGAATTCTTTTCCTTTTTTTTATATATTTTAGGAGTTGCCCTGAACATTCTAGCAATTATATCAATTTCAGTTTGTTTTTTTTAATTTAATGAACAATACATACTCTTTTCAGAAATTATTTATTTATTAAATTTATTTTGATTCAAATCTCTCAAGGAATATATGTGTTTATGAATTTCCACCTAGCATAGATCTTGTTACCATAATACTTAGTTACCAAATTCAAAGGATTTAAGAGTTGAAACAAATACAACCAGAAAAGAAAGGTAATAAGAGAGGTGACAACCATTAAAATTAATTTTTAAATCAATCATAAAAGGTAACAAAACCCTCAATTCGTCTCACACAACATTCCTCACTTAAAATCTGATAGAAATAATTACTCCTGGTTATAAAACTTTAAGATTTTTTTTTTTTTATGTACTAATTTTATTTATCAATGATATTAAGCTTTCTTCATTTTAAAGATTAAATTGGTTAAGTAAAAAAGAAACAGAGTAAAGCAATACATTTAATATCATTTTATTAAGTTTTAAGTCTTATTTTTTTAAGAATTTTCTATTATTTTTAAACAATTTGTTGCAAAGAAATTTTAGTATAGAGATATCAAATTTATATTTACATAGCTGAATTCATTTCAAAATAATTTTCAAAAACTTCGAGAAATTACTACTATCTTGCAAAGAGTCTTGAATTCAATAAACATTACAAACAGATACTTAAAACTACTTAATTTAACATGACTCATTCCTTTTCCTTTTTTTTTTTTAAACACATATTTTCAACATATCAAAACAATAATGCAAAAGTTACTTACATTACACATCATTGAGCAGGGTAAATGCTGAGACCATGACTTTACACTCTATTATATCTTTTTTTTTTTTTTTTTTTTTTTTTTGGCAGCCCTCTCGAGGGCACATATATTAAAATTTGGAAGTTGGAGATACACTATAAAATAGTACTGTTAGCTGTGCAGTTAATCAACTCATGAACATCAGAATCTTTGGAGGAGATAAGCCACTATATAAAATTCCGAAAAGTGTCTGGTGATTTATTCACATTTTTCTTCTCTTCAGATTTTGAGTGTGTTGACGATTGTGCGAATACTTTTTTTTTTTTTTTTTTTTTTTTTTTTTTTACTGGATGTATAGCTGCGTGTTTAGAACCTCATCGGCTGGTCCTCTGCACTAGACACAGATTCGTCCAGTCTTTCCGAAAGAAAACAGGATTACTTGAACGAAATTTTACTAAAAAGTATCGACGAGTATTCCCGATTCACAAGTCGTCACTTTCCACCAGCTGGATTGGATTCTCTGTATCATGATTCTTATTAGGCATAAACTGCTCCATCGATGCTAAACTGCCCGGCGTACCCTCGGCTCTCAAGAGAGTGCCCGTGCTTGATACACAAGAGAAACAGACGACCTCCTTAGTCAGTATCTATTCTTCTTCTCCTAAACTATTTTTATTTTTTGTCACTTCAGAAAAACTCCATTGGTCAGGGGGAGGGCTAAAAAGAAAACCCTAAATTCCCCCTGCCCCCACATATTAAAAAAAAAGGGAGCCAAGAATCAGCGTCTTCACTCTTTGCTGCCCTTGTCTTGACTCACTTTTCCCCGTAGCGTGTAATAAAAAATCACACGTGCAATACTCTTGCTGACGTCAGATGCTCCTATTCGCTAATCTGGTTAGGTTTCAACCATTTAACTAAAAGGGTGTGTTGTCCACTTTCCACCCTACACATTTTTCTAATGGGCCACCCATCTTTAAATGCCAAGCAAACTATCTATTTCCCACGGCAGTTTCCCATAAAATCTCCCAAATTTTCTGTTTGGCAATAACTTTTAAAAGGAGGGTTATAAAATTGCACCAAGCATTTTACTTAAAAGGCTCATAAAATTTTATATATATGGTTGGCCACCCAAGCAGGCTTTTAGGCTGTGATAACGAACGTAGTAAAATAAGTGTATGAAATTCACATGGAAAACACGTTTTTACTGCATCCTATGTGACATTACAAAGGCAGACTGAGGGGGTTTTGATTTTACGAGCTGGCGTTGCTATGGTAACACCGCTCTATAGTGGGGGAAATACTTGACCGTTTCCAACAGCTGCCCACATCCAAGGTTAAGGGAGGAGTTTCGCATTTTTCTTGGAAAAAAAAGGGAAGGGACATCTTGCTTGTGTTTACGTTCTCAGATAAAAGATTACACGTACCCTAGTATTTGTTTCCACTGAAATAATACGTGTTTTTCTAGATCTGAAACTGAGAAAAAGGAATTCTCTGGCATTAAGTAATATTCTTAAACTATGAAAATTTTGTCTGACATTTTTCTTTGAAAAAGGGGGGATATAATTGAAGAAAATTAGTAATTTTAAGATGAAAGCATACAATGTTATATATATATATAAAGAGGGGGTATTTTAATAACACCAGAATTTGTCAAAATAAGGATATTGTTAAATATTCTCCAACATGGCTCCCCTATCTTGAAGAAAAAAACAAAAAAAAATTTCTAAAACACAATTTTTTTTTTTTTTTTGGAAAGGTAAACGAAAACTAAACTCCCAGCGGAGAATTCAATTTTTCCACTCAAAGTAAGTTAACTAAGGATATTAAATTAAAAATTGGGAGAAGCGAAAATATTAGTATGTCCATTGCAATGCTGGGGTATCATCGACATGAGCACTTGATACTCGAACAAATCAAACAGCGACTCGAAGAGTCTCGAAGCACTACGTACCTGACACACCACTCTGCACAGTCCGGAATGTGCAATATGAGCTGCTTACAACGAATCGATTACCTGAATGCTTCCTTAACAGACAGGAACTTTAAGTTGAATAAACCAAAAAAAAGTTAAATATTAAGCCATAAAAGTAATCCACAGCCAGCTGAATCCCAATCCCAGCCGTCACACTAGCACAAAGTTATCTGCACAACATAATATTTATCTATAATTTTACCTATTTATACTTTTGACCTAAACATGTAGACAGTGAACTCTCATTTTAGTACTACTAGTACTCTTACTGAATGAACACCACACCTGACCATACATGCCCATTACATCTGCAATTGAGCCTAAAAAAATTCTAAAATAGAGAAATTTAAATTAATGTGGAGGAATAAATATATGAAGGACTGCCAACCGGTACTTACACATATGCATAAACATCAATTAGACACAAGCTGGAGATGCAGATGCATACACATAAAAAAAAAAATCAAATCTTTTGCAAAACACATAACAGTATCTGATTCATAACTTAAAAAAAGATCATTGAAACTAACTTACAGCATTAACATGATATTATATACATACATATGTTTAAATAGAAAAGCATCAATAACATTACAGGGTGTGTAAAATTTGTACTGTGAAAAAAAAATTTTGTAACCCCTATCGTGAAAAAGTTCATTGTCCAAATGGTGGGGTTTTAACTTGAAATTTACAAATGCACTTACAGACCATTTGTGCAAACAGTGTATGTCTGCAGTTCTGTACTACTAGGAATACACTACCCATAGCTTAGAAAAATTTAGAAAAAGGCAAAAATAAACTACACAAACAATGCAAGGATGGTGATGTATTGTCTACAATCTTCCAATAAACATGCCTACCAAATTTAATCAAAGAAAAAAAAATAACAGGAAAGAATAATAATAATAATAAAATAAATAAGGAGAAATTATACATTTACTCATATTTACAGCTAAAGAAAATAAAACATGTAAAGCATAAAGAACATGAGCGTGTGCTAGTATGGCAGTAGATAACTCACATCAAAAACACAGAGAAGTATAAACATAATACCATTCCGAAAATTTTGCAAAATACCCCAAAATTTATTTATTTCAGAGAGAAAAAAAAAGGATATCTATGTCAAAAATATTGGATACACAATACAGAATACACTTAACTAAACGTAAGTAGACATTTAAACATATCGCTTCAGTTGCAGCACCTAATTTTCAAAACACACCTGAAAATTTCAAACTCCCCAAAATTAGCTTAAATTTTGGCTAAAATTGACTAAAAACTTTTTTGAAAACTGGTGCGGAACGGCATGCAGGCCATAATATAACACAAAACATGAGAATTTTTCCAAACAGGCCATATAAAGCTCCAAAAACTGCTACTAATATTTACGGACGACAAATCAAAACAAACCCATTTTGAAGCTTCAACATTTTCGATATTGAGTTTTAAATTAAATACATTTACCTAAAAACAGATTAAAACACATATAAATACAAATTAATTAAAATATATGTACAGAAAACATTAAAAAAAAACAAATAAAATCGTTACTCCCTATAATCTGGTCGAACACTTCTATCTCGAAACGAATATTCGGTTCGTGTAGTCGACCTGGATCGACTGATGCGTTTCGATTTCGCGACAGTTCGTATCGAATCACCCGACGTCCCTGCATTGTTGCTATCTGGATGACCAATTTCGTCCCTGACCCTTTCAGCAACGCTAGATGCATCTGGTGAACAACCTAAACATTCCCCTCCCGGTGCAATCTCTGGTTGCGATTCTATTCCTCCCGGAGCTTCCTGCGGTTGCGGGGAAAGAGCAACAATTTCCGTTGGATCCCTACGTGCGTCATCGGGAGTACTGCCTCTATTTTTATTAGTTTCGATTTCCCTGGTGCTTTCACTTACATTACGTTGCATTACAGGGGGCGGTACCCATGCATAGCATCTCCTACGTCTACTAGTGCGGGGGTGGGTTGCTCGCTCGCTACTCTGAATCGGTTCTGTTTCATCGATGGGCGGACTGTGAATCGAATCCCCATTAGTCGTTTGTTGTTGTTGTGGATTGTTTTGGTCTGCAATCGTTCTGTTTTTGAATAAAGTGAGCCTGTCAATATGCACAACTTGAGTATTTTTCGGGTTAGCAACTAGCGCGATTTTAAAATTAACATCATTTAACTGCTCTATTATAGTGAAAGGACCATTATTTAACTTACTTAATTTTTTTGTATGACCTGGCTCAATTTTAGGTGTGTAAAGCCACACAAGAGCACCCACTTTTAGATTTTTACAAACTGCTGTTTTCTCTCTGTACTTTTCTTGCTTCTCAGCTACTGAAATAAGATTGTTGTGAACTTCAGCATACACTTTTTGAAGGGCGGGGATTATGAGTTCACAAAAAGATGGTGCATCGTTGTAATTGATTCTAGGTGGTTGTGAAAATAGACTATAGGGAAGGTTTAGGTTTCTTCCATACATTACGGCTGCCGGAGTAAGTTTTGTTGAAGAGTGTACAGCAGTACGCATTGCAAGAAGGGCAAATTTGAGCTTAGTATCCCAGTCAGATTGATTTTCATTCACAATATGAGAGAGTGCATTTTTTAATGTACGATTTTGGCGTTCGATCTGGCCATTGCTAGAAGCATGATAGGAAGTTGTTCTGATATGCTTTATGCCAAACATATTGTACACATGTTCAATTGCTTCTGATATTAACTTTTTACCATTATCTGTTGTAATATAACACGGTGCTCCATATCGCGATATGAAATCAGCCAAAGTGTCTGTTATCACATCAGATGTGACCGAACTGACAGCATATGCTTCTGGCCACTTTGTAAACGAGTCAATGTAGGTAATTATATACTTATTTTCAGAAAAGGTCAGTGGCAAGACTCCAATTATATCTAAGTGTATTTTATTAAGAGGGAATTGGGGGGTGGGAAGACGTTGCAGTGGTGCAAGATGGTTTGCCTTATGGGCTCTTTTTTCTTGGCAGCTAATACATGATTCCACCAGGTGCTTGACATCAGACGACATCCCCAGCCAGTAAAAATGCTCACGGATGCGGTCAATCGTTTTTTGGAACCCCTGATGACAGGCAGCTAGAGAGTCATGTGTTAGAGTGAATACTTGTAAAATTAATGCTTTAGGAACAACTAATTTGATAGGATTATTTACAATTAAAGAATCTCTCGTATCTTCACATACTAGGATATCATCTCTAAAAAAAAACTTCATGTATTTAGGTGAAATTTCCAAACCTTGCTCTAACTTCTTTACAATCTCACAACACTTCTTGTCCGCTTTTTGGCATTCACTAATTTTTTCTATAAGGTTGGAGTATGGTTCAAAGGATGTCTTTTTAGCAACTTGAATATTGAAATTGCAGCTGACTGCACATGTAGGCTCGTCTACCTTAACAAAACGGGATAAAAAGTCTGCCACACTATTACATTTACCACGGACATAACTTATAGTAAAGTTATAGTCTGATAGAGTACAAATCCATTTTGCCATTCGTGACGTCGGGTCTTGAATCTTTAACATGAAAGTTAGTGGTGCATGATCTGTATAAATGGTGAAATGAGTGTTGGCAAGGTAGCATTTAAAATGGGCAGTGGCCCAGACAAGAGCAAGAAGCTCCCTCTCAGTGGCCGAATATCTTACCTCAGCATCTTTGAGTCTCCTGCTAGCAAATGCAACAGGGTGTATCATCTTGTTCTCGTAAAGTTGTGAAAGGACTGCCCCTAGAGATTCACTACTTGCATCTGTATATATAATGAATTCTTTGTTAAAATCTGGCAAGGTGAGACATGGTTTTGAGATAAGCGCTTGCTTAAGATCCTCAAATTCCTTTTGGGCTGCCTCATTCCAGACAAAAGGCCCAGTTTCTTTAGTTAAATCTATTAAATTAATTGCTCTTTTAGTAAAATCTGGGATAAAACGCCTGTAAAAAGAAAGTGTGCCGATAAAAGATCTGACACCTTTACGAGTAGTAGGAGGTTGCAATTTTTCAATAATTTCAATATTTTTATTAATGGGAGACACTTTGCCACTATGAATTTCAAAACCAAGATATTGAATTTTATCTGTTAAAAATTTACATTTGCTAGGTTTAAGTTTCAGTTTGTGTTGGCGAAGCCTTTCAAATACAAGATTGAGTTTCTTGATGTGAGACTCAATGTCTTTCGACGAGACCACTATATCATCAATGTAGACCAAAATACCCAAGTTTCCTAGGTCCCCAAAAATGGCATTCATAAGTCTTTGGAACGAATTACCAGAATTCGCCAAACCGAAGCAGTTGCGGGACCACTCAAATAATCCTTTATGTGTTATAATGGCTGTCTTATGCTTGTCCTCAGGTCTAATAACTTGTTGAAAAAACCCACTCGTGAGATCAAGAGTTGAAAAATATTTAGCACCTGACAAAGAATCTACAGAGTCTGTGATATTAGGAATAGGGTACGCATCTTTTACCAAATTCTTGTTAAGCTTTCGAAAATCGACAGCTAGGCGATAACTACCATCTGTTTTTTCCACTAAGATGACAGGAGAGGCAAATTCTGACATTGAAGGTGACAAAATATTAGCTTCTAACAAAATATTCAATTGATCCTCCATTTCCTGGCGCAGTTTGTAGGGAACTCTATAAGCTTTGCAGCGAACCGGTTTGTCAGAAGTTAAGTTTATAGTATGGGGAATTGTGTTACATCCGGGTAAATCGAGTACAGAGGCTGCAAACACATCTTTATTTTTATCAAGGAATTCTTGCATTTGAGTTTTTAAAGGAGGTGTTAAGTGATCCAAATTAATTTCTGAACTCCACTTTAAATCAGCGTGATCAAAATCTGCTATTGGGGTGTCAAAATTTACATTACAGGTTAAGTTACATTTATTTGGAGTTGAATTACATTTACTTGAAGTTAAATTACATTCATCATGAGTTAAATTTAAGTTATCTGTACATTTAAGAATTTTAGCTACAAACGTTCCTTTATTTAAGTGAATCATATTGTCTGAAAAATTAGCAAAAGATAAAAATAAACCATGCTCTTGTGTGCAAATGGTTCTGGAAATAAGGAGGCCTTGATGCAAACTCCTAGCAAGGGGTTCTAACATTATAGGATCATTTACGCTTACATTTAATTCTTTACTACACTTAACATTTGTCAAAATTTTAGTTTGGGGAGGGATTGTTATTTTATCACATAATGCGGCTATACCTATGATGGTTTTGTCATTACTCTCATTTTCATTAACTTTATTTTCACTTTCACTATTCTCATTGTCACCACTTAAATCCTCCTCAATATCAGCAATTTGCACCGCATCAGGTTTCTTTTTATCTACTCCTTGCTGTATCCTACCTGTGTCTTGCGAAATAAGGTTTACTTGGTGAACATGAGTAGTTTGTGGTATATTGTGGTTATCTATGGTACTCTCAACTTCCTCGGTGATTTTCTCCCTTTGCAAGTCACTATTACTTTCATTTAGTAACTTCTTTTGCCCTCTATTACCTAATTCTTCCTTCTCATTATTTATGGTACCCTGAACTGCCTCTATACCACTACTACAGGCTACTTTTTGTTCACTATTAGCTTTGTTTACACTTTTGCACTGGTAGTTCTCACAAGTAAATTTCCCACAATTTGTACACATTTTTGCTATATTACATTTACATTTACAATTACATTTACTTGAATTATTTACAGCATTATTTACAAAGTTTTGACACAATTTGGTACTATTCTGACACTTTTCTACATCCTCGGTTACTGTGCTAATACTATGGCAACCTGAATTTCCCTCAACTTTGGAATGATCCTGGTCTTCAGTTGTTTGTTTACCTTGTGTTTGTTCAGAGCTTTTAAGACTGACAGTATTATTTGAACAATCAATGGTAATTCTGTACTTTTTTTAAAAAGGCATTCCTAAAATGGCAGAAAATTCATCCGCCAGTTTCCCTGGGACAACAAAAAATTTAGCACTGCACAGAATATCATTAATTTTAAACGTTGCTACCACACATTGATTTAGATTCATTTTCTCGCCAGTTACAGTCACAATGGGTGTGCAACATTCCTCTACGTTACTCTCCAAAAAAAAAAATTTAGCATAGCACTACTCAAAAGATTTATCGCAGATCCAGAATCGCATAATGCAGTGATAGTTTTATTATTTACAATCATACTCGTCACTGGGAGACTGTACACTTGTGGGGAAAAAACACTATATACTGGGGTGGAGTCGTTCGGCTTCTGGGGGATCAGTCCGACCATTTCAGATCCAGCCTTATTTAGTTTAAAGGTACTTTAGGAGCACCCTGTGTATTGCTGTCACTACTAGGTTGATTTACATTTACATTATTCGTTTGATCCCTATTACTATTCCCTTGATTATCAGTATCCCTATTGCTATAATCATTCCTATCCCTATAATCATTTCTGCCCCTATTGTTATTACCACTTCTACCCCTAGTTCCCCTATAGTTAAAGTCCTGTCTATCTCTACCATTATAATTATAATCATTTCTGTCTCTATTTTCCCTAAAATAAGTATTATCAGGCTGGCCAGGATACCCTCGATAATTGTTGCCATAGCCCCCACGGCCCCTATAGTTACTAAACCTGCCCCTACCATAATTGTTTTGATACCTAGCTTGCGGGCAATCTCGTGCAAAGTGGCCTATCTCAGAACAGATGTAACACGAAAGATTACGCATATTTGTTCTTTCCTGGCTCTGCACCTCGCTCCGTTTATCATTACTTTGCACCAAACTTTCGATTTTCGCTGTGAGTAATTCTACTTGTTCCCTTAGTTTATTTATTTCCTGCTGTGACTGTTTCGATTCGCTTTTTGGGTGCACAGCGGCACACGCTACACTTTGTTGTACACACTGAGGTGTAAAAGGGGTACTAACGTCATTTTGCAGATTGTAGAAAGGGTTTACACTAACACTCCTACATGCTTTTTCTTCTAAAAGCGCAACTCTCAGGATTTCTTCGGGTGTCTGTGGATTTTTTGTGATAACCCCCCTCCTAATTTCAGGGGAAAGGTTACCAAGGAGCATCGAGTGCAAAATAGCATTCCTATTTTTTTCTACTACATCACCCTGCAGCCCATCAATATCCAACGCTTTAAGCGACATATCATATGCCCTATCATAGAAATCCTGCACAGACATATGGGGTGTTTGCTTGAAACTGAAAAAGTTCGAGAGTGCTACATCCGGAGTGATATGGTGGGTATATCTTTCCTTAAAATTTTTTATAATATCATCTACTGTTTTTCCCTTATTAAGCTTATATAATCTAGCTGCTCCCCCATTTACTCTACTAAACAAAGCAAACTTTTTTTCTTCCTCTTCCCATTTGAAAAAATTAGCCAAACTATCAAATTTTTCAAAAAATTCATTGAAGGGCACTGAATTTGCCTCACCGCTAAAAGGTGGAATGGAGGAAATATTTTCCATAAGTGCATTCTTCTTTTGGACCAGTGCAAAATCTTTGATGTGCTCGTCAGTAGCCATAATTAGTACAAGAAAATTTCAAGAGGGGTGTAACTATTCACAGAAAAGTAAATTCATAAAAATAAATACCAAGAAAACTCTTAAAATTACACCAGTATGGGAAAAAAAAATATCCACAGCAATCCTTAATCAGTAGTACAGAACCACACACTTACCTTTCACATATGTTTATATAAAAATGCAACAAAATTTCAAAAACAACAAACCAGGACTAAATGTCGCGGTACCATTCTTGTTGGGTTGTTTTCTCTTCTTCTAATTACACTCCACTTTTAATTTACTCAATTAACTGTCACTGATGATATTAGCCTGACCTTAAATTTTTAAACAAGGTGTGAACAGTTTACCAACACCTGGATGTTGTTACAAAAAGAGGAAAAATAAAGATAAGCAATATGCTTAGAAAGATACTAATTTGATTTTAAAAAAACTCTTAGAATAATTACCAATAGAAAAAAAAACAAAACAAAGAGGAAATGCATAAACTAACTTAAAGTAAATCAAAAAATTACTATTAGAAATGTGAAATTAAACCTTAATTATTTAACAGTAACAACATCCTCAACCATTCACAACTTATGAAGAGAAAACTACCAACACTTCTGAATTTGAGAATACAATGCATTCACAATAAAATAAGAAAAGCTAAATTGATTACCACAGAACTTCACAACCGAAAGGCAAACTCTTGAGTCCGCTTTATATCAAATAATATGTTTTGATAATTTAAAAGGATTTAATATCAAGATTGTGACTGCACTTATACTCTCAAATCCAGGGGCCACATAATCGTATAGTAGATCATTAGCATTGAAAATCATTAAATCTAACTGATGTTTTACACTGCAAACAAAATTACTTCTTGAATTCTTTTCCTTTTTTTTTTATATTTTAGGAGTTGCCCTGAACATTCTAGCAATTATATCAATTTCAGTTTTTTTTTTTTTTTAAATTTAATGAACAATACATACTCTTTTCAGAAATTATTTATTTATTAAATTTATTTTGATTCAAATCTCTCAAGGAATATATGTGTTTATGAATTTCCACCTAGAATAGATCTTGTTACCATAATACTTAGTTACCAAATTCAAAGGATTTAAGAGTTGAAACAAATACAACCAGAAAAGAAAGGTAATAAGAGAGGTGACAACCATTAAAATTAATTTTTAAATCAATCATAAAAGGTAACAAAACCCTCAATTCGTCTCACACAACATTCCTCACTTAAAATCTGATAGAAATAATTACTCCTGGTTATAAAACTTTAAGATTTTTTTTTTTTATGTACTAATTTTATTTATCAATGATATTAAGCTTTCTTCATTTTAAAGATTAAATTGGTTAAGTAAAAAAGAAACAGAGTAAAGCAATACATTTAATATCATTTTATTAAGTTTTAAGTCTTATTTTTTTAAGAATTTTCTATTATTTTTAAACAATTTGTTGCAAAGAAATTTTAGTATAGAGATATCAAATTTATATTTACATAGCTGAATTCATTTCAAAATAATTTTCAAAAACTTCGAGAAATTACTACTATCTTGCAAAGAGTCTTGAATTCAATAAACATTACAAACAGATACTTAAAACTACTTAATTTAACATGACTCATTCCTTTTCCTTTTTTTTTTTAAACACATATTTTCAACATATCAAAACAATAATGCAAAAGTTACTTACATTACACATCATTGAGCAGGGTAAATGCTGAGACCATGACTTTACACTCTATTATATCTTTTTTTTTGTTGTTGTTGGCAGTCCTCTCGAGGGCACATATATTAAAATTTGGAAGTTGGAGATACACTATAAAATAGTACTGTTAGCTGTGCAGTTAATCAACTCATGAACATCAGAATCTTTGGAGGAGATAAGCCACTATATAAAATTCCGAAAAGTGTCTGGTGATTTATTCACATTTTTCTTCTCTTCAGATTTTGAGTGTGTTGACGATTGTGCGAATACTTTTTTTTTTTTTTTTTTTTTTTTTTTTTTACTGGATGTATAGCTGCGTGTTTAGAACCTCATCGGCTGGTCCTCTGCACTAGACACAGATTCGTCCAGTCTTTCCGAAAGAAAACAGGATTACTTGAACGAAATTTTACTAAAAAGTATCGACGAGTATTCCCGATTCACAAGTCGTCACTTTCCACCAGCTGGATTGGATTCTCTGTATCATGATTCTTATTAGGCATAAACTGCTCCATCGATGCTAAACTGGCCGGCGTACCCTCGGCTCTCAAGAGAGTGCCCGTGCTTGATACACAAGAGAAACAGACGACCTCCTTAGTCAGTATCTATTCTTCTTCTCCTAAACTATTTTTATTTTTTGTCACTTCAGAAAAACTCCATTGGTCAGGGGGAGGGCTAAAAAGAAAACCCTAAATTCCCCCTGCCCCCACATATTAAAAAAAAGGGAGCCAAGAATCAGCGTCTTCACTCTTTGCTGCCCTTGTCTTGACTCACTTTTCCCCGTAGCGTGTAATAAAAAATTACACGTGCAATACTCTTGCTGACGTCAGATGCTCCTATTCGCTAATCTGGTTAGGTTTCAACCATTTAACTAAAAGGGTGTGTTGTCCACTTTCCACCCTACACATTTTTCTAATGGGCCACCCATCTTTAAATGCCAAGCAAACTATCTATTTCCCACGGCAGTTTCCCATAAAATCTCCCAAATTGTCTGTTTGACAATAACTTTTAAAAGGAGGGTTATAAAATTGCACCAAGCATTTTACTTAAAAGGCTCATAAAATCTTATATATATGGTTGGCCACCCAAGCAGGCTTTTAGGCTGTGATAACGAACGTAGTAAAAGAAGTGTATGAAATTCACATGGAAAACACGTTTTTACTGCATCCTATGTGACATTACAAAGGCAGACTGAGGGGGTTTTGATTTTACGAGCTGGCGTTGCTATGGTAACACCGCTCTATAGTGGGGGGAAATACTTGACCGTTTCCAACAGCTGCCCAAATCCAAGGTTAAGCGAGGAGTTTCGCATTTTTCTTGGAAAAAAAAGGGAAGGGACATCTTGCTTGTGTTTACGTTCTCAGATAAAAGATTACACGTACCCTAGTATTTGTTTCCACTGAAATAATACGTGTTTTTCTAGATCTGAAACTGAGAAAAAGGAATTCTCTGGCATTAAGTAATATTCTTAAACTATGAAAATTTTGTCTGACATTTTTCTTTGAAAAAGGGGGGATATAATTGAAGAAAATTAGTAATTTTAAGATGAAAGCATACAATGTTATATATATATATAAAGAGGGGGGATTTTAATAACACCAGAATTTGTCAAAATAAGGATATTGTTAAATATTCTACAACACTCGGGTAATCGGGACTCTACTGATTATGTCATTTTAAAAATGATCTTTAGAATATTTTTGTTGATGTTCAGAGGGACCTCCCCCTTGGATCCGCCACTGTAGATTACGTAGTTCAGTATTACATATTTTATGATTAAATATTTTAATTTTTAAAACAAGATAAAGTAAAAAAACTAAAACCCAACTACGACAAAAAACTACGCTGAAAAAGTATAAAAGTACCCCATGAATACAGGTAAAGTCACAAGCAAATGCTAGTAATATATAGATATATTCAAAATGTACAAGTAAAGCGCTTTTGAATGATACCAAACACGGCATATTTATCTTAACTTTATTTTTTGACGTATGACGCTTCCAGTATTTGGTAGTAGTGACGCACATATCCGTCGATGGCAGCAAATGGGTAATGGACCGATTAGTGGATGAGGTCGTTAGTGTAATGTGTAAATGTGTAATGTAGATTGAAGGTTTCATGTATTAAGATGACCTAGGAAGATTTCTTAATCTATCTAATTCTGCTAACGATTGACTGTCATGTGGATTTTTAAGCAACTTATTATGATCCAAGGCACTTATAAACAAACCCTCTATGGTTTTGAAGTGAAGCGCTTTAAAATGATACCAAACACGGCATATCTAGCTTAACTTTATTTTTTTACTCTGTATATTTTGTCCGCTAGAAGGCGCCACATTGAATTTGGTGAAAATCTATATAGCCTATAACCAGCGGACAATTAAGACGCTTCTAATGATATGTCATTTGTCGAATTCTGATTAGTGGTTTAGAAGTTACGAGGGAACAGATGAACATACATACATACATACATACATACATACATACATACATACATACATAGCCTGTCAAAATCATAACCCTCCTTTGGCTTTGCCGTAGTCGGGTAATAAGTCGTCTATTTAAAATTAGTAAAATTCTCTTTGTAAATATACTTTGTACAAGAGGGGAAACCAAATAGGGCGCCAAAATCCATGTTTGCCCCGGGTGCAAAAAAGGCTAGTTTCGGCCCTGTTATGAAATTTCAGTCTTGTCATGATGAGCTTGCTGCAACTTTGCAGGTTTTCAAAGCAAAACTGCTGCAAATTTTCTGCAATCTAAAAATGCTATGTGGCGTGGGAATACGACACCTGTCGCGAAGTATACATCCAAACATAATAAAGATGTATTTATGTGAAAGTGTAACAGAATATGAGGTTTGATTAAAGTCCGTGCATTAGTTTTTCAGATATAGCTATCGTGAAAAATGCAACACAGAAGCGCCACCTGTTATATGGCGAAAACCTAGCCAGCACACACACGTCAAGGTCCAACAGAATATGAAGATTGATGAATTCCGTGCGTTCTTAACACATGAGTATCATTAAAATCGTGTAAATCCTGAAAAATGCAGCATAGCAGCGCCACCTGTTGGGAGATTCACACCAAAACCTAATCAACAACAAGTTAAGTCATGTTTAACTGGATCTGAAATTTTAAAAAATTCGTGCATTAGTTCTTGAGATACACTGTAACAAATTTTCGGAACGTTTCAGGAAATTATCCTGAAACATTTCGCATATTTTACCGGAATTTCGAATTTCTTTGTGTCCCAAGTCAATTACGGCAATAATTCGTGTAATATTTTTGAGAGGTTTCATTTTTTCCGTAAACTACTTTCTGCGCATGCGTACTTCATGTTTTATCTCCCATTAGCCATTTTGATAAACAAAGAAGAATAAAAAACAGCTGCCTAGGTACTTAGAGACAAATGTATTCTGAACAAATGCCATTCTTTGTTTGGATATCAACAAATAAAGTAAGTAGCTAGTTTAAACCTTTTTGAAGTACATTGACTATTTTTTATGATGTCTGATTATGAAATAATTATTCTTTGTAATAAAAACTGAATGTATCTCCCAATTGAGAATTTTTTTTTTTTTTATTAAAATGTATAGATAAGCAATATTTTTCAATTTTCTTTTGAAATAAGCTTCCTATATTTAATACGAGTAATGCATTAATAAGTTTAAAACATTATGAAATTAATTTTTTAAGATAAACCATCATATTTTATTTAAAAACTTTCACAGAATTGCAGTATAATTAAATTACATTATGCTGTTAAAAATTAATATTTTTAATAATTTATGAAATAAAGCATATTTAAATCTTTCACAAACGGTTTTTGTAATGTTTGTATTGCTTCATGAAATTTAGCTTTTTTAACCCTTTAACGGGCGCCGTTTGCACGGCGCAAACACCAAAAATTTATAGTAAAATATTGGTTGTAAAACATCGTTATTTTGACATATATCAGTGCCCTCCAAAGAATTAATGCATGGAATCATAGAGCAGATGCTACAAGTGTTTTTATTTATTTATGTATTTTTTAAATGAGTAATAAAATCAAGTCCATGTTCATCTTTTGTTATCTTTCAAAAATTTATATATTTTATTAATCAGATTTTGTACTTTTTTTAAATTTATAAATTAAATAAAATGTCCTTTAAATACATCATTAAGCCTATGTTATATGTAAATTGTTTTCAAAAATCTTATCCGCTGATAGAACCATATATTTTCCTTTTTACCGTTTAGTTAATTATAAACAAAATTATTTTAATAAATTTGTGCCGTAGGGGCAGTTGAAATAATTTTAGAATTTTTAATGTACTGCCTTTCCTATTTATAAAATATGATATATGTAAAATAAGCGTAATGTACTATTTCTCTCATTTTATTATATAAAATTTGGAAAAAAAATTAACACATAAATGTAATGTTTGCACGTTTTATACTTATCTTTTGTATTGCTTATCGAAACTTCTAGCAAGGATGTAAATTATTCAACCAGAAAAAAATTGGTCAAAAGGAAATTTTATATTTTCTAAAAACTTATGATTTTAATAAAGGAATAAAAATAATGTTTGCCTTTTTTAAAAATATAATTAACAGTTTTACACTTTATTTACTCGCGCAAGTCCGAGCTCGGAACTCATTTTTAGCAAATACGTTTTAAAAGCCGTAGAGCTATTGTGCCCGCAGGTTCTGTATGTATGTACGTATGTATGTATGTACGTAACGCGATAACTCTTGATAGAAATATCCGATTTGCTTCATTTTTTTTCTAGGAGCATTCTGATAAGGTGCTTCCTTGATTAGTTTTGGGGTTTCATTGGTTAAGTATAAAGATGGGGTACGGGGGGCTAATCCCGCCTTAACTTAGATAAATGGGTTTTTCGTGCAGAATTATCAGATTTGCTTCAACTTTGGTATACCGGTTAATTCTGATAAGGTACTTCCCTGCCTAGATTTGGAGGTTCATTGTTTAAGTATAACCAGGGTAATGGGGGCTAATACCCCCTTAATTTAGATAAATGTGTTTTTCTATAAAATTTGCTTCAAATTTGGTATACCGGTTTATTCTGATAAGGCGCTTCCCTGATGACATTTGGAGGCTCATTGGCTAAGTATAAAGATGTGAAACAGGGGGGTAATCCCCTTGATTTTTTCGAGGGGCATTATTTTTTGAAATAAGAGTATAATGTACAATTAGTGTGAATAGCCTGTGAGCTCATGCCATCACTTTAACAGGACACTTTTTTAATTATATGTTTAGTCATGAGTTTCGATTAATATATTTTTATTGTACAGCTTCGATTTTGTTACCTGATAAATAAAAAATAATAGTTTCAAAATTAATGCGCTTTCAGCTTGATTCTAGTGTTACATTTTAAAACTAACACTAACATTTAATTTTGTACGATGTATGAGAATTACATCAAACAAAATATGTTAAAACTATATAAAGTGAAAACTATTACTTCAGAAAGGCAACCAATAAAGCTAATAGCATGTAAAAACTGAATTATTAATATTAATTAGCTATAGTAATAAGCAGTTTTAGAAATTTAAAAATCACGCTGTCTCGCGCCGCCGCCGAGGAATTTTACCCGGCGCACGCCTGTAGTTGTTGCCCATAGCAAAGCTGCAAATCCAAGGCAGAAAAAATAAATTCTTATTTTTTTTTTATGTTTCCCAAAGGTTGAATTCTTAAAAAAAATAATAGTTTATCAATATGAAATTAAAATAAACAAGTTGAAATCGCACGTCAAACTTGGCAAATGACGTGCTTTTGTACTCTAACAAGTTTTATAAATATTTTGGCACCGCATATTGTACTGAATGTATATTTTAGTGCACTCCATAAGTGCATATCCATTTCATTCTGTTCGAAAAGCTGTAACATCATTAAAATGCACTTGAAATAATTTTTTCCCATTGGCCGTCATGTAACGGAAAACTTTTGACTGTCCTTGTAATTAAATTATGCATCCGATTTTCATAAAATTTGAAATGACTCGACAAAATTTTGCAACAATTATATTAGATTGAGCAAAAAGTTCTTGGAAATTTTTATCTAATAGTTACCAGAGTTTGTATCATATATAGGAGTACTAGTGGTATATCTATAGGTGTTCAGGAATTTCGGCTCCAAAATATCTACTGAACAGTATGATTTGCGTGTGTTGATCCTGCATTATTGGAGAAAAGGTCTAACGATTCTGAAAGCCATCCATGAGATTAATGAGGATGAAGGTGCTGGTATGGCGACAAACTTCTTATTTCCAGAAAATCCGTAATCTGGCAGAACGATGGCAGAAAGTCGTGGACTATGATCGTCTCTACTTTGAAGAAGAGTCCTTGTTACTTTTGTTGTTAATTTGCGCATAACAACGCAACTTTCACAAATTTCCCAGAACTTTTTGCTCAACCTAGTATATTTAAAATTTCAGACTATTCGGTTGGGTAGTTTTTGCTCTGTTATATGCGGACGGTAAGTGCTACGTATTTATATAATTACGAAAGCACCTAAAAAGGTATTTGAAATTTATTTGGCATATTTAATGTTGAGAGAAGCGATAGATCTGAAAATAGTGTTTCCTTTTATTTATTCACATTTTTTTTGTAATATTTTAACGTTTCATAACATGATTTTTTTTTTATATTGAAAAAATTCTTTTTTTCCTCCAAGCTTGCATTTATGAACTAATATTATCTAAATAACTAAACTAACTCTAAAAACTAACTCTTATATTATTTGTTAACCTTGACTGTAAAAAAAAATTCCGGAAGGTTTCAGACAAAAGTGGTGGCATTTAGATGCCACGACTTTTTGCTGTTACGTTTCACAATAAAGTAGTGAAACATTCCAATTTTTCAGAAACATTCCGTAATATATACTCCGAAACCTTTCATAACTGTTATGAAAGGTTTCGGAGTATATATTACGGAATGTTTCTGAAAAACTGGAATGTTTCACTACTTTGTTATGGGAGGTTTCGGAGTATATACGGAATGTTTCTGCAAAAATTGGAATGTTTCACTACTTTGTTGTGAAACGTAACAGCAAAAACCCGTGGCATCTAAATGCCACCACTTTTTTCCGGAACCTTCCGGAAAATTTTTTACAGTGTAGAACAACTCCGGAAATAGTGAAAACTGTTGCATGGCAGCGTCACCTATTACACGATTTTCACCAAAATGTAATAAACAACAAAGTAATGTCAACGTCTAACTGAGTTTGAAGTTTGATTAAACTCCGTGCATTAGTTCTTGATATAGAACTATTACGGAAATCGCAAAAAATTCTGCATAGCAGCGCCACTTGATAGGCGATTTACTCTAAAAAGTAATCAGTACCAATTTATATCAGGGACTAACTCAATCTGAAATTTCATGAAAATTCGTGCTTACGTCCTGAGCTAGAACTGTTGCGGAAATCGGGAAAAATGCAGCATCACAGCGCCACCTGTTGAGCGATGTACACCACAAACTAATCAGCAGCAATTTATATCAGGGACTAACTGAGTCTAACGTTTTATTAAATTCCGTGCATTAGTTCTTGAGATAGAGCACCTTCAAAATTTGTGTCACATACATATATAGACACAGACAGACATTTTATAAAAAGATGTTTTTCGGGATCTCTGACCCCTAATACGTGTAAATCCGTCGAAAACCGGAATTCGAAAATTTTCACGAATCCAATACTTTCTTCTTGTAAAGATAGAATAAAGTAAAAATGGTAAATTTTTATGTATTTTTTGACATATTTTGAAATATTTCAGTTATTTTTTAAGATACATTATAACTCCTAGTTCAGTACACATTATTCATAATAAATGGTAACAAAGTTGGAATTTAGAGGTACAATAACCAGAAGCACCATATCAAACCAAGAATCATGACCAGGATTGTTCATCATTTATACTGACTCAAATAGCTCTATTGACGCAATCAAATCATTTAAAAAGCATCATTATGTCTCACCGATCCTTGATTTTTATAATAAATTGACAAGACGTGGCTATAATATTTTATTTTGCTGGGTACCTGGACACATGGGTATTCCCAGAAATGAGAAAGCGGATGAGGCGGCAAAACGTGCTCTTAATCCCTTATACCATAAAATTCCATTCTCAGACGTTAAACTACTTATAAAACACTTTATTCATAATAAATGGCTAGAAAGTTGGAATTTAGAATGCAATAATAAACTGCACCACATCAGCCACATATGGTGCTAATATACTTGTTATTAAATAGGTTTCTGGCCTCCGTGTTATCCAAGGAAAACCGGTGTTCTTCTAACTCGTCTGAGAATTGGACATTCTGGGATTATTCATAATCATCTTTTGCTTCGGGAGGATGCACCCATGTGTCCCCATTGTCATTTTGATTACCTGGCCATTCATCATGTTTTAACTGACTGTTCGGGCCTCCGGCACTTATATAGAATTTATTTTAATTCATCATCACCAATCTTGACAAACCTCATTGGGAAAACACCTCATGGACTATTTACTTTTTTAAAACATGCAGGATTTTTTGAAATATAATTTTTGTATCTTTCTTTGATTTAACAGCAAGTTGGATTACTCTTTTACACTTCTCTGACATTTGGATGGGAACCCCATCCCTTTTGCACTTTATATTTATTAGCTTTTAAACTCTGATGTTTTAGGTTTTAAAATTTTTTTATTCATCTACACTTGTCTGACTGCATTTGGATGGGGATTCCCCATCCACATTGCTCTTCTCATTGGTCCTTACTTTTTTGTGTTTTTAGTCTATTTATTTTGGCACAGCATGTCCCTTAAGGGGTCTCAGGACTCTTAAAATTGGAAAAAATGAAAAAAAAAAGACCATTTTCAACATTTAATATCTTAAAATGTATTTGATTATAAGACACAATTTTAATTGGAATAAAATATATAAGTATATTCTTTCATTTCATGTATTTAAAAAATTATAAGATGCAGAATTAGAATTTACAGGGGGCTCCAAACTGTTAGACATCTGACGAGCAAAAAATCGGCATAACAGCTTACGCGCACGATTACAAAGTAAGTATTGCAACTAGAATGAAAATTTTGGTGCCTACTTATACTTCAGATTGTAATAATTACCCTGAACCTAAATAAATTTGTATTTAAAGCTTTTTTATATTTTTAATACAAAGATGTATTTAGATAATGCAAAATTAAGAAAATTTCAACAGTATAATCACCTAAAAAAATATCGTTTTGAACAATAAAAAGGAAATTTTAGGTTCAGTTTATACAGACTAACATGAAACATACGTTTTGAAAATTTCATGAAAAAATATTCATAAGTTTTTGAGATATCGTGCGCGTTATGCCCAAAAACGTCATTTGGAGAAAAATGGCTTCAAAGTTTCCGAAACGACGCTTCAGCTATTGAACGTATATAAATGTAAAAGCCATAACTTCAGTTCTAATAGGAATTTCAAGGAAACAATTATAGAAAAATGTTCAGAAAAGACAGGAGTTTAACATCTAAAAAAAATAAGAATTTGAAAATTTTAAAGCTTAAGAGTCCTGAGACCCCTTAAGGGATTTTGCACCATAAAACCCCATACAACCAACGAACCAACCTAGTTCAGTGCACAGGTAAGTGTAATAGTAGTATGTAGTGCAAAAGAAAATCGAAATATATTTAGTTCAAATGAATCTGTCTGGCGTAAGCAATTGTTAGGATTTTATGCTTTTTCATCATTCTGTATTACAATTGAACTAAAAATATGAGCATTTATTCAATATTCTACATTTTTTACTTTCTTCTATTTTTACAAGAAGAAAGTATTGGATTCGTGAAAATTTTCGACTTTCGGTTTTTGACGGATTTACACGCTTTCGAAAGATTTCGAAAAACATGTTTTTACAAAATATGAGTCTGTCTGTCTGTCTTCCTGAATGTGACACAAATTTTGTGGGCGCTCTATCTCAAAAACTAATGCTCGGAATTTAATAAAAAATTATATTCAGTTAGCGCCTGATAAAAATTAGTGCAGATTAGTTTTTGGTGTAAATCGCTCAACAGGTGCGCTGCTATGCAGCATTTTTCGCGATTTCCGCAATAGCTCAATCTCCAGAACTAATGCACAGATTTTCTTCAAACTTCAGATTCAGTTAGTCCTTGACATGAATTGACGTTTTTACATTTTGGTGTAAATCGCTCAACAGGTAGAGCTGCTATGCTGCATTTTTCGCGATTTCCGCAATAGCTCTATCCCAAGAATTAAGGGACGGATTTTCATCAAACATCAGATTCAGTTATTCCTTGATATGAATTGACGTTTTTACATTTTGGTGTAAATCGCTCAACAGGTAGAGCTGCCATGCGGCATTTTTCGCGATTTCCGCAATAGCTCAATCTCCAAAACTAATGCACAGATTTTCTTCAAACTTCAGATTCAGTTAGTCCTTGACATGAATTGACGTTTTTACATTTTGGTGTAAATCGCTCAACAGGTAGAGCTGCTATGCTGCATTTTTCGCGATTTCCGCAATAGCTCTATCTCAAGAATTAAGGGACGGATTTTCATCAAACATCAGATTCAGTTATTCCTTGATATGACTTGGTGCTGTTTACATTTTGGTGTAAATCACCCAACAGGTGGGGGTGCTATGCTGAATTTTTCACGATTCCCGCAATAGTTTCAAGAACTAATGCACGAGTTTTCATCTAACTTAGGAACTTAGGATTCTGTTAGATGTTGACACAAATTTTTGGCTGATTAGGTTTTGTTGTTAATCGCCCAATTGGTGGCGCTGCCATGCAACATTTTGCAGGATTTACATGACTTTAGAAACAGTCATATCTCAAGAACTAATGCACGGAATCTTTCATATCTTTAGAATCCTTATGATGGGCATAGATTGCCATTTAGTTTTGGCACTGTGATAGCGAATTTTGAAGTATTAACATGTGCGAGATAGAAGAAAATTTTGGAATTACCACATCCGACTAGTTTTTTTTTAAGCGATCCAAAGGTTTCTGAGGAGAATTTTTTGACATTCTCTATAGGAATTCGGGTTTAAATTTTTAGTCTAATATAGTAAATTTTGTACTCCGCGGTTTTTATTATTGTTATTTTCAATGCAATTTTTAGCATCCTTTTGATTTCCGTGACGATTTTTTGAATTTGCATAACGAATTAGGTTTTAAACATTTAGCGTCATATAGTGCACTTTGTCTACAGGAATCCTGTTTTAATATTTTAATCACGACAGTAAATTTTGTGGTCTGCGATTTTAGAAATTTTCGCTTTTTGTTTCTTTTTTTTCGCGATTCAATGCGATTTTACTACATGAGTAAATTGAATCCGGTTTATATCTTCTAGTCGAATATAGTAAATTTTGCTCTATTTTCAAGAAAGTTTATTCGGAATTCGTGTAGCGATTTTTGAATTTTTCGCGAATTTTTTATGCAATCTGCAGAAATTTTTCCCGTTTCGCGGAGATTTTTTAACTTTTGTAAAAGGAATCCGGTTTTAATATTTCAGACCGTTATAGTAAATTTTGTCGTCTGCGATTTTTGAAATTTTCGCGATTCGCTGTGATTTTTTCTCATTGATAAAAGGAATCCGGTTTATATCTTCTAGCCAGATGTAGTAAATTTTGCTTTCTTTTCAGTAAAGTTTATTTGGAATTCGTGCAACGATTTTTGAATTTTTTGCGATTTTTAGAGTTTTTTCGCGTTTTTGCGCGACGGGATCGTGTGACGCAGTGATGTTCAGCTAGTAATATATAGTTTAGATTCTCTTTCGGGCCGGCCTTATCCTTAAAATGATCCGTATAAAAAATCATTTTTGAGGTAGGGGAGGGTAGTATACAATGAGACGAAAATTATTATTACTTAACAAATGGCAACGATTTTTATTCTTTTGAAAAAAAAATTTCTCCAACTTTAAGCTACACAAATACGCTACACATTAATGTATAAATGGTTTTAAAAAAGTTATTTATAAAAGCACAGAAGCAGCATAAAGGAGTATCGAAAATTGTCTCACTGTGTACCACAAGTGGTACACAGTGAGACAATGTATATATTTTCATAAATCGTACATTTTTATACTCTATCAATAATTTTCTGCAGTTTAGGACTTCTAATTAATATTTCTAGATTTAAAAAACTTTAAAAATATGAGCCTCGGTTGGACAATGGCAGACCTTGGGCTACTTTCATGCAAACTTTCAGCCTCTTACGTTTAGTAGATTTCACTAACCATCGAACGCCCCCCCCCCCCCCCCCCCCACACACACACACATACACACACGCAGAGAGAGATAGATAGATAGAGAGAGAGAGAGAAAACCTTCTTTTATTAATAAATAACTTTTTTTACGTCAGAACCGCGTAGTAGATACACAATGAGGCACGTCTCACTGTGTACCACAACTGTGTGTCTCACTGTGTACTTTCGTTACGTTGTAACTAAATGGATGCCATATCTGTTTCATCATCAGTTTCATAGCTTTGAATGCTTGTGTTTGTGTCGTTTTGTCGACATTGTCTATCATTAGATATAGCTAGGTTTGGTTAAGTAAATATATGTTCTAATGAAAGAAATAAACTCTAAAATGGACGTTTATGTAACTTTAACACCTGTAAAATAAATAATTACTTACTATTTTGTTGGACGAGTAACCAAAGTGCCGAAACTACATCCACGTGTTGCATAAGATGAGGTGGTTCAGTGTGTGTTCCAGCTAGGAGAAAAAGTTATAACTATATGTCAAAATGGCTGCTGTCTCGCTGTGTACCATGTCTCACTGTGTACTCCCCTACCCTACATGTTTTTTTTTTTTTTTGTTTTTTTTTTTTTTTTTCTAAGTAAAATAAGTTAAAAATAAAAATATTTAAAAAGAAAGAAACTCTTTTATAAACATTCACCGTTTATTTTAAAAATCAAGTTTCATTTCAAGACATCCAAATCCTTTTGTTCTCGTTCGAAAATATTTCCGCTACAATTCATTAATTTGGCGTGGGCCCCGATTATGGTAAATTCACCACTTTGATTTACGCTTGGTAAAAAGTGAGAACTAGTGAATTAATCAAAAATCGTGTGTATTAGTGAATTTATCATTATCTGGGAGCACGGCAGTGCGTCCGCCAAGTTCGCACAAGCCGTAAGCTACCTTTTCCTGAACCATTTCGGCATACTTTTCACCCCCTCATAACGTCGTTATAGGGAGAGATATAGAAATTTTTCTTTTATACACATATTCGTATGGTCAAACTGAACTAAGGTTCCACGATTTCATGTTTCTATATTTAGTAGTTTTCGAAATATTAAATTCCGAAAAAGTGCTTTTTTGTCACCGACTCACTTCGCATCATCAAATAACTAAGGTACTTCTAAAAGTCGTAGAATCATGAAATTTTACAAGTAAGTCGGGTTTGTAGCACAATTAACCAGAAAAATCTGAAAACACAGAATTTCCGCCTCTAAACCCTTCAAACAGGGGGTGTTCATTTGGCCGTAAACAGTTCCTTAACGCATTCAATTGTGCCAATGTTGGTCGCCAAAACTCGATTACAGAGTTTTGAAGGGAGTCATGTGATTTCAAGTAGAATAACATTTTATATATATGCTTTTCCAAAGATGTTTGTTAAATAGAAAAAATGAATATACCAAAAAATTTTAATCAGTATAGGTTATGATATATTTACGATATTAAAACAACAAAATATTTAACAAAATATAACCGCAATTCGGTACGTTTCCGATATCGTAGCCTTGGCGAAATACAGAAAATAGCCTTGGCGAAATACAGAAAATAGCCTTGACGAGAAAAGAAATTTGATAATAACGAATTTTATGGCAACCTATTTACTGTGTCATATACACAAGCAATTTTTTCAATATGTATACAATTTATTTAATGTAAGGAACCCGTTTATTTATTTTTATATACCAACATAAATAATTTGTATATAAAAAATAATATTTTATACATGTATAAATAAAATGTTTATATGTATATCAATACACGGTACTTCTTAGTTATCCCGTCGACCAAATTACTGTCGCCAAATTGTAAGATTAAATGCCAATAATGGTTTGCCATTAATTAATTAATTGTAAGATTAAATGCCAATAATGGCATATAAAACCATTAATTCGACGTTTTATTCGTATTTTTATTAATGTTTTACTAATTTATTTGTTCTTTCGTTATTTAAAATAAACACTATGTCAATGTGTATAATTTGGCGAGTGGTTTGGCGATTTATATAATTTGGCGAAATTGGTCGACGGGATAACTAAGGAGTACCAAATACATATATAAATAACATAAAAGTTCATCAGGTTTTTTTTCATAGTTGTTTATATCATTTGGCAACATATCTCAGTTTCTGAAGCCCGAATTGCGCCAAGATTTTTAAAAAATGCCAAGGTCCCTATAGTGGAAAAATATCCTAATTCCATATGAAAATTAAAAAATCTCCTTTTAATTAAATGAAATGTGTAACTAATAAAGCTGTCTTTAATGATGTGCGACAGATGCAGCGTCCGAAGTCCGCTGCTAATGTTATTATACTGTATTATTGGCCTACTTACTGTTAATTTATTGTTAATTTTAAATCTGTAAAAGAAATATTATAGTTATAGATAGGATATGTTGGTCACCAAAACCCGATTACGGAAAATTAGCCTGAGATATAAAGGTGTTACATGATTTCAAGCTGAATGAATTTTTATATGCTTTTAGAAAAATCTTAATAAGGCAAATCTTTCAGTTTATCTGTCCATCTTTCTATCTTTTATTTCCTTAAAACAAATTTTATTAAAGACTGGGAGGCGTCTGCACAGATCATCATGTCATCGAGTTGACGGCTGAAATTTTAGGATTAGTTAAATATCGATTAGCGTATTGAAATGTAACTGGTCTGCCAAGTCATATCTTTGTGGAAACCACCTACAGACCCGATTTTACGGGTTAATTGGTGGATTTTCCCTTGTGTTTTCCTGCACCCATCATCCATGTTTCCAAACTTTTGGATGCAGGAAAATACAACAGTAAGTCTATCAATTAACCACTAAAATTAGTTCTTCAGGTGGTTTCTACCAAGATATGACTTAACAGACTAGTTGCATTTAAATATGCTAATCTAGTTTTAACAATTTTTTTAAAATTTCAGCTGTAAACTAGATGAGGTGATGGTGTGTGCAGACGCCTCCCGGTCTATTATGAATGTCGGGATTCTAATCTCAATAGCACTCTGCTCAATCTGGCAATTATTCCTACAATTTATTGAACACTATTATTCCTTTAAGTGCGTTTTAGTGATGTTAATGAACTTATGCATATGCATCATACATATTATACATATGCATATAATACGTAATACATTTGCATCATACATATTATAGGTATGTGTATAATACATAATACATATGCATCGTTATGACGTCAGAATAAACAAAACATTTTTTGTCGCCAAATTTGAGAATTGACATGATATATTACCAAATTTGGCGAAACTTTGCTAAATGTTGCCAAGCTTGGCGAATATTTGACGCTAGTGGCTATTTTTCAATGAGTTAATTATTAATGCGAGCCATCTATTTTTATTTTTCCGCATATCATCTGAGTAGTTAAATGATATAACGTACTAATATTTTCAAAGTGCTAATAGTTTCGTCACTGCCCAAAACCTCTGCTATTGTTATTATATTGTACTGTTATTATACTTACAGTGACTATGTTTTAATCGTTACACCGCTAAAACTTCTGTATTATATAAAGAGAATTTACGGAAACTATTAAAGCATTGAAACTGCCAGTTCTCCTTATGATTATTATAATTCTATAATATGTAACCTGTTAATTGATATGGACGTTAGAATGAATCTTCTATAATCCGGTTCCTCGCATTTTAATTTTCAGGTTTCGAATAAAATTAGCTAAAATCTTAAAACCATGGCACATTGACTAATTTTTCAACACGATCACATGAGAAGAATGATAGATTTTCAGCCGGTAGACCTTCTATTCTTCCGTAATCGAGTCTATTGAAAAGGTTAACGTGAAACAAAAAGATATTAGCATCAATATGGTTTAATGCAAATGCAGATATTGTCAAAGGATTTCATAAGCACCATTTCACTTGTACCCAGTCGTATCAGTTAAAATATAACAATTGGCAGTGAGCCCAATTTAAAAAAATACTTAATAGGATTAAAAATTTCCGCATTAGAGAACGAATCGTAACTGCTAAGGAAACATGCATAAGTGAGTTAAGAGACATTTGTCACGAAAGATGAAATACATAACAACACAAAATATATGATGTGCTTAAATGATCGTAAAGAGTTCTTGATTTCTCTATCAAAAGCTTCCGACTTGACAAAGAAATGGGCAAGTAAATTAAATTATGAATAACAGTAACATGATGCAACGTTTAACATGGAATTAATACGGTAAATACTGCTTGCTAGAGGCGGCTAGTACTTTAATATAAAAAGAAATAAAGTATAAATTTGTAAAGCTCAATAAAATAAATTTAGGTATTTTTATGTTAGCCGGGCGCAAGTGGCAAATCGCCAAATACTGTTCCCAACTCTATTGTTCATATTGCATTCATTTCATTTAAAGATATATACTTTTCATTTATCTCATTTAAAATAGATGCATTTCCCTAATTTTATTTAATAGAATATTTAACATAGAAATAATTAAATAAATAAATAAGAAATAATAGCAAAAACCAAAATATTTTATTTGAAAATCAAAGCATTGTTTCTAATTTACACATGCGAAAAATGAAAACTGCTATTGGCGAAAAAACAAAAGGCTAATGAGGAGATTTGCTCCCGGCTAACATAAAAGTACCGAAATTTAAGTTTTTTCATATTAATATAGTTTAGAATTACAAACTTGAAAAAACATACAAAAAGTAGTGATATCCCAACAAAAGTTTTCGGTAAAAAAAATAAAAAAAAGTGCCAAGTTCTCCTTAATGTTTCAGCCAGAAAAAGTAGTGATATCTGAAGTTCGCACAAGTTAAAAGCCAAACATCCCAAATCTTTCATTGAAAATGGCTTCCTGCGACTTGGCCGTTAATGCCTTCGAGAGAGTTTTTCAAATTTTAAAATATGTACAAATGAGCTACATGTCAACTACATTTTTTGATTATTTTAGGCATTTTATGGCACAGAGTACAGAAATAAAATACACATTTGAAAAAAGCATTTAAACAACTTCAGTTTATTTAAATGCTTAGAAGTTAAAAATAACAAAATACTTGTATTCAGGAGATAATATCCTTAATTGCTAAAACATAATTAGTATCAGCTTTTAACAGTTTATAAATCGAATACCGCTCAATGTATGCAAACAAACTATAATAAATGTTCAAACGAAAAAAATCTCTTTCGTCAATACACAAGATTTCAATATTATACAATAAAATATAATGTAACATATTGTGAGATTTGAAGTAAGTAAATTTTGTTTTATTTCTTGGGTTTTACGTTAATGACTTTAGCTTTACACCGTACAAAATGGCAATTAAACCAAAAGTGGACTAAATGATCTGTAATCAAAACTAAGGTTTGTTGAAACTGAATGGTAGTTATCAGAAATCTTTTACTTATAATGTCTTTATGTGAATTTGCCTCTTTGCATTCTAATATTACTTTTAATATTTAAATAATTCATAAATGCGTAATTTCCAATCATTAATTTTGAAATGCTGTAGAAGGCATTAACGGCCAATTTGCAGGAAGCCATTTTCACTGAAAGATTTGGGATGTTTGGCTTTTAACTTGTGCGAACTTCAGATATCACTACTTTTTCTGGCTGAAACATTAAGGAGAACTTGGCACTTTTTTTTTTTTTTTTTTACCGAAAACTTTTGTTGGGATTTCTTTTTTGATACGCAACAGGGAAGTAAAAAAAAAAAAAAAAAAAAAAAAAAAAAAAAAAAAAAAAAAAACTAGTCGAATGAACCAGTCTCAAAACTTTCTTCTATCTCATACATGTCAATACTTCACAATTCGTTATCACTTTGCCAAAATTAATTGCCAATCTATGCTCATCATAAGGATTCTAAAAAGATGAAATTCCGTGCATTAGTTCTTGAGATATGACTATCGCTGAAATCGTGTGAATCCAGCAAAATGCAGCATAGCAGCGCCACTTATAGGGTGATTTATACTAGAACCTAATCATCCTGAACTTATGTCAACGTCTAACTGAATATGAAATTTGGGGGAAATTCAAGCATTAGTTCTTGAGATAGAGCTATTGCGCAAACTATCACAAATGCAGCATAGCAGCGCCACCTGTTGAGCAATTTGGACCAACACATAATCAGCGCAATATTAATCAAGGTATATTTGAATCTGAAGATGAAAATTCGTGCATTAGTTCTTGAGATAGAGCTATTGAGTAAATCGTACTAAATGCAGCACAGCAGCTCCACCTATTAGGCGATTCACACCAACACGTAGTCAGCATAATTTCATATCAAGGACTAACTAAATCCGAAGTTTTATGAAAATGTGTGTATTAGTTCTTGAGATAGAGCTACTGCGAAAGTAGTGTAAATCCTGCAAAATGCAGCATAGCAGCGCCACCTGTTGGGCGATTTACACCAAAACGTAAACAGCCACAACTCATATCAAGGAGTAACTGAATCTGAAATTTTATAAAAATCCTTGCAGTAGTTCTTGAGATAGAGCTATTGCGGAAACCCTGCAAAATGCAGCATAGCAGCGCCACCTGCTGGGCGATTTACACCAAAAACTAATCAGCACCAATTTATATCAGGGGCTACCTGAATATAAATTTTTATTAAATTCCGTGCATTAGTTGTTCAGATAGAGCGCCCACAAAATGTGTGTCACATACAGACAGATGGACAGACAGACAGACTCACAGACAGACATTTTGTAAAAACATATTTTTTGGAATCTCTGACACCTAAAACGGGCAAATTCGTTAAAAACCGGAAGTCGAAAATTTTCATGAATCCAATACTTTCTTCTTGTAAAGATAGAAGAAAGTAAAATGATTATTTTAAACTGTCTGGTATCTATTTAGGATTTCTAAAAAAAAATTTCAATGCATATACTATAAACTATGAATTGAGAAAAGCGTATTTTTAAAAATATATATTTCGCTCTTTTTTTTTACTTTCTTCTATCTTTACAAGAAGAAGGTATTGGATTCGTGAAAATTTTCGACTTTCGGTTTTCGACGGATTTACACGTTTTAGGGGTCAGAGATTTCGAAAAACATATTTTTACAAAATATGAGTCTGTCTGTCTGTCCTGCATGTGACACAAATTTTGTGGGCGCTCTATCTCAAGAACTAATGCACGGAATTTTACAAAAATTTATATTCAGTTAGTCCCTGATATAAATTGGTTCTGATTAGATTATTGTGTAAATCGCTCAACAGGTGGCGCTGCTATGCAACATTTTTCAAAATTTCCACAATAGCTCAATCTCCAGAACTAATGTACGGATTTTCATCAAATTTCAGATTCAGTTAGTCCTTGACATGAATTGACGTTTTATGCATTTTGGTGTAAATCGCTTTACAGGTGGTGCCGCTATGCTGCATATTTTGTATTCCGCAATAGCTCTATCTCAAGAACTAAAGCATGGATTTTCAACAAACTTCAGATTCAGGTATAACCTGGATATGAATTAGTGTTGTTTAGTTTTTGGTGTAAATCGCTCAACAGGTGGCGCTGTTATTCAGCATTTTTCACAATTTCCACAATAACTCAATCTCCAGAACTAATGCAAGATTTTCATCAAACTTCAGATTTAGTTAGTCCTTGACATGAATTGACGTTTTATATATTTTGGTGTAAATCGCTCAACAGGTGGCGCTGCTATGCTGCATTTTTTGCAATTTCCGCAATAGATTTATCTCAAGAACTAATGCTTGGATTTTCAACAAACTTCAGATTCAGGTATACCTTTATATGAATTAGTGCTGTTTATGTTTTGGTGCAAATCGCTCAACAGGTGGCGCTGCTATGCTGCATTTTTGGGGATTTCCACTATAGCTCTATCTTAGTAACTAATGCACGAATTTTCATCAAGCTTCAGATTTACGTATACCTTGATATCATTTAGTGCTGTTTATGTTTTGGTGTAAATCGCTGAACAGGTGGCGCTACTATGCTACATTTTTCAGAATTTCCGCTATAGCTCAATCACAAGAACTAATGCATGAATTTCATCAAGCTTCAAATTCAGATATACTTTGATATGAATTGGTGCTAAATTGATGTAATTTCTTGTTCTTGTACTATTTAAATGATTTAATTGACGTGATTTATATAGAAGAAAGTTTTGTGATGGCCACAACATACTAGTTAATTTATATTTTATTGTCTACTTTGTGGTGTTTAAGCCGGTTCTGTTTGTAGTGGTGAAGCCATATTTGTGTTAATTTTTCATTCAAAATTAATCTGTTTTCAAAATTTATTTCCCTTTCTTCTGTTTAACGCTAGCATTCAAAAATCATTTCTAATTTAGGTCTAATTTAAGTGCAATCGTTATGCTCACATAAATATTCTTTTTGTTTCTGTTAAAAGCTATCATTCAGATAAATGATTTATTTGTTATTTCTAATTTAAGCACATTTCCTTTCACCGCATATATATTCTTTATTGATATTTTATTTGTTAAACGCCGCTACTATTACAAATCTGTTTACATAATCTAAAGATCATATAGTTAATTTTAAGCTTGCTGGCGTCTCGTAAATGCATTAAAATGCACATAAATTTCATTTTCACTTCGGCCGGTAAGTAGATATTTGTCATTAATTATCCTCACTGTTAGAATTTATGTAAGCAATAGTAGGTTTGCTTTATTATTTCACTTAATAATTTGTTGCCAAATGTGGTTTCTGTTCTTGGCGTTTATCTGGTTCAAATTTTAATATCTCTCCCAGTTTAACGGTTATTTTGTGATTGGTGTATTGGCTCAAGACAGATGTATTTTTGGCGTATGAAATTATGCAGATGGAAGAACACTTCACCTCTGCTCTTGCTACTGATAAGATCTTAAAATTTTGCTGAGTAATGGGGGGCCCACCACTAATCTTACATCTTATCCTTCTGTTTTCTTAGAGTAAAGATTTTTTTCCATGGAACTTTCTCCTCAATTATTGCCTGGTGGACATCCGTTACAGGAAATGAATCCATGACTGGGGTTTGCGAAATATAGGTATAAACATACGCAGGGCTTAATTTCTAAGAAAAAAAGTACCGGAGCCCTAATATTATGTGGTATCGGTACTACAATTGTACCGTTTCCCCCCACTCTCCCCCCTCTGTCACTCCAATTTGCATATTTATATTTCGTACATTATTTGCAAAATTTAAAGCATTTTTTTTCTTTAGCAAAATAAAAAAATTTTAAAATATCAATCAGCATATACTTAACTGCCAACTATTCCACTTTTTAGTTATCATTCCTTCCGAATCGTAATCTTTGCCTAGTTTTAGTGTTAATTAATTGCAGAATTCTGCGATTAAATATGGTGAGGATTATGATTCGAAAGTATTGTTAACACTAAAAAGGAATAGTTCGTAGCTATGCATTTTTGCATAAAAATGATTAGCTACAAATTGCACTGGGCTCCGGAGCCCTGTATTTATGGGCTCCGGTGAATTCCGACCAATATTTAAACATTTACTAAAAACAGAGAAGTACCGGAGCTGGGCTCCGGCGCAAATTAAGCCCTGAACATACGTATAAATATACGTATATACAATAAAACGTTTTTGTACTACCAATTTATTCCATATAAACCGGCCTCTAACATCATTATATTCCGATATTTTAACAGCTTCATAAGTTGGCATGTTTTATCAAAACTCCATTGTTTTGTTGTATAATCATAGAATTGTGGCCATAAAGAATATTTGGACATAGTTATAAATAGTATGTATGACCTGTGCCTAGCTAAGATAACAGAAAAAATTCCTTAAAATGAATGTATTAATTTATAATCAACTTCTATGAAAAAGAAAATGTTGTATTTTCATCGAAAACACACCTATGTGTACATAATCTTATGGGGCGAGACTCCATACATAACTCACAACTCACTTTTAGGACGAACGCTGACATTTATTGAGACGAACAAACAAACAAAATACAGATAAAAAACACTCTTCTCGTTCTTTAATTAATTTAAAGGTTATAATTCATGCTTCGTTTATAAACGTCGTTGAATATTTCTGAGATTTTCGTACGTCGTGTAAATATTCAATCTTATTTCACCGAAATATGTTCTATTCTTTTTTAACAAAACCTTGCGTCGTCAAACTCATTTCGTTCTATTTACCTTTTCTGCATTTCCACTTCACACAGCTTCGTTAAGGCTCGTTTTCCTTTTTTATCTCGAAGCGGAAAATACGGGGACACTCAGTCTGATGCAGGTGTTGCTTGCGAAATTCCCCACAAGCGGCCGTCCTAACATCTTCAGCTGCCGCAGCGACATGTGGTAAAATAGAATCTGAAAAACAAAAAACAAAAACCAGTGACTGTTCTTAGGGGAAAAGAAAAAAAAATTAATCTGCACATCATAGTTGAAGTAGCGTAACATCATATAGAGATTTCTTTGAAAGCAGTGACTTGTAAAATATTTATAGCACACAGGAAGAAAAGATTTAAAAAAAAAAGATGTTTTTTTTTTTTTTTGAAGTTTCAGTTTTCGTCAGGTCAAGGTTTCATGTATTCAGCACAGGAGCTAGTATGTATCGGTCCTTCAGTTGATGAGATTTTCGTTACGTCGTAGGTGTCGTTAGACTTCACCTTGATTACTTTATACGGACCTAAGAATTTAGATTTCAACTTTAAACCTGGTCCTTGCTGGGTTCTCTTAATTGCTACAAGGTCACCAAGCTTGTACTTACGGGGTTTCTTACGTCGTAAATTATAGTGCTTGCGATTTTCTTGTTGAATTTCCAGAATATTCTTCTTGACTTCTTTACGGAGCTCTTCTCTGTCTTTCATGAATTGTTCTTCGACTGCACTGTTTAAGAGGTCAATAATTTGTACATCTTCTTTCTGTTTCATTTTTGTACCAAATAATATTTCAAACGGTGTTCTCTTAATGCTTCTTTGGTAAGTTGAATTAATGACTTGTTGAACTTTAGGAACATGTTTAAACCATTTGGTTGGTTCGTCTTTGGACATTTTAGAGATTACAAAAATTATGGTGGAATTAAGTCGCTCTACTTGACCATTGGCACGGGGAAGACCAGTTGTAACTGTCTCGTGCTTTATATTTTCATATTGACAATAATCAGCAAATTCTTTGCTTGTAAATGCAGGACCTTTATCGCTAATGATGATGGAAGGATTGCCAAAAGTATGACTTTGTTGTCGTAGTTTTGATATAACTTCGGTAGCAGAAGTACTTTTACATGGATACAACCAGACGAATTTAGTAAATGCGTCTATTAAAGACAAAATATGTTTATAATTTTTGTTGGTTGTTTCAAGAGGGCCTAAATGATCAATGTGGTAGGTTTGGAGAGGAGTCTCTTCTTTAGGTAAGGGATGCAATTCACCTTCTTGTTTTCCACGTTTGCGATTATACAAAAGGCATGTTACACAATTTGCTATAATTTTATCAATTTTATTTGACATATTAGGGATGAGAAATTCTTCGTTAAGGAGTTCTTCACAGCGTTTACGGCCAAAATGTCCTTTGTCATGAACGTGTTTAATGACATTTAGCTGCATTTCATCCGGCACAACTATCAGATCGATACCTTTATGATTTTTATAGAGAACGTTATTTTTAAGGAAATAGTTGTCATATGGCTTTGTTTTTAAAATTTCTTTGATGGCCTGTATATGTTCGTCAGTGTTCTGTGATTGTATGATTTTGGAAGTAAAACTATCTTGGACGATCATACATATTGGATTTCTACTTAAAGCGCCGACATGGCGCATGCGTGTACCTTGTCTGTGTTCGATTGTATAGTTATAGTCAGCTAACATTAAAGCCCATCGAGCAATCTTGGTGCAAAGATCTTTTTTATTCATAGTAAGGGCGAATGCGTTGCAATCTGTGACTATCTTGAAAGGAATACCTAGAATGTAAACGCGAAATTTTTTAAGGCCTTCTATGACAGCTAAAACTTCTAATTCATAACTCGAATATTTACGTTCGGCATCTGTGGTTTTTTTGCTCATAAAATAGACAGGGTGAAATTGATTGTCAATAGAAGACTTTTGAAGGAGGACTGCTCCGTAACCGTCAATAGATGCATCACAGTGAACTTCTGTTTCGTTACTAGGGTTATAAATGCTTAAAACAGGACCTGAAGAAAGGGTGTGTTTCAGCTGATTAAATGCATTTCGTTGCTGGTCGCCAAAGTGAAATTTAGTGTCCTTTCTAAGAAGATCTGTTAAAGGCTTAGCTATTAAAGAGTAATCTTGAATGAATTTACGAAAATAAGAAGTTAATCCGACAAATGAATGTACATCTTTTATACTTTTAGGTTCTGGGAAATTAAGGACAGCTTTAGTTTTTAAGGGGGATGGGTGCAGTTGACCATTTTTAATGTGGTAACCCAAAAAATCAATTTCTCGTTGTAAAAAGTGGCATTTTTTAAGATTCAGTTCTAAACCATATTCGGATGCAGTTGTAAGGACGCGTTGTAATTTTTGGAGTCCTTCGACTTCGTTTCCAGCTGGTATTATGAAGTCATCCATATAGACAATAAGTACTTCTTCATTAATGAGGTCTCGAAAAACGTTATAAATATATCTTTGAAACACTGAGGGTGCATCGCTAAGGCCATAATTCATATATAAGAATTCAAATTGATGAGAATGTGTGACGAAAGAAGTATATTTTCTACTATTTTCTTCCACTTCGACATGAAAAAATGCATTTTTAAGGTCAAGAGTAGTAAATACTTTTACAGAATGCAACTTATCAATAATGTCATCAATTACTGGGAGGGGGAAACGTTGTTTATGTGTTTTAGAATTTAACTTCCTATAGTCAACATACAATCTATATGAACCATCTTTCTTTTTTACTAGGACAATAGGTGATGAAAAATTACTAGTGCTTTTACGAATAATTCCTTTTTCAAGCCACTCAGAAATTTGTTTTTCGACGAAGTTTTTCTCTATTTGCGCCAAGCGCCTGGGAGGACAAGTAACAGGTTCTTCGTTTTCCAGAAGAATTGATAATTTAACATCAGTTGTCTTTATTTTTTTAGGAGAATAATTTTGAATAAGTTCTGAAATTTTTAAACGTATTCTTTCATCGGTAATATGAGATAAATCAAGATTTAGATCGTCTAACACATGAGCAATATTAATCAAAAAATTATTGGACGTATCGTCATTTTCCTCGATTTTTTGCATCGAAATATTATTTCCAGAAATTGTTAAAATACTTTGTTGAATGATATCTGTACCAATAATAAGATCAAAAGATATGGAATAATCTGGGACTACATAAACATTAGTTGTATAATTAAAATCATCTATCATAATGTCCGTAGAGAAAAAACCTAGGGGTTTGATTATAGTATTTCCTAATCCAGTTAATGTGATAGTTGAATGTTCAAGGTTCGAAATTGTAGGGAGTTTGCGATAAATACTTTCCTTTAGCAAACTTCTTTCACTACCTGTGTCTACCAATGATGTAACATTTACAGACGAAATAATGACTTGTTTGGTCATGAAAGTGTTCGACGTGACAGTGGAAACATTGGAGGGTTCTGACTTAACTCTAGGCCTCCTTGGTTGATCACATTGAGCCGATTTATGGCCAAAATTCGAGCAATTAAAACAACGAGGGCCTTTATCTTTATGTCTGCATTGGCTACTTTTATGATTCGACAAACCATAATTAAAGCAAAAAAGATCAGATTTTGGTCGAAAGGAACGCTTTCACTGGCATTTCAGGTTTGACTTTACGAAATTTAGTGTTTTCAAAGTCATGTCGAATTTTGTCATAAATTTTGAGCTTTTGCTTGAATTCTACAATGGATTGGCATCCATATAACATTGATTTTCTGAAAACAGGTCGGGTATACCATTTATGATGTATTGCATTAATGCGGAATCCTCGATTTTACCACGCGAGCATATTTGTTTCATGATAAGAAAATATTCTTCTATTGATTCATTTTCTTGCAATTTTCGTTTATTTAATATATCATGTAACTCGGCAGAATTATAAGTGGTGCTAAATTCTGATATTAAGAGTTGTTTAAATTTGTCATATGAGTTGATATGAAATTCTGTTTGTGCTAATAACTGGGCTTTTCCTCGTAATGATCTTTTACAAAATATGAATTTATGAAAGTCAGATAAATTAAACATATTAGTAACATCCTCAAAATTATTAAACCATACATTTATATCACTAAAAGAACTACCATCGAAAGGAGGTATTACACTTTCAATATCAGTAAAATTAATAGACGATGGCATAAAACTTTGAACTGGAAATTGCTGCTGTTTGTCAAAATTTGATAATTCAGTGTTATTACTTGAAGTCATACTATTTGAAGGCAGTTCGGGTTCCGAGTCAGTGTCACTTTCATTTTGTATAATATTATTTTGTAGTAAGGTCAAGTCTGAAAGGTATGTAACTAATCGGGTTGCGAGATCGTTTAAAGATCCCTCATTATCAATACAAAGTAGATTGCACACTGTAATCAGATCATTTAATGAAAAATCAGTTTGAACTTTGGTTATTTTATTTTTGAATTCGGTGCTGTCGGTTTGAAAACCGAAACCAGTAAAATCACGTATTCTCTTTCTATTAGATCGATCACCGTCAGCATCAAATAGGAATTTATGCAGCAATTTAATTTTATGCGTTCGTTCGTTTTTAAATGCAACTTCCAGTTCAGGTATCTCAACTAACTTCATAATAAAATAATAATAATGAACTCATTGTTAGGATAATATCCGGCTTGAATATGATGAATAATTCTAATTAGTAATACTGGTGGGTTAACTGTCACTCTGACACCAATTTATGGGGTGAGACTCCATACATAACTCACAACTCACTTTTAGGACGAACACTGACATTTATTGAGACGAACAAACAAACAAAATACAGATAAAAAACACTCTTCTCGTTCTTTAATTAATTTAAAGGTTATAATTCATGCTTCGTTTATAAACGTCGTTGAATATTTCTGAGATTTTCGTACGTCGTGTAAATATTCAATCTTATTTCACCGAAATATGTTCTGTTCTTTTTTAACAAAACCTTGCGTCGTCAAACTCATTTCGTTCTATTTACCTCTTCTGCATTTCCACTTCACACAGCTTCGTTAAGGCTCGTTTTCCTTTTTAATCTCGAAGCGGAAAATACGGGGACACTCAGTCTGATGCAGGTGTTGCTTGCGAAATTCCCCACAATCTTTATATACTTTTAAACCTATCAGGAAGTGAAGGAAAAATCCCTTACAAAATTTTATCTTTACGTTATGAATCAACGTTAAATTAAATGAACGTGCGTAAAAAATCATCTTTAAAGCTATTCTCAAATCCAAACTAACTATTTCCTGACACATTTTTGAATTCCTTCTCGTTCGCAAACATATCAAATTGGCAGGTGTTCTTGTTAAGAAATTATGTAATCAAAATGTTTTTTCTGATTTTATTTAAAGGCAAGAGATTTTTCCGAAAATGCTATCGAAGTTGGTGTTTTAAACCAAATTTCCAGACGCGACTGCGGAGGAGAGGAAAATAACTACCGTCCGTCATAAGACAACAATCATTCATTAACACGTTAAGCGCCACGTCAGTCACCACAGTGACTGACACTGAACTTTCCGTTTAGAACACGTCATTTACCGATGACTGACGGTTTAAAATATGATATAAAACTAAAAATATATATATATTGTTTTAAGTAATTACTGAAAATTTATTTGAAATTTACTTAGCTTTTATTTATTACAGGATTATACTTTTTTTTAAATTACTTAAAACATTGTAAATTTTTCAGCTTTAGTGTCAGTCACAGTGGCAGTCAACGTGTTAATTTGGCGTGGGCCCCGATTATGATAAATTCACGATTGATTTACGTTTGGTAAAAATTCTATTATAAATAATGCGTTTATAAGTCAAGACAGCGGTGTAGCCGGGATTTCGTTTCGGGAGGGATCCAGAATTTTTCCTTCAGGTAATACATATAGTAAAACCTGTCAAAATAAAATCGCAAATGTTGGTGAAAATTCTACTTTACACAGGTTTTCGTATTAGCAGGTGTAATTGTATAGTACAGTCAACTCTGTGAAATCCGCCGATGTATAATCCGCGATAGTCTATTATCTGCACTGCATGTTGGAATGTAAACAATGAAAATTGTCATTCTAACTATTGAACTCATAAAATTAAATTTGGTATATATATTTTTTTCAGTTATCAATTTTCATAAATGTTTAAATATAAATTGGATATAAATATTTAAATTTGCTTGAGTAGCAAAATTTTATCTCTGAGCAAGAAGTAATGAGTGTTCATAGACAACAGAAAAACATTATTGACAACAAACCAAAACTGAAACTACCATTATGTTGTGTTAATGTGTAAAATTTGTGTTGTATATAATTTAATTTTCCTTTAATTTAAACTTTCTTTAAACTTAGTAATTAAACATATTCAACCAATGTTGCATTATGTTTTTCATT
This sequence comes from Maratus speciosus, assembly GCA_963932465.1. NCBI lineage: Eukaryota > Metazoa > Arthropoda > Arachnida > Araneae > Salticidae > Maratus > Maratus speciosus. The sequence goes on along the minus strand of OZ010800.1, from coordinate 223,507,760 downwards.
TCCATTGCAATTATAATTTTTGTGCAGTTGTTCTTAATTTATAGTCAGACTTTAAAAAATAAAATGTAAACAAAGGGAAGATCCATAATCCGCAAAAATGTATAATCCACAAAGCCCTTGGTCCCTAAGTGTGCAGATTTCACAGAGTTGACTGTACTCTTCTCTATAGCACGATGGAACATCTCCGTTTAAGGCAGAATTCTGCTATAGGCAGTTTCTATTTTTACAAGTATTGTGTATGTATATATATATACTTATTTATGTTATATGAATAGTAAAACATGTCAAAATAGTAATTATCTATAACAGAATTCTGAATTAAACGGAAGCGTTACAAAGTCTTAATATGTATTGCCATACAATTGAATTTGCTAAAAATCTGTCTGAAAGGGGATTTTCACTGCTCTTTAGTGAAAAAATGTTAAAACCTAACGGAATTCTGACTCAAAGGGAAGAGTTTCAGGATCCCGACGAAACGAACAGTAGATCTCATTGAAGGTAGTGTACCTTAGAAATAAAATTAATTACACTTGTTTAAAAGGAAGCCTGTCTAAAATGGAACATTTTTCCAATCGCTTGCAGTCACATCTTGACAGGATTGAATGTGTATAATAAAAGTATAAGCATAATTTAAACATACATAAAGTATACATAAAGTATAATTTTCGACATTGTATTCGTAACTTTGTAAAAAATGATCGTATGAACTTGGGGATGGTGTCATTCGATTCAGAATTAAAAAATACATAAGAATACACTTGACCTACTTAAAATTTTTTTTAACCCCACACCCTTTGGTCCCTAAAACATGATAAAACAACTTTATTTTGAGGGGACTCATCGTATCGTCATTTCTATGGCCAAAACGAAGTTCTTTCCAAATTTTGGTGAATGGCTACCAGTTGTTTAAAGAAAAAAACCATTTTACATGTACTATATATTGAATGTATAATAAAATTATATAGTATGTCGGAACTTAAGAATAAGTTGACAGAATTTTTTTTTCTTATTTTAGAAAAAAATATGGAGTAGATTACATACATTTACAGTCATAGAAGTCGTATATAAATACTGTAAAGCATTTCCTGTTATTACGTTTTAGTCCGCTGTAGAAAATTTTGTTTTCTGCGATTTTTTGCTTTTTTAACTTTTTTCGCGTACCGCGGCGCCTTTTTTTTATTCTTTTGACATTTGTAAAAGGAATTCGGTTTCAAACTTTTAACCTAAAATAGTAAATTTTGTTCACCGCGTTTTTATTACTTTTCATGGATTTTTAATGCAATTTTCAGCGAGATTCTTAGCTTGTTTTTTGCGTACTGCTATGTTTTTCAATTAATAATTCAGTTTCAAAATTTTAGCCTAATATTATATGATATTTTATACTACGTCATTATCAAAGTTTTGCGATTTGTAATGCGATTTTCATTGCAATCTTTAGCGTTATTTTTTTTTTTCGTTCTGGGGCGATTTTTTGACATTTATGAAGGGAATTCGGTTTTAAACATTCAGAATAATGTGTCATTCGGGAACGAATTTTTGTTAGAATGTTTTTGCTTACTGTAGTAAATTTTGCCCTCTGCAAATCTTTAGTGATTTCATCGGGATTTTTGTTTTTAGTTTTTTTCGTTTCGCGGCGATTTTTCTACATAAGTAAAAGGAATCCGGTTTTAATCTTTTACTCCAATATAAAAAATTTTGTCCTCTTGTCAGTAAAGTTTAGCGATTTGTTTTTAGTTATTCCCGGTTCGCGGCGATTTTTTTTACATTCATAAGAGTAATTCGGTTTCTAACTTTTAGCATAATGTAATAAAAGTTTTTCCTTCGTACTTTTTGAATTTTAGCGATTTTGAATGCGATTTTAAACGCGATTTTATTTACATTCATAAAAGAAATTCTAAAACTTTTAGCCTAGTATAGTAAATTTTATCAACCACGATTTTGGAAGTTTTTGTAACTTTCAATGTAATTTTTAGCCTTTTTTTTTTTTGCGTTCTGCGGTGATTTTTTGATATTCACAAAAGGGATTCTGTTTCAAACATTTAGCCTAGTATTGAATTTTGTCTCCGGCAATTTTCAGTGCGATTTTTTGCATTGTTTCGCTTTTCGCGCCGATTTTTTGTTCAGCTTACTGTAGTAAATTTAGTCCCATATGCGATTTTTGCAGTTTTTTTTTTTTTTAATAGTTTCGCGGCGATTTTTCGACATTATTAAAAGGAATCCGGTTTTAATCGTTAAACTTGATATAAAAAAATCTCTTTTCAATAAAAGTTTATTCGTAATTACGTATAGCGATTTTTGGAATTTTTTCCCCGTTTCACAGCGTTTTTTAAACATTCGTAAGAGTAATTCGCTTTCGAACTTTTGGCCTAAGTAATTTTTTTCTGCTGCGATTTAAAAATTTTTAGTGATGTTTAGCGTTTTTTATCGTTCTGGTGCGACTTTTATACATTTGTGAAAGGATTCCGGTTACTATATCTTCTAATCCACTATACTAAATTTTGATATGTGCAATTTTTGATTTTTTAACTATTTTTAAAGGGATTTTTATCGTTTTATCCACTTCGAAGGCGGTTTTTTGACATTCTTGAAAGAAATTTGACTTAAAACATTTAGCTTAATACAGTAAATTTTCCTCTAGGCGATTTCTGAATATTTATGTGTTTAAAATGCGATTTTCAATTCCATTGTTAATGCTTTTTCTAATGATTGTTAATGTTCTGGTGCGATTTTTTGACATTCGTAAACAAAATTCTTTTGCAAACTTTTAGCTTAATATAGTAAATTTTGTCCTCCTCGATTTTTGAAGTTTTAGCGATTTTTCAATGCAATTTCTAACATGTTTTTTTGCGTTCCGTGATCTTTTGACATTCACAGAAGGGATTCGTTTTCAAACATTTAGCCTAATATATATTACATTTTATCTTCCTCTATTTGTAATGAAATTTTTAATGGGTTTCCGCGATTCGCAACAGTTTTTTACATTCGGGAAGGAATTCCTGTTAGAATATTTTATCCTATACTGTTAAAAATTTTGCAGCATTCTGGCAGGTCATTCGACCGTTTTTTGAAAAAACGGTTTCATAACCATAGTTTAACTATATTCTGACCATAAAATGGCCAGTAATATGGTCAGAATAGTGTAAAATTACGGTTGTGTAACCGTTTTCGGAAAAAACGGTCAAAAAACAGAATGCTGCAAATTTTTAACAGTGTACTGTAGTTTCATACTCTGCGATTTTTGCACAATAATAAAAAAAATCAGGTTTTAATCTGTTAGCCCAATTTGGTAAATTTTGTCCTCTTTACAATAAAGTTTATTCAGAATTCAAAGGCGATTTTCAAAATTTTCTAGCGATTTTTGTTTTTCTCTCGTTTTTTGGCCTTTTTTTTTTTTTTTTTTTTTTTTTTTTTTTTTTTTTGTACATTCGTAAGTAATTTGGTTTCAAACATTTAGCATAATATAATAAATTTTGTTTTCCTCCATTTTTGAATTTTTAGTAATTTGGGTTACAATGTTTTAACCCTATAGTAAATTTTGTCGTCTGCAGTTTTTCAATTTTTTACGGGATATATATCTTTTTCCGCATTTCGCCGCGATTCTTTGACATTCGTAAGAGGGATTCGGTTTCAAACTTTTAGCCTAGTAGATTTTGTTCACCGCGTTTTTTCAATTTTACGGATTTTTAATGCAATTTTCAGCGCGATTCTTAGCGTGTTCACTCCTGCTGCTGTGGTTTTTTTTTTTTTTTTTTTACATTAGTAAAAAATAATTCAGTTTCAAAATTTTAACCTAATATAGTATATTTTACCCTTACGAGATTTTCAAGATTTTGCGATTTTTAATGCCATTTTTAATGCAATTTTTATCCTTTTTTTTTGCTTTTCGCGGCGATTTTTTGACATTCATAAAAGGAATTTGGTTTCAAACATTTAGCCTAATATATTACATTTTGCCTGTTACGATTTTCAATGCGATTTTTTGCTTTTCTCGACGATTGTTTATTACGCTCATGAACGAATTTTTGTTAGTATGTTTTGCCCATTGTTCTAAATTTTGTCAAATTTTCAGTGTAATACAATAAATTTTGTCCTCCGGAACTTTTGAATTTTTCGCGAAGTTTAATGAGATTTTCAAACGGTATTTTGACATTCGTAAAAAAGGAATTTTCTTTACAAACTTTAATCGCGACATCATTTGGGAAAGAATTCCTCTTAGAATTTTTTAACCCCACTGTGAAGTTAACTGTGGTAAACTTTGCCCCTTTGTGATTTTTGAATCTTTAACGAACTTTTTTTTTTCGTTTCGCGGCGATTTTTCCACATTAGTAAAAGGAATCTGGTTTCAATATTTTAACCTAATATACTAAATTTTGTTCTCTTTTCAATAAAATTTATTCGAAATTCGTTAAGCAATTTTTGAATTTTTGTGAATTATTTCGCGATTTTTAATTCTTTTGCACACTGCTGCGATTTTTCGACTTTCGTAAAAGAAATCTTGTTTTAATCTTAAGTAAATTTTGTCGTTTGCAATTTTTGAAATTTAGCGGTCCTTTACATATTACTTTTAGCGCTTTTTTTTAGGGTTTCCTTCATCTGACGAAAACCTATTCGTTTCACTCCTCTGTCTGTCCATCACCGAGCCCGTTCTCAGAAACTATATAGGTTGGAGACTTGAAATTTTGCATACTTATAGCTGAACACCTCACATCAAACGGCAAATCATAAAATTTTGAAAAAGTGGTAATGAACGGACGTTATTAATTAAAAACCCCCAATTATAAGATCGGAAAGGCATTCAACAAAAGCATGGATTTTTTATCAAATTGCAAAAACAATATCTTCCCCAGATTAAAAACAGGTGTCATCATTATCTGCAGACGTATTGGCACCAGAGCAATTTAATCAGATCGCCTGGTTTTTCGTACTAGGATTTTGTAAAACGAATTTTAAACTTTTAAATTATTAAATTTTTTGATTATTTCTTTTTTTACATACGGACGTAAAATTTTTCGCTGATTTCATCAATGTCAATTTCAATCTTCTATCTTAATTACAAGCTGAGATATTAATTATTATTTAACTAATTGGTTTTATATCTATAAAATGCTGCTGGAAATTGCTGTTGCACTATGGGAAATCTTGATTTGTAAAGACTTATAATGGAACTAGTTCTTTTAAATATGAAAATTTGAAAGTAATTCCAATGATCTTGCGTCTTAAGGGGTCTTGTGCTACCATGGCTGTTTTCATTGTAATCCTTTGGGGATGGCTTAGCACTTTAAAACTTAAAATTATTATTCTCTTCTGCATAGAAATCCTATCTTTTTTTTCACATTTCCTTAAATATTTCGGTTCCTATTGGTCGTAGAGTTTAGTTCTCGCGCCAAAATTAGCTCCGCAACGCCAAGCAAACTTTTCCTAAAGATTATTTTATCGTGTTCCGATTTCCTCTAACTGGGCCCCTTTTAAATATTTTTCGATAAGTATGGAATACTGGTTTGCTAACACCCCCCCCCCCCCAACATACACCTTATTTTAAAGGTAAATAAATTTTCTGTTAACAAATTTCTAAAAATTAATGTTAGGAGGCACCACCACCCCGCAGGGGCCCCCAACGTTTCTATATTTTGCAGTTACCCGTCATGTGGTATATTGTAAGAAAGGTCTGTGACCGCTTAATCATGTTATGCATCTCCGGTTTTCATCCCCCCTTTGCTCTCCCAATAGGGGGCACTTTTCTAAATTTTGACGATACCCGTCAAGTGATATATCGTTGGAAAGGTCAGTGGCCGCTTAATTATATTATGCATCTGAGGTGTCCATCTCCTGCGCTTTGCCCCCGCGTGATGAGATAAATATTATTTATTCAATATAAAAAATTTCATAAGTGTTGATGCCACTATTTTAGAATAGTAATTTAGCAAATATCTTACATTGGTGTTTAAGACCGCCAACCCAACTTATCTACGGATAAGTTGTAGAAAGGAGTTTCGTTCAAATACAATTTTGTTAAGTATAGAGAGCGCTCCCTGGTGGTGAAATGTGAAACTAACAGACCGCGAATTTATTTAAATTATGAAATCTAACAACGCGATTTGTTTGAAACTTTAAGGTAGTTTATAACACATAATAAAAAGTTTAAAAATAAAGGCGCGAGAAATTTCGGGAAGGGGGGAGGGGCGTAATTTTTTTTAAAACCTTAACGTATTTTACCTTTTTTAAGGATTTAATAATTATAAATTATATCAATTTGGCTTTATTAATTAAAGAATAAAGTGTTTTGAAAGGAATATTAAACGAAACCCTCTATGCGATCTGTGATCACACTTACCCACTTGTTTCGTGATTCGCTGCGATTCTTCCGCATTAGTGAAAGGAATCCAAAGGAAAACTTGGTTTCTTCACCTGTTGTAACAGAATTTTTTTCTAATATTCATAACGTTGATACAATAAATGTGATTTTCCGAAAGGAAAAACAACGCGAAAGAGATTTTGAAATGTAAGTTTTATTCCTTATATGAGGATTTCTTCTAAATATTAGTAAAACGAGGTGGAACCCGCCGAATTTCGACGAAAGAAAATGTTTACAAAGGAACTGTTGCATCAAATTTATAATACATCAACAACAATAATTAGAATAAAAAGTCCATCTTACACTTGTTAATTTAACTCTCCAAAGCCATATTTTAACCTAAGATTAAAAAAATACTTTTTTCATAAACTTCAACTGTTAAAATTATTGAAAAATTAAACTTAATTCATATACGTCATCAGTAAAATATAATCAAGATAAGTAATTTTGATTAAGTTATTAATTGATGCTTGGTATTACGGAATGAAAAATCCGCAAAAATGATTTCACCTTGACATAATCATAGAATTTTTCTACCCTTACATCTAAACCAAATCAAGACATTTTCCACGTTTCACATCCATATTAACCATTTAAAAACATTTTAATGCGCAATAGGTTATTAATAAATATACTTTCAAGCTTGAAGTCACGTTTGTCAACTATTACAACTTTTCATGTTAAAATTTCCACTCGTAATTTGAGGTCTTAGTATAATCTCTGTACCTGCGCGTAAAAATTCCAGAAATGTATAACTTTTAGACGTATTCAAGGGGAAATATCGCGTTTTATCAAATAAAATTATCGTTTACTTTTAAATATGACATCATTTTCAGTCGCTGAAATATTTTGCCTATTGACTCAAACTCAATATCAGCGAAATGAAAAAATAGTAAAATATAACAGCATCATCAAGGAAATTGTGTCTTTTTTAAAGCGTAGCGTTATTTTCTGTTCAAATTTAAAAAAAAATATATTTTTAAATGAAATGAGAAAATGGCATCAGTAAGAATATAATCAATAAAGATAACTAATCCACTTTTAATAGAAATGAAGTACTTCAGTTGCCACGATTAGAAAATTGGTATTAAAAACTATAAAAAAATTAATATCTCAAAAATAAATTAAGATACAGCTTTCAAACAAATTGCATTTAAAAGTGCATTTTTTTCTGCATACGACGGTGTAAACATTTAAAATGTGGGATGTTTAGAAGTTTAAAAATTTGCAGTAGCGAAAATTGCAAAAGCGAAATTTCATTTCAAATTTCAAAGTGTTGCCATTCGAAGAATGACGTATGCGTTACGCACAGATATGTTTGTCCTTTATAATATAGATATGATAACATTTTTATTCATTTAATTTCAAGTTAGCTATTGTTATTTGTTTTAAAGATGCAAAATATCTTACATAGTTTGATTATTTTAAATTCCTTAAATGTAAACAAATTTTATATATATTTGCTTTCTTTTAAATAAATTATAGTTATCATATTAATTTATTTATTTTAAAAAAGTTTGAGTAGTAGTGAAAAAAGTCCTTCCGGCCAGTGCCGGGAGGAAGAGGTAGCTTTCATAATCCTTATTTAAAAAAAGCCAACTTATATCATGCAAACACACGAAGCTCAATTTAGTGGAAACCGAATATAGGAGATTCAATACTAATTTTTATCAATATAATGAATGAGAATTTCGCGAAATTAGTCAGCTTTATCCAAGCTGCTTTTCTTTAAAGTAACTTATATTTGGCTGCCAAATTCGGCAATTTCTTAAAGTGCCTGTCATTTTAAGACAACATGGTGGATGAGGCTAAGCAGTGAACTTGGTCGAGACCTTAGTAATTGCTGTGCACATGCTCACTCACATCGGAATCGGTTAATATATAGGAGTGCTGTCGCATGCAAAAAATCAGATTTTTCAAAATGTCACCCACAATAGAAATTGAAACTGCTATATCTGAGCCATTTTTTAAGGTAAAGACAAACAAAAAATGCTCCTGAATCCTTATATCAAGATCAAATACTTAAGAAAGAAACCTTTTTCAATTTCTAATTTTTTTGCACCTCACTTTAAAAAAAAATATATTTTTTAATTTAATGGCCGCCATTTTGAAGCAAGATGGCTGATGAATCTGGCCAGCGAACTTGGTCGAGGTGTTGATGTATACTATCCACATGCTATCTTACATCGAAATAGGCGAATACGTGTGTTATCGCGTGACAAATACAAGATCGTTTCAAAATGTTAGCCATGCTAGAAATTCAAAGTGCTATAAATCAACCATTTTTTAAGATATCAACAAAAGAACAAATTTTTAGAAACAAAAACTGCTCCGGAATCTTTGTATCAAGGCCAAACACATAAAAAAAATCTTTTTCATTTTCCAATTTTTTAATACCTCATTTTGAATTTTAAATTTAATTTTTTTTAAATGGCAACCCTTTTGAAACAAGATGGCGAATGAAGCTGGCCAACGAACTCGGTCGAGACATTGGTATGTACTATGTACAGACCAAGTTACATCCAAATAGGTTCATAAATACGCCTGTTATCGCGTGACAAAAATCAGGTCGTTTTAAAATGTCAGCCACAAGAGAAATTCAAAATGCTATTACTCAGCCATTTTTTTTTAGATATAGACAAAAGAAAAACTGTTCCGGAATCTTTGTATTAAGGTCAAACACATACAAAAAAAATCTTTTTCATTTTCCAATTTTTTGGTATCTCATTTAAATTTTTTTATTTTTTTATTTTTTTAAATGGCCGCCATTTTGAAACAAGATGGCGGATGAAGCTGGCCAACGAACTCGGTCGAGATATTTGTATGTACTATGTACACACCAAGGTACATCCAAGTCGGTTCATAAATACGCCTGTTATTACGTGAGAAAAATCAGGACGTTTCAAAATGTCAGCCACGCTAGAAATTCAAAATGCTATAACTCAGCCATTTCTTAAGATATAGACGAAACAAAAACTGCTCCCGAATCTTTTTATCAGGGTCAAACACATAAGAAGAAAATATTTTTTCAATTTTCAATTTTTGGTACCACATTTCAAATTTAAATTTTTCTTAAAAATTTAAATGGCCGCCATTTTTAAATAAGATGGCGGGTGAAGCTGGCCAACGAACCCGGTCGAGACATTGGTATGTACTATGTATAAACGAAGTTACATCCAAATCGGTTCATAAATACGCCTTTTATCGCGTGACAAAATTCAGGACGTTTCAAAATGTCAGCCACGCTAGAAATTCAAAATGCTATAACTCAGCCATTTTTTAAGATATAGACGAAACAAAAACTGCTCCGAAATCTTTGTATAAAGGTCAAATACATAAGAAAAAAATATTTTTCCATTTTCAATTTTTTGGTACCACATTTCAAATTTTAAATTTTTTAAAAAAGTTTAAATGGCCGCCATTTTGAAACAAAATGGCGGATGAAGCTGGCCAACGAACTCGGTCGAGAGATTGGTATGTATTATGTACACACCGAATTACATCCAAATCGGTTCATAAATACGCCTTTTATCGCGTGACAAAATTCAGGACGTTTCAAAATGTCAGCCACGCTAGAAATTCAAAATGCTATAACTCAGCCATTTTTTAAGATATAGACGAAACAAAAACTGCTCCGGAATCTTTGTATAAAGGTCAAATACAAAAGAAAAAAATATTTTTCCATTTTTAATTTTTTGGTACCACATTTCAAGTTTTAAATTTTTTTAAAAATTTTAAATGGCTGCCATTTTGAAACAAAACGGCGGATGAAGCTGGCCAACGAACTCGGTCGAGACATTGGTATGTACTATGTACACACCGAATTACGTTCATAATTACGGGAGTTACAGTGTGACATAGGTCAGATATATATATATATATATATATATATATCAATTTTGAACGGAGGGTGGTTTCGGGGTCTGGGAGTCATGATCGATGAAAATATACCAAATTTTTTTTAAATCGCTTTCCTCCGAACGGCTGCAATAGGTAGCTTTTTTGTAAAGAAAGCTACCTAAAACAATTACGTCATAAGGGCGGCAAAATAGTGCTCGCCTCAGGCGGAAAAATGTCTAGCGGCGGCCCTGTGGATGAGATGCTCTATGGACTGGCTGTGCTGTAGGGGTAGTAATTATTCGAACTATATTATTTCCTTTTGAGTATTCGCGTACTTGAAAATTAGCGTTTTGTAACTGGTCCTTAATTTTAGACACCAGGGTACTATAAAATCTACTCTGGAACTCTCAGTAACGTCCAGGACTGTTAGAAATGTGTTAAAAAGTGTAGAATGCTATAATTAGGATAAATTGAAAGTCAAACCAAAACTACAAAACCATCACATTGATGCAAGACTAAAATCCGCTTCTTCCAATGTCTTAAAATCCAACCTATGGGGAAAATTGGTTTTTACTAATGAAAGAATATTCCCTTTTGATGGAACAGGTGGTTTAAGATGTTACTGACCTGATTTACCAAGTGAGCCATACCTGCTTTCAAAATGTTGTAAAGATTTGAACTGTTTTACAATATTCCTTACAGAAAACCCTTTAGGGGCACAGATTCACTAGATAGGAAAATCTAATGTGTTTCCAAAGCAGAGCAAAAAGTACGGCTAAGTTCCCAAATCCGGCCGGTAAGATGAAGAGAACCAGTCGATCACAATCGATCTGCGACGTTTGACAGTCGATGACACTCGCTCATGCACGAGACCACCTGGCCTTGTCTTTGATGTAACGCGAACGGAAATAACAGACATATTTTCACACGAGAGATTTCATCGTGTAGGTGCCGTGTGCAAAAATGGAGGCCGGCCTCGCCCAGCCATTCAGCGAACAGATGTCAAAGATTTTTCACATGAAAACACGGCGAGTGGCTAAGAGAGTCCACATTGTTTGTGAGAAAGATAATTAGTGAAGATATAGGAGACGATGATGAGCTTCTAGTTAGTTAGTTAATTTCTAAACTCAGGGGAGTAATAACAGGTCAGACCTGTAGGGGAGAAATAATCTCTCCGGGGATTACTCAAGGTTTTCGCGGGCAGACGACCCGAGTGGCGGAGAAAAGCCTTGCGGCACCTCCTACGGCAACTAGGCCGGGACCGAATGAGAGGAAACTGCGGTGTTGGCACAGTCAAAGGGTGCCATAGCAGTACGGAGATATCTCATCTTTAAAAGGAACTACCTTAAGTAGGTCACTCCTAATCTAAGTGAACCTGATTTTTAGAACTCTTAATTATCTAGACAAAACTCTCAGTTACATAAAAAGGACTAATGTATAAAGCTGCAACCTTCTCATAGACTTTTTGATTTTGCATCACTCTACTTCAACATTATTATTTTTGTTGTGTGTCTATAAATCACCAGTATTTTAGCCCAGAGAGAAACTTGTTTTGTTCTTATAAAATAAAACTTTATTTTTCCTTCAAATCTAATTATCACTGGTTGTTTATGCCTCTGAAGTACACCGCCCCCGCTATCGCCTTCATAGAAATCCACACAACGTGTACAAGGTGGTAGCTCAATACTGATTTGGGCAGGCTTTAATGCAAAAGGAGAAACAAGTTTGGTTTTCACCAAGCTGAACTCCTTTGACTGATAAGATGTTCTTGGTAATAATTTTGTTACATTTAAAGATGAACTTATGAATCAGAATTTGGAATTACTTCAAGATAATACTTCTATTCGCAAGTCTGTGCAAATTTCAGATCGATTATCTGAAAACAACATTAAAAAAAAATTGGACATTCCAGCTAAAAGTCCTAACATAAAACCCATAGATATCTTGTGTGTAACCACTGTTTGTCAAATTTACGCCAACAAAAAGCAGTTTGGTTAGATTCTTTAATTGAAAGTAGCCCTTTTTTAAACATAGAAATAAATACTCATTTCCACACGCAAAAACCTACCAAATCCTTCCCAAAATGTCTTTCGAAAGTCACCAGTGTTAAAAGGAAACAAAGTATAAATTATTTACATGTGTAATTTAAATTTTAAATATACTGGTCTTATATACTTTTTTCCACCCACTTGTGTTATGTAGATATTAATTTTTGCTTATTTTTTTTAAACATGTTATTTTAATTTAAAACAAATTACAAAACTTCCATAAACGTTATATGTATGACTGCACAATGATGTTGATTTTTCATTAAAATAAAAGATTTACCGTTTTTGTTGGCCGTTTGGTCCTAAGCTTTTTCCCACCACTGTACATTGAAGTTGCATTAATATTTACCAATGATAAAGATTTTACAAACACTATGATGTAAAAAAGCCCTTTCGGCATGTGCCGAGAGGAAGAGGTAGCTTTCATATATCTCTCTATTCTAAAAAAAAGTAACTACCGCTGTCACCGCCGCCGGTTTTTAATTTTTTGTGACCGGAGGTCTTTCTTTGTTAATATTAAGGAAAATAATGCATACAAAAATATGAAAATCGGTAGTATTATACAGAAATGTTTGATAAACACGCTGATGCAGACAGTTTTCAAATCCAAGAATTATTTTAAGAGATATTTAATGCTAAAGTTGGACAAAATCGTTCCACTAAAAAAGTTTTATAGGAGCAAAAACTATACATCAGAATTTAATAATTTTCAGATCATTTTATACGTTATAATTTTCCGGTGTGCAGAATTAATTTATTTTTTTAATTTGACTCATTTTTCGATGTTTTATTTCTATTTTAAATTCAAATTTTCAGCATTTCGAGAGATATTTTTTACTTATTTTAGAAAATTGTACTAATTTAACCTGTTGCCAACTGTATAAACAACGGAAACAATAATGTTTGTTTCAAATTAAAAATTTATTTACACGTGACTATTATAAATAGAAAAGATACTTTCAAATTAAAATTAAATAATTGCGTATAAAAGGCAGGAACTTATTGAAAATTACGTCATAAAAATTATACACGTGAATTTTAAAAGAGAAAGGACATTGTAAAATAATAAATTCATTAACATGTTTTAGACGTCTTAAATACGAGAAATTACGTCATATTTACGTCACATTACAGTTATTACATAAAATGAACACAAAATAACATTACAAAACAGTTTAAATTTAGAAATTGCGCTTGACATTTATTTGATATTTTGAGAGGATCTTTTCAACTATTTTTGTTAGGAAAGTGCAAATAATATTTCATTTCTAACACAAGTATTTTCACGTGAATATTTAAAAGAGAAATAATAGCTTGGTCAAAATTACGTCAGATTAAAAACGATTAATTTAAAATGTCTCATTTAAAAGAACTTTCTTTTCGCTTTGTTAAAAAATACCCGGAGACAAAGACTCTGTTTACTAAACTCCTTTTATATTAGATTATTTTGAAATGTTGTTACACGTGTCTACGTCATCAAGTTATTTTTATTTCGACGTTTTATTTGTATTTTTATTAATGTTGTACTAATTTATTTGTTCTTTCGTTATTTAAAATAAAAATTATGTCAATTTGTCTAATTTGGCGAGTGGTTTGGCGATTTATATAATTTGGCGAAATTGGTCGACTGAATAATCAAGTAGTACCGCAGCAGATTTGGCGTTAAAATTCCCCAGACAAAGAGAAATGAATAGAAATCCGTTTATAGGGAGATCGCCACTGTTTTTTAAATTATAATTTAATCTTTCGAAATCTTTTTAAAGCCGATCAAATTAGCGTGCATTTAGAGTCTATGGTGTCTGGACGGGGGTTGGCGAGCGTAGCTCGTAGGGGGCCGAGCCCCCTAGTCTTGGTTTAAAATTTTGCAACTTTTACTCGAAACTAATTTTATTTAAATTTTAAGAAGCTAAAATGCGACAAACCCGATAAGAGAATATTCGTCAATATTGAATTTGAATATGAGAATTGCGCCAAATTAGTAAGTTACTAGCCGCACTTGGCGACCAGTTTGGCCTCCCTTAAAACTTATGTTTGGGAAAGGATTGTATCATGTTACTTTTTATTCATAATTTAATTTACTTCGACTCCCTTAAATATAATTAATATAATCCCTTAAGCTAATATTAGTTTTTGTTGCATTAAAATATCTCAATTTGTTGATTTTCTGTAAGCAAGTAAACCCTATTGGTTTACAATGGAAGTCTATTGGAATTTGGCGAAATATTAGAGATATCGCCAAGTTGGCATCACTTTTAGCGACTCATTTTGGTCGCCAAATTTGGTGATATCTCGGCAAGTTGACGACAAATGCGGTGGCATTTGGCGACAGAAAAGGGTCCTCTCTATGGTAACCCTCCTTATAAGTATGGAGATGCATTAAATGCTATTCGATAACCAATGGCCGCCATTTTCAAACAAGATGCGGATGAAGCTGGCCAACGAACCCGGTCGAGACATTGGTATATACTATGCATACAACCAATCTCATCCAAATCAGTTTATAAATACGAGAGTCACAGCATGACGAATATCAGATTGTTTCCAAAATGTCAGCCACCCTAGAAATTCAAACTGCTATATCTCAGACATTTTTTAAGATAAAGACAAAACAAAATATGCTTCGGAATCCTTGTATTAAGGTCAAACTCCTAAGAGAATAATATTTTTCAGTTTTTAATTTATTTGCACCGCTTTTTAATTTTTTTAATTTGAAAGAAAATTAAATGGCCGCCAATTTGAAACAAGATGGCGGATGAAGTGGCCAACGAACTCGGTCGACACATTGGTATGTGCTATGCATACAATTAATTCCTTCCAAATCGGTTAATAAATACGAGAGTTATTGCATGACAAAAATCAGATATATATATATATATATATATGGATATATATCATCATCATCAACAACCGTTTTCAATCCACTGCTGGATGTAGGTCTCCCCCAGATTTTCCCAATGTTTCCTGTCTAGTACTTAAGTCATCCAATTTACACCGGCTACTTTTCTGATTTCATCACTCCATCTTACTTGAGGTCGTCTTCTTGGCCGTTTTACACCTCTGGGATGCCACTGTAGGGTGTTTGTGCTCCATCTATTGTCTTGTCTTCTTGCAATGTGCCCAGCCCATTTCCATTTTAGCCGTTTAATTCTTTCAATGATGTCAAAAACTTTCGTCTGACTTCTTATTCAGGTTATTCTTTTTTTGTCTCTTCTAGTTATACTTAGCATACATCTTTCCATACTTCTCTGTGTTGTTTGTAATCTTTGTACCATCCGTTTTGTTAGCGTCCATGTTTCTACTCCATAAGTTAGCACAGGCAAAACACATTGGTTAAAAACCTTTCTTTTCAAACAAAGTGGCATGTTACTCTTCAGAATAATATTGTTCTTCCCTAAAGCACTCCATCCATTTCTTATTCTTCTATTGATTTCATTCATGATACTATTATCCGATGATATTTCCTGCCCAAGGTACACATAACTTTGCATTTCTTTAATGTCAGTGTTGTTATAGACGATTTTCTTTTTTGATGCAAATGAATTGAACATCACCTTAGTTTTTTCCATGTTTATTTTTAATCCCACATTAATGCTAGCTTCTGCCAAATCTTTTAGCATATTTTCCAATTCTTCAGGACTGTTACTGAAAATTAAAATGTCGCCAGTGAATCGGAGATGACTTAAATATTCCCCATTTATTCTAATCCCTTTGTTTTCCCAATCCAGCTTCTTGAAAATATTTTCTAAGACAGCAGTAAAAAGCTTAAGACGAAATGGTGTCTCCTTGCCTTGCCCCTCTTCCAAGCTTGATCTTTGCTTTTCCTTTGTCCAAGCGGATGGTTGCTGTTGCTTTCTTGTAAATCTTCTTTATAATATTGATGTAAGGTTTGTCTATACCAATATCCTCCAGAGATTCTACTACTGCTGATGTGTAGACCGAATCAAATGCTTTTTCATAATCAATAAAGGCAAGGCAGAGAGGTAAATTATATTCCTTATATTTTTCTAGGAGTTCCCTTACCGTTTGGGTTGAGTTGATTTTTGACGGCCGATTATCAACTCGAGGGATATAGGCCCTAGGGGGAATGCCCTCCGTGGGGGTCTTTCTAAGGGAACCTAACCCATATTTACGCATTCCTTTACCGTTTGGATATGATCCATTGTGCTGAATCCACTTCGGAATCCTGCTTGTTCTCTAGGTTGACCTGAGTCCAGAGCTGATTCAAGTCTTGTCGTTAAAACTTTGGTGAAAATTTTATAAATCACTGATAGTAAGCTAATCGGACGGTATTTTTTAATGTTTCCCTTCTCTCCTTTCTTGTAAAGTAGCACCATCACAGCATTATTCCAATCTTCTGGATCATCTGACTTCTTGAGACATTTGGAAAACAGTAAGGATAGCATTTTTGCAAATTCTTCTCATGCTTCTTTGATAAGACCGATTGTAATTCCATCTTCTCCAGGGCATTTACCTTTTTTCATAAATTTAACGGCTTGTAAAACTTCGTCTATCATCACTGGGATTATGGCTTCGGTTTCTGTTAAGTTTTCTCGTGGATCACATAGGTTGATTTCCCTTTGATCTTCACATTTATATAAATCGTTATAGAATTTTTTGACAATGTGTACGATTTCTTTATTGATTTGGGTGATTGTTCCATTTGCCCTCTTTAGTGCAAAAATACCTTTTCTTCCAACACAAAGTTTGCGCCTAGCTGATTTTAAACTTTTGTTATCTTCTAGAACTTTCTTGACACGATCAGAGTTAAAATTTATTATATCTTCTGTAACACATTTTCTTACCATTTTACATAATTCAGCATATTCAACTCTTGATTTAGGATCGTTTTTCTTCATTTTAAATTCGCTGCCTTTCTTCATCAATCTTCTTGTTTCTTCTGTTATTTTCTTTGTCTGCTTTACTTGTGCATCGCCGGCTATCTTCTTTGTAATATCTTTAGAGTATTGGTTAGTTTCTTGTTCACTACTGTAACATCTTGCTCTTCTTCTAAAGTTGATTGAAGTATTTGGAAACGATTTTTAAGTTCCAAATGGAATTCTTCTTTATGTTTCTGGAGATTTATTATATCAATTGATTTCTTTTAGTGTTGCAAAAGCTTCAATCTTTCCACTTTAGTATTTAAAAGCAGTTTGCATCCAACCAACCTGTTATCACTTCCTGTATTGAAGTTATTGAGAACGCTGCAATCCTGAATAAGATGCTTTTTGTTTGTTAAAATGTAGTCGATTTCACTTGTTGAGCCATTTGCACAACGCCATGTCCCTTTCCTTT
The DNA here is from genome assembly GCA_963932465.1 of Maratus speciosus. Taxonomy (NCBI): domain Eukaryota; kingdom Metazoa; phylum Arthropoda; class Arachnida; order Araneae; family Salticidae; genus Maratus; species Maratus speciosus. The sequence continues at coordinate 223,490,228 of OZ010800.1, read as the reverse complement.
GTGGCTTTTTCTTGAAAAATGAATTCATGTTATACAACTGTTCACATTCTGCAAACTCAGTCAATTTGTTTCCTCTTTCATTTCGCACCCCATATCCATGATTTCCTACTGATAACTCACCTTTCTCTTTTTCCCCAATTCTAGCAATTCGGGCCCTCATTATTAATTTTATGTAGAATTTTCCCTTTTGATGCATTGAAGCTACTTCTTCATAGAAATCCTCAACTTCTTCATCAGTATAGCTTACTGTTGGTGCAAAAATTTGGGTAATTTGTAGCTTGTATCTTCTGGTCACCTGTATTACTAATCTTGCAACTCTATCAGATGCACTTATCATATTCTACGATGTGATTTTTCCACCTTTTATGGATCAGAAATCCTACACCACTTGTTCTTCCATCTTCTGTGCCTCTGTAGTATAATACATGTTCGCTGGCAAGATCTATCTTCTCTTCTCCTTTTCTTCTTACTTCACATAATCCTAGGATGTCCCAGTTGATTCTTTCTAATTCTTCTTCAAATTCCTGTAAACGATTTTCCGAAGATAGGGATCGTCCATTATACGTAGCCAAGGTCATCAACTTATGGCAGTCTAGCCGAGCCCGGTGATTCTTAGCACCCTCTGCCTTCATATCTTTCTGATCACTGCCGTAACCAGGAACATGCAGATCGCCGGGAATTAAGGGGCGTGATTTGTTTTGGGAATTCATGGTAAAATAAGGGGGATAGGTGGCCAAATTCCTCCACGCTGGCCAAGCGGGTTGGAGGAAGCCCATCCGCGTTCGTTCCTCATGTACTAGGCAAGGGTACTAACAGGCTGCACCGGTGGTAGGTGCAGATTGGCCATTAAGTCTCCGCTCCCAGTCGATTCCTTTAAGTCCTCCTTGAAGGCAATTAAAGGGTATCTCCTGGATAATAAGCAGAGGCTATTAAACAGCCCACATGGATATATATACAAGTACATATATAAGTCATATTTTAACGGAGGGGGGTTTGGGGGTCATGATCGATGAACTATACCAAAATTTTCCGGAAGTGCTTTCGACCGGACGGCTGCAATAGGTAGCTTTTCACTTTTTATAATGAAAGCTACCTGAAACTGAGCGCATAACGAAGGGTTAAATTTATTTAAATCTAGTTTCATATTACATAACATTTGACTACAATAAAGTTACGATCATATGAATAAGTTTAAAACAACAATTTCCATGTTTAATTTCTTCCCATTGAATTAAGAACTTGTGCTGTAATAGATATTGGATAATGATTTCACATAAGGGTCAATCGCGTGAGCCATTAACTCCTCATGCGAATTTTTGAGATAAGGTTTTAAACTTTAAGAAAAAGATCTTACAATTTCAGCTACAGAAATTAGCAATGTAAGAAGCTCGCGCATCAAATATAGTTCATGCTGGAAAAATAGTTTGTTACAATTGTCTAAAACAGCCATAATTCTTTTGAGTTTCTATGTTTCATTTCTCGCCTTTTTTGATACCATATTCCGTCTAATAGTTGCTTCCGATGTCCAGCCGTCTTTAAGGAAGTCAAATTTTTGTAATAAGTTTATTTGTGATGGGTTAGAACTTTTTGGAAGTATTGTGATTTGTAAAAAAAATAATGGTGATTTCTGTCATTGTACTTCCCAAACAATTTATTTTATATGGTTCGAAATAGTTTTAGAGCATTCTCCAAGTTCAGCAGTAAGCTCCGGACTTTGGTATGTGGAATAGCTTCAATTTATGCTTCGATTTCTCATTATTAAAGGCAAAATGTCACCCAAGACCTTCTCCATACATAAAAGTCTTATGGCCACCATGAAATTTCTTGAAGAAGTGTTAAACTGGGCGTCCACAAGTAGCAATTGGTGGTAATGTTGGGTAATGTTGAATCCAGACATTTTTTTTTCGGGGTGGGATGTCTGCAACTCTAGAAGGGATACTTTGGAGTTTCGTGGAGGGGGGTAGCACTTCTAGACCATTAACAAGCATAACGTCCCAAATTTTCTGATTGCACCCTTAAACAACTTGACATGAGGATCAAGAACCTCATCTCTGTATATTTAGGATCAAGAACCTCATCTCTGTATATTTCAGTATTCAAAGTTAGTTGTACTAGCAGGGCTTGAATTTCAGGGCGGGATGGCGGGATTCGCGTCCAAAATAATATCGTGAGCGGGAGACTCCCGTCTAAAAAATTTCACCCTTTTCCTGAAAATTTTGCATTTTGAAATTGCGATTAATTTCCGCAAACGCCTTGCAAATTTCCCGATATTTTCGCGCGACTAATTAACACATTTTGCGTTTTTTTTTTTTTTTTTTTTACTGCGAAAGATTGTTGAAACTGACGAATTTTCGATGCGACCGATAGACAAATTTCATTATTTTTTTCTCGAGATCAGTTGACAAGTGTCCGCGACCGATTGGCGAATTCAGGGGTGATTCTGTTACGAATTTTCCGAAAATTTAAGGCATTAGGTTCCGAAAATTGTGAAAAATCGGTCTTCAGTTCAACAGAAAAATATCGTGAATTTCGACAAATGATCGCTGAAAAAATCAATTTTGTCAATCGTTCGAGAAAAAAATCGCCAATTTCGTCGCAAAGGATTGTGAATAAAACACAAATTTTGTAAAAAGATCGCGGAAAAACGTGAATTTCGTCAGATTGCGGGAAAAAAAACTTCAAATTCATCAAAGGATCGCAAAAAAACGCAAATTACATCAAAGGATAGCAAAAAAATCATAAATTTCGGCAAAGGAACGCGGAAAAAATGCGAGTTTCGGCAAAGGATCGCGAAAAAAGAGAATTTCGTTAAAGGGTCGCGGAAAAAAGCTAATTTCGTCAAAGGATTGCGGAATAAACACGAATTTAGTGTTTCAAACGGCCGCTGAGAAAAAACCGCGAATTTCATCAAAGAATCGCGAAAAAAAAAACGCGAACGCGAAAAAATACGAATTTTGTCAAAGGATCGCGAAAAAAGCGCGCAATTCGTCAAAGGATCGCGTAAAAACACGCATTTCGTCAAAGGATCGCGAAAAAAACACGAATTTCGTCAAAGAATCGCGCAAAAAACTCGAATTTCGTCAAAGGATCGCGAAAAAAACTCGAATTTCGTCAAAGGATCGCGGAAAAACGGCAAATTTCGTCAAAAGATCGCAAAATAACGGCAAATTTCGTCAAAAGATCGCAAAAAACGGAAATTTCGTCAAAGGGGCACGAAAAAACACATAGCTAGTGCTGGGAGTGATCCCCCCCCCCATACCCTCTGTTGTAACCTTTCAGAAAATTTGCTGTCAGTTTCAGAATTTTTTTTTTTTTTTTTTTTTTTATACTCAGAATCACTCCTGCATTTTGCATCATTATTCTGAGTTGTTGGTTTAAATTGCTTCAATGGTATTCTGTCATGCCTGTATTACTACAGACATGACAAAATAATTAATGCAAATCTTTAAAAAGCACGTAAAATAACAGTGGGTTTCATATTTTTTTCTCCCTCCCAAATAGCTCAACTCCCCTCCATTTATAAATGTTGGTAGGGAGACTCCCCTCCTCTGAAAAATCGAATTTCAAGCCCTGACTAGTAAAAATGAGTAGGTCAGTGTGGTCATGCAAAATGATGCCCATACCATGATTCCATGACCTTCGTATCGATGCTTTTCACGGATGTTTGCAGCCTTATTGCGTTTATTTTTCCCTCCATATGGTAACGCGTCTGTAATAACTCTCCAAACAAAATCAGGATTCATTCAGAAAGCTAACTCGGTTCCAGTCCGCGGTACTCCAATGACGATGATGTCTGCATCACTTTAACCGGCTGCCGGAGTTAGTGAAATCATGGGTTTCCTTGCATGCAGTCCTTTTTTATGTAGCCTGTCACTCACTGTATATCTGGATTATCGAATTCCTGTTGCTGTAGCGAACTCCCTTCCCAGATAGCATGGACATTAGCAGCAAGTTTGATTTTTTTCTGACATTATCTTGCCATGACAAATTTGAATTGAGAAATTCGCAGCGAATTTCCCGCAAGGTCAAATCCCCCTCATCCCCTATACTTGCATGAGTAGTTTGTTGTGAAACTGATGGCAAGACTGTCTTTAATTGACGAAAGTGACGAAAGCAAAAAATCCCTCTGTTGAGAGAATAGACAATCAACAGATACGCAGAAATTTTTTTCGGTTGGCACCGCTTTTTCTAAACGCTATACTTATCAAATACCAAAAAAAGGCTCGTATGGAAAACTATAAATATTACCTTAACTTGTTTATGGTGGTGAGAACGATGCATGCACTTTCTGACGGTGTGTTCGCGTCAATAGACCTGAACAGGTCTATGGACCCCTCGGAAGGGGTTAAATTTGTAGTGTAACAGTTGTAAACAGAGAGTAGGGCGTGGAAAGATTCCTACTTTGCAGTATGTTTGATTAATTGTTTGCCGTTAATTTGCAATAAATTTGATGCAGCATGAATTTAACTTGCACGACAAGTTAGCTGCAAGTTCAAAGAGTGGTGACTTCGGCGTTTGCGTTATCTTGCTGCAGTCTTGTTATGAACTTTCAGTCTTGTCATGCTGAGGTTGCTGCAACTTTGCAGGTTTTCAAAGCAAGACTGCTGCAAATTTTCTGAAAATTAAAAATGCTATATGGGTTGTAGTCTCAACTGACGTCAGTTGCTTGTTTCTTGTAACAATCGTTGTCAAATAATGATCCTGAGAGTCTACCCAGATAGCATGGACATTTGCAGTAAGTTTGCTTTTTTCTGATATTATCTTGCCGTGACAAATTTGAATTGAGGAAATCACAGCAAATCTCTCGCAAGGTGCGCTATCACCCACTTGCATGAGTAGTTTGTTGTGAAACTGATGGCAAGACTGTCTTTAATTCACGAAAGTGACGAAAGCAAAAAATCCCTCTGTTGAGAGATATTACAATCTGCAGATACACAGAAATTGCAGAAATTTTATTCGGCTGGCACCGCTTTTAGGTAGCTTTCTTTACAAAAAGCTACCTATTGCCGCCGTTCGGAGGAAAGCGATTTCAAAAAATTTTAGTATATTTTCATCGATCATGACCCCCAGACCCTGAAACCACCCTCCGTTCAAAATTGATATATATATATATATATATATATATCAATATATATATATATATATATATATATATATATATATATATCTGACGTATGTCATACTGTAACTCTCGTATTTATGAACCGATTTGGATGTAATTTGGTGTGTACATAGTACATACCAATGTCTCGACCGAGTTCGTTGGCCAGCTTCATCCGCCATTTTGTTTCAAAATGGCGGCCATTTAAAATTTTTAAAAAAATTTAAAATTTGAAATGTGGTACCAAAAAATTAAAAATGGAAAAATATTTTTTTCTTATGCATTTGTCCTTTATACAAAGACTCCGTAGCAGTTTTTGTTTTGTCTATACCTTAAAAAATGGCTGAGTTATAGCATTTTGAATTTCTAGCGAAGCTGACATTTTGAAACGTCCTGAATTTTGTCACGCGATAAAAGGCGTATTTATGAACCGATTTGGATGTAACTTCGTTTATACATAGTACAGACCAATGTCTCGACCGAGTTCGTTGGCTAGCTTCATCCGCCATTTTGTTTAAAAATAGCGGGCATTTAAATGTTTAAGAAAAATTTAAATTGGAAATGTGGTACCAAAAAATTGAAAATTGAAAAACTATTTTTTTCTTATGTGTTTGACCTTGATAAAAAGATTCGGGAGCAGTTTTTGTTTCGTTTATATCTTAAAAAATGGCTGAGTTATAGCATTTTGAATTTCGAGCGTGGCTGACATTTTGAAACGCCCTGATTTTTGCCACGTGATAACAGGCGTATTTATAAACCGATTTATGTGTACCTTGGTGTGTACATAGTACATACAAATAACTCAACCGAGTTCGTTGACCAGCTTCATCCGCCATCTTGTTTCAAAATGGCGGCCATTTAAAAAAAATTTAAAAAAATTAAATTTAAAATGAGATGCCAAAATTTGGAAAATGAAAAAGATTTTTTCGTATGTGTTTGACCTTAATACAAAGATTCCGGAACAGGTTTTGTTTCGTCTATATCTAAAAAAATGGCTGAGTTATAACATTTTGAATTTCTATTGTGGCTGAGATTTTAAAACGACCTGATTTTTGTCTTTCGATAACAGGCGTATTTATGAACCGATTTGGATATTACTTGGTCTGTACATAATGCATACCAATGTCTCAACCGAGTTCGTTGGCCAGCTTCATTCGCCATCTTGTTTCAAAAGTGTTGCGATTTTTTAAAAAAAAAATGCATTTTAAAATTTAAAATGAGGTATTAAAAAAATTGGAAAATGAAAAAGATTTTTTTTATGTGTTTGGCCTTGATACAAAGATTCGGAGCAGTTTTTGTTTCTGAAAATTTGTTCTTTTGTTTATATCTTAAAAAGTGGTTGAATTATAGCACTTTGAATTTCTATCATGGCTAACACTTTGAAACGATCTTGCATTTGTCACACGATACCACACGTATTCGCCTATTTCGATGGAAGAAGGCATGTGGATAGTATACATCAATATCTCGACCAAGTTCGCTGGCCAGCTTCATTAGCCATCTTGTTTCAAAATGGCGGACATTAAATTAAAAAAAATTATATTTAAAGTGAGGTGCAAAAAAATTAGAAATTGAAAAAGGTTTCTTTCTTAAGTATTTGACCTTGATATAAGGATTCAGGAGCCTTTTTTTTTTGCCTTTATCTTAAAAAATGGCTCAGATAATAGTTTCAATTCCTAACGTGGGTGACATTTTGAAAAATCTGATTTTTTGCCTGCGACAGCACTCGTATATATCAACCGATTCCGATGTGAGTGAGCATGTGCACAGCAATTACTAAGGTCTCGACCAAGTTCACTGGTTAGCCTCATCCACCATGTTGTCTTAAAATGGCAGGCACTTTAAGAAATCGCCGAATTTGGCAGCCAAATATAAGTTACTTTAATTAAAAGCAGCTTGGATAAAGCTGACTAATTTCGCGAAATTCTCATTCATAATGATTTAGTATTGATAAAAATTAGTATTGAATCTCCTACATTCGGTTTCCACTTAATTGAGCTTCGTGTGTTTGAATAATATAAGTTGGTTTTTTAAAAATAAGGAATATGAAAGCTACCTCTTCCTCCCGGCACTGGCCGGAAGGACTTTTTTTAAACGCTATACTTTTCAAACACCAAAGAAGCTCGAATTGAGAAGCATAAATATTACTCTATCTTGTCTGAGGTGGTAAACCGATGCATGCACCTTAAAGGTGCGAATGCGTCGATAGACCTGATCAGGTCTATGGTCCCATTCGAAGGGGTTAAGTTTATAGTGTACCAGTTGTGAAAAGTTAATGTGGTATGGAAAGGTTAATAACTTTCAATAAGATTGCAGTATTTTTGATTATTTGTTTGCCGTAAATTTGATATAAATTTGATACAGCATGAATTTAACTTGCACGTCAAGTTAGCTGCAAGTTCAAAGTGTGGTGACTTCGGCGTTTACGTTATCTTGCTGCCATCTTGTTATGAACTTTCAGTCTTGTCATGCTGAGCTTCCTGCAACTTTGCAGGTTTTCAAAGCAAGCTTTCTGCAAATTTTCTGCAAACTAAAAATGCTATGTGGGTATTGTGGCACTTTTTTACCTTGACCTGGCCTGTGCACATTACCAGTGTCTTTAAACAGTTTCCAGATTCTTGACATGATGCTTTTGTCTATTTTTAAGTCTTTACAGACCCCTGAGAGTGTCTGTCCTGCTTCCATTCTCCCTATCGCACACCATTCTCACAATCGATCAAATGTCATCTGGACGACTTATTACACCTAACTACAAGCGAAAATTGTATACATCTACAAGTACAATCTTTGAAATTAGGCTTCAAATCACCCACGACACAGATTTTACAGATTATACACACAGAGTACACAGATTTTACTGTAACACATTTATGCTGTTCAGAGGTGTGCTATAGAGTGAGTACATTTCAGCAGTTTTAATGGATACTGTGAAAATGGACCTTTTCACACGTGTACGGTCTGAAAATTTTGCATATTTCTCTGTAGAGAGAGTTTATCACATTGTCCTGCATGATAACATTGACAATGAGTTACCAACCAATTACCTTTCATTGAATTTCCCTTAATAGAATTAACATAAAGCACCTTTTTTATTTGTTGTTCCTTTAATTTTTCTCGCCAGTGTATTTTGAAAGTGGTAAGAGATAACCAGTCCAAAAATAAAGTTACTTTTATTAATTGCTGGCAGCAGATTTAAAGTAATTGATAATATGTTCCGTTATAAAGTGAACAAAGATAATGGTCACGAAACTCAACGAATGTGCCGTTATTGCGTTCGTGTAAACTCGCCTTTTCCCACAAGTGTCGGCAACAGTTGGTCCCATCGAAGTCCGAGATAAAGAAGTTTTACGTTTAATCTAGTTACAGTACATTTTTCTAAACGGAATAGCAGGTATACTTGTATAGTTATACTTCCGTCTCGGGACATTAAAATGTTTCCGTTTACGAGAGGATTTCGTGTTCACAGAAAACCTGCCAAGAAGGAATCACAATTGGTACAAGTTCCGTTTCAGATAGGTTTCAAACGTTAGCAAGCATAAATATATAGTGTTGTTTTTGTCAAATCTTGAATTTTTTTTCCTTTAACCCCTTCACGACGGGAGCCTTTTACGAAATTTTTAATCTTTTGTCACCGTTTTTTTAAAAACAGAAATTTGTGTCTTCTTGAATCGAAAAAATGTGCTGATTAAACAAGGCAAACTTTACAGTAAAATTTTACTGGTGAGGAAAAACAAAGATTCTGAGCGCTTCATGCGGCACGTATACGGGTCGCTCGTCCCCAAGGAGTTAAGGTAGGTCATCTTCACAGATTTTACTGTAATACATTTATGCTCTTCAGAAGTGTGCTACAGAGTGAGTACATTTTAGCAGTTTTAATGGATACTGAGGAAATGGAAAGTGTTTATAACGGAAACCTGTCTGAAACGGAAAATTTCATAGTCCCGGCGAAAAACATACCTTTGAATTATATCTTCTAAGATAAACACTTGTATAAAGCGGAATTTTTCTTAGGTTCTTTGTAAGTCCATCTTCGTAGCCGTTTTTACTGTTGCACCCATGATTCAATAAACCGGTTCTTTGTTCCGGGGAGTTGAGAACAGTCTCATTGGGTATACCCTTTTTAAAGCGGGGGGCGGGGAGATGTAGGTCTGCGTGCAAATCTTTTCGTGATCTCATCTTTTTTTTTAAAAGATAGGTGGGAAAAGCCTCTTTTTGGGAATCCCTATAAGCGGAAGGTCCTGTTGCATTCTAAACATCACACCGTCCTCCCTTGTGGCCAGATCTGACTGGCCTCGTGTCCTACAGTTGTTGGAAATTTTAAAGAAAATTAATTAAGAAGCAGTACATTTAAGTTTCAATATTTAATGAGAAATTTCTATGTTTATTTAACGATTAAAATGTTAAAGAAAAAAAATCTATAATAATAAGGAAAGAAGTTTATGTGTGTGAGCGTGTCGACGGTGTTCTGAAGAGATCGCAGCACGTAGAGCTACAAAATTTGGGAAGAAAATACCTCTATATATGAAGTTTTGCACCTCGAAACACGATTCTACATTTTTTTTTCATTAGAATTTTTTAATTTAATTTTTAACGTTTTTCCATGTTTTGATGCGATTTTTTCACATTAGTAAAAGGAATAAGCTTTCATTCTTTTAACCCAATATAGAAAATTTTGTCCTTTTGTCAATAAAGTTTATTCGGAGTTCCTACTGTAATTTCTTTCATTTTTCACGAATTTTTCATGCGAATTTTAGTGTTTTTTGCGTTTCTCGTCGATTTTTTAACATTGGAAAAAGAAATTCAGTTTCAAACTATTAGCGGAAATTAGTAAATTTTGTTCTCTACGATTTTTGAATTTTAGAGATTTTTGATGCGATATTAAATGCGATTTTTTGTGATTCATGAAAGAATTACGATTACAATGTTTTACCTCATCATAGTAAATTTTGCCCTCCGCGATTTTTAATGTGATTTTTAGTGGGTTTTTGTTTTTTCGTATCTCATGGCGATTTTTTACTATTCAGAAAAGGAATTTGATCTCAAAATTTTATAGTAAATTTTGATCCCCGCGATTTTTGAATTTTAACGGTTTTTAATGTGATTTTCAATGATTTTTCGAGTTCAGCGTTTATTTTTTGGCAGTAGCAAAGGGAATTTAGTTTTAAACTTTTAGTCGAATATAGTAAATTTTGTCTTTTATATTAGAATTTTAGCGATTTTTAATGCGAAATTCAATGCAGTTTTTAGCGATTTTTTAAGAGATTTTTGCTTTCCACGTCGATTTTTTGTCATTTATGAAACAATTCCGATTTCAATGTTTTACCCCCATTTTAGAAAATTTTGACCCCAGAATACTTAGCTATTTTTAATACGATTTTTAATGCGATTTTTAGCATTTTTTAAGTTCCGAAGCGATTTTTTGACTTTTGGAAAGCGAATTCAGTTTTAAACTTTTAGCCTAATATGGTAATTTTTGACCGCCACGATTTTTTAATTTAGCTGTTTTTAATGCGATTTCAGCGATTTTTTGTGTTCCCCGGCGATATTTTGATTTTTGAAACGGAATTCTGTTTCAAGCTTTTAACCTAATGCATTAATTTTGTCCTCGGCAATTTGTGAATTTCAGCGATTTTTTGACATTCATGAAAGATTTCCGATTATAATGTTTTACTCCATTATGGTAAATTTTGACCCCGACGATTTTTTAATAGTAAGCAATTTTTAATGCGATTGTCAATGAGATTTTTAGCGTTTTTTTCAAGTCCTGCGGCAATTTTTTGACATTCATAAAAGGAATTCGGTTTCAAACTTTTAACTAATAAGTAGTGCGGTTTTGCCGGTTTGGGGCCACCCGCGTTCCCGCGGTGTAGGATGTGGAAGTATGGGGAGGTGTCCTGTGGATGCTTGCGCTATGTGCAGAGCGCGCGCTGATAACAGTCGGTGGAGTTGGAAACGCATTTCGGTGGAGGATATAATAGGGAGGCGTGTTAGAGTATGCTGTCTGGAAATGAAAGTAGAAAATATTTGACGGTACTATTTTTGGAAGATATCATCTTACAGTAGAATGCTATTTTATTTATTGTGTGGAGATAGAAAATTATCGAGGAAATATTTTTATTTTGCAAACTTTATTTAGTGGAGATAGAATTATTTTACGAATTTTACTGCGCGATGTATGAACGTTGTGAGTTCCTTGTGAGAGGGCCACATATTCAGCTTCTGCCGACGATAACGTCACACATGTTTGTTTTCTCGAGAACCAAGAAATGTAGCTATTGCCCAAGAAGATTACATTTCCTAAGGTGGATTTTCTGTCTGTAGCATCTTGACCCCAGTCTGCATCGGAGTATGCAACTATATTAGGATATTCTTTTGAAGAAATGTGGAGATCAAGGTCTTTCGTGGTTTTTAAGTACCTTATTACGCTCTTAACAGCATTCCAGTCCTTTTGTCTTGGATTATTGCATCTTCGACTTAGTATGTGTGCAGGAGCAGTAATGTCAGGTCTTGTGCATGAGGAAATATATAAAAGACTTCATATAGCTTGTCTATAATTATCATTTGATGATAAAAGATTTTCTTCTAATAGTTAGTTTCCATTGGGGTATAACTTGGTTTGGCTTCTTCAAGTTGAAAATCTTTAACTAATTGATTTATTTTACTTCTTTGTGAAAGTAGATAACTTCCATCTTCTTTTCTGTAAATTTCTATACCTAAGAAGTATTTTGCTTCTCCTAGTGATGGTATGGGATAAGATTTCTTTAAATAATTTATTACTTCATTAACTTCATTTTCATCTTCTGAGCTTATCAGCATATCATCTACATATTGTATGAGATTCTTCTTTGATTTTTCTTTTATGAACATACACGGATCAGCTTCACTTTGTTTAAACCCATATGCCTCTAGAGTATTCTCTATTTCTTCATTCCAGCACTTGGCAGCTTGTTTAAGACCATGTATAGCCTTAATTTATAGACTTTGTCTTTATTTTCTTTATCATGAAAGCCTTATAATTTTTCATTATCTAGTTTACCATGTAGAAAGACTGTTTCAACATCTACTTGAAATACTTTGGCTAAGCTACCCAGGTCAGAAAAGCTCTAATGGTTGTATGTTTGACGACAGGAGAGAAGGTTTTATCATAATCAGTGCCTAGTTTTTGAGTGAAACCTTCAGCAACTAATCGTGCTTTGCATTTTATTTCTTTTCCTTTTTCATCACGTTTTGTTTTGTAAACCCATTTACAGATATTGGCGTACTTGCCTTTGAGTAAAGTAACAAGCTCACATACTTCATTTGCCTTTAAAGAGTTAATTTCTTTCTTCATAGCTTGAAACCATTTCTGTTGATATTTTACTGGTAATTTTAAAACAGCTTTAAAAGTTTCAGGACCTTGATTTTTGAAACAACTGTCTTCAGTTTTGTAAGAAAATCTTTATGGTGAAATTCCTTTATTCTTCCTGTTAGAAATTCTTTCCATTCTTTCTCCACTTTCTTCTGATGTTGGGCAATCTACTGATTTTTCATCCGTTTATATTTCTTCTGCCATATTTTCTATTGAGATAGCTTCACAATCATTTTCAAGATTTTCTTCTGAAAAACTGAAATGCATTAAATCTGAGGTTCGCTCTTCAAGATTCTCTTCAAAGACATTTTCACAGTTCATATTTTCAAAAAATTTCACTGTTCTGCTATCAATATTTTTCTACTGCCTGTGTAAATTCGGTATCACTTGCTTTTTAAATCGTAACCAACAAAGTGGCGTTTTCGTCAAATTTTTGGCTCTTCTGTTTATGAACATACACATATGCTGACACAACGTGGCGTAGGAAGGGAGGGGGATGGGGACCCGAATGAGGACTCTTACTTAATCATGGATTCAAAAACTTAAATTGTTAAAACGAAATCGCAAAAGGCCATAAAAAATAGAGGATTCTTTTATAGAGAGGTTCGGTTTTAACAGGTATCCGCTAAGACTGTTAAAACATCCCCTGTATGATGCACCTCTGGAGAGCACAAATGCATTATATACGAAAAATGAAACTGTTTATAACAAAATCCAGTTTCAAAAAGAAAAAAATTCAAGTTTCCACGAAAATCACCATAGATTTATGCATGCTAAGACGGAGACCTATCTAAAATGAAATATTTTCCCAGTCCCCTACGATTCCATCTTAGCAGGTTTTACTCTATTACAGTAAAACGTGTATGAAAACGGAAACAGTTCAGGGTCCTGATTTCGAACGGATAACCACAAAAGTATACCTGCTAAGACAGAATCCTGCTCAACACAGAATTTGTTTCCGTGTTTCATTAAAACGCCGATTATTGCATTTAAAAAGAGAAAAAACGCATAACGTATACCTCGATTAAGTGAAATTCGACCACTTGTTTCGTGTCCCTTACTGTGCAATAGGAAGTCTTTTAAGCCTTTCAGGGGCAAAATTACTTCTATTCGTAAAGTGATGAAATCATTGAATGACACCAGATATTATAAACAAATTCATTTGAAAATACGTAAACATTTCCTTCGCGTACTTAATAAAAGGAAAATTTTCATTCAAAATTCTGGTACCAATGTGGCATTTCCCCAGATAGCGTGCACATTAGCAGCAGGTTTGATTTTTTTCTGATATTATCTTGTCGTGACAAATTTGACTTGACAAATTCGCAGCGAATCTCCCGAAAGGTATCCATTACCATCACTCACGTGCATGAAAGTTTGTTGTGAAACTGATGGAAGACTGACTTTAATTCACGAAAGGGACGAAAGCGAAAAATCTCTCTGTTGAGAGAATAGACAATCAGCACATTGGGTGCTACTCAATGGCAAGACACACTCATCATTATTACTGTTATGGAATCGCATTTTTATTTATTGGTTAAGTTAAGGAACCCAGAAAATTATATTTATTATTTTAACTCTACAAATGTAGTTATTTTTTTGTAAAGTAACATTTTATCTATAATCTACAACTTATTTTATAAAAATTCTTACAAAGTTATTTTAATTTACTAAGTTATGCTTACGTCTTCGGCCATTTTAAATTTATATTGAAAATTTTAATTTTTAAATGAATTTTTCTCAATATTATTGGATTTTTCTAAAATATCGCTTTAATTGATATTTATTTAACCTTATTGTCTTTAACCCAATTCGAGTCTATGATTTTTAACACTTTCGGAACTGTATCCCTTACGCAAATTTTATTCGGTTGACACCGATTTTTTAAACTATAAACTTATACTTATCAAACACCAAAAAAAGACTCGATTTTAAAAGTGTAAATATTACCTTTATATTTGTTAATGGTTCATGCACTGCACTTTCTCACAGTGCGCATACATCAGTGCGTAATGCATCAATAGACCTGAAGGGGTTAAACGTATAGTATAAGAGTTGTAAACAGAGAGTGTGGCATGTCAAGATTACTACTTTGCAATAAGCTTGCAAGTCATGACAGAACTAAAATTTCTACGTGTTTGCCGTTAATTTGCAATAAATTTGATGCAGCGAAAATTTAACTTGCACGACAAGTTAGCTGCAAGTTCAAAGTGTGGTGATTTTGGCGTTTGCGTTATCTTACTGCAGTCTAGTTATGAGCTTTCAGTCTTGTCATGCTGAACTAGATGCAATTTTGCAGGTTTTCAAAGCCAGACTGCTGCAAATTTTCTGCAAACTTAAATTGTGTGCCAAGTCCTCAAAGTGTGGTAGCGAGAGCTGTAAATATACTTCGAAGGTGTGAAGTTTAGTATAACTCAGATGTAGAAAATATTAAATTATTTTATTAAGATAAATATAAACAGGTATATTTCTTGATTAAAGCTACTAGATATCACAAACACAACAATAATAATTATAATTGAGTACTGGTGAAAATATATACAGTTACGAGGTGGCAGCTATAAGTTATAAGCCCAAATTGTAGGAGATGAAAAGTTAAGATCAAATTTGATCTATTCGCTGAATCGTTCTACCAAAGGGTAAGTTTCCCTTTCTCCGGCTGAGTCGCGTCTCGCTAACTATCGCCGTCTATGGGTCGCACGTTTCGTTCGCCGACGAAGCTCTGCTCCTTCCCTGGGATCAGGTCGATCCCTAGTCAAAATTCAGAGGCGAAGCATCAGTCCAACTGATCTCTGCTCTGTCAAGTCTCGAGGAATCACTAACTAACTTCTTAATTATTGTCTTATCTATTTATTATCGATTATTTGTCCAGGAGCTCTGTGAATCTGGATTTTAGCCAATCTCCATCTTTTTCTCATCTGAGTGGTCAGCTAGGGTTTTCATATGACCCGCCCTACTCTTGTGCTGCACACCTTAAAGAAATGCCTTTTAAAGCTAAAGTACTTTTCTAGTTTCACTGTGTCGGGAGATCAGAGTCGCTCATGGTGGTCTTGCACTTAAGTGCTTGTCAAAGACTGTCGAACCTCCAATATTGATCATGATGTAACGTTTGCTCTAATGTCCCCGACGGATTAGTGACGGAAATCCGACCATTTCTTGGTCAATTTTGTGAAACACATTGCAGTTCCTATGCTGCGAAACTGTGTGATCTTAGGGTTTTTATATAGGGAATATTGTAATATTCTGGGTCTGTACAATTGCTATGTGAGTAGGGATTAAAATTAAGTTACCCAAAAATGAACCACCGCTCTTCAAGGGATTAATTGCACTTTTTCATTGCTCCTTGTTCGAAATGTGACAGGAATCCCAGGACAAACAGAAAACGTAATTAATACGCTGTGCTATATGGACTTTTCTGACGTCAGTCTCAAACTCAAACACATTCTTTTGCGCTTTAACTATCTTATTGCTAGATAGGGTGGGGGCCATAGGGACCAAATTATGGGTGTATGCTGCGAGGTGTAGGATAAAAATCTTTGAAAAAAAGTGAAAAAGTTGCGAAAAGAATATAAATATAAAAAGCTATTTTTTTTTATTGAGATTGAACTGAATATTGCATTATTGCATTTTCATTGAATAATCAGTTATGTTTAAAATATTTCAATTAGATTTCATTACAAGCATAAACTTACTTTTATTTTAGTTTGACCCTTTCCCAGATAGCAAGAGCATTAGCAGCAAGTTTGATTTTTTCTGATATTATCTTACCGTGAAAAATTTGAATTGAGAAATTTGCAGCAAATCTCTCGCAAGGTATACCATCACCCACTTGCATGAGCAGTTTGTTGTGAAACTGATGACAAGACTGTCTTTAATTCACGAAAGTGACGAAAGAAAAAATCCCTCTGTTGAGAGAATAGACAATCGGCAGATACGCAGAAACTGCAGAAATTTTATTCGGTTGGCACCGCTTTTTGTAAATGCTATACATATTGTAGGGACTTAGATATCACTGGACAAGAGTCTATGGTAGCGTAAGTTATCAAAATCTAAGTCCTTTATTTAGTCTCGATTATATTTTGAATATTTACAAGTTAAACAATATTGGTTTGGGTTCTCGTCAATTTTACAGGATAAAAAGTTCCATCAACGGGCTGCTTCCACAGATATAGTGCTTCAATCGGAGAAAAGACTGGTCGGATGACCATCTATCTCATCTCCACGCTTCGCTCATTCACCACTAGCTCCAGCAAGACCTCCTCGCCAGCGTCCTCCCTCTCTCACTTCCTAACTGCTTCTCCCCTCCTCCCGCGTTGCCACCTCGCTTCTCTCCAAGGCTGAAACTCCCGGTCCTAGGGAAAACTAGCTTTTTCCCTCTTAGCCGATGCCACCGCCTATTTTTCGAAGGCTGAAGCTCGCCGTCCTAGGAGAAATCGTCTTTTCTCCCCCTCAGCTGTTGCCACCGCTCACTTACTGGACGGCTGAAACACCTGCTCTCTGTGCAATCCAATGGAATGTTAAGTTAGCGCCGGAACGAAAATGTACTGCCAGTTCCATTCATATTTGCAGACTCGACGGCACCATACCTTTGTTCAGAGATGAACTATGAGTTTATGAGATTCCTCTTAGCGTGGGAAAGTCCAGAAGACCCTAGGGGGATCTTCTCCCGAATTAATAGTTCGTGAATAAATAGTCTTTAGGGGTAATTAGTAAAGTTCTTACAGCAATCCCCCCTCCAAGAGAGATTTTTCACGTAGCTGGAAAATCTATAGTGAAGTCAGTGTTACACTCAAAATTCGTTCACCACAGAGGTTCATTATTCATTTTTTTCTTTTGTACTAAACACATATAAATTTACACACTTTTCCAGGAACATTATTATGACAATTACAACAATATATACAAAATGTAAATTATTTATACCTTATGATGCAAGCACCTTTTTTTGAGAATTATATACAATTTCCCTAAATTTATTCAACCCTACTTAAGCAATCAACATGCACTATTTCTTTTCCCGGACGGTGCCTGATTGTATAATGATAAGGCTGAAGTATCAAGGACCAACGGATTAGTCGCGGATTATTTCCAGCGTTCTTTTGAAGCCAAATTAGAGGGTTGTGGTCCGTCTCGATACTAAACTTCTGGCCGTCTAAATAATGCCTTAATTTTTTTATCGCATATATTATAGCAGCACATTCTTTATCGCTCGCAGAAAACTTTTGCTCTGGAGGAGTGAATTTCCTACTGAGGTATATGACTGGGTGTTCTTCACCATTTACGCGTTGGGCCATTATAATTCCTATACCGCGGTCAGATGCGTCACTCTGAATGATGAATTCCTCTGCATAATTTGGCGCATATAAAACTGGGTTTTCGGTCAATTTCCTCTTTAAAGTGAGGAAAGCTTCTTCCATCTCTGGCGTCCAACTAATTTTAGCCCTACGTTCTTTCCCTTTCGACGCCCTCGTCAAAGGTTCTATTATTGTGGCATAACTTCTAATATATCTAGAATAGTACCCCGACATCCCTAAAAAACGGCGTATTTCGGTTTTCGATTTAGGTGCTGGAAATTCCGTTATTGCTTGTATTTTAGACTCTGCGGGGGTGCGCCGTCCGTCGCCCACCACATGTCCCAAATATTTGACCGTACGCTGCGCAAATTTGCACTTAGATAATTTTACTTTTATTTTGGCTTCCTTGATTCGATCTAAAACTATTCCTAGATGTCTCATATGTTCATTCCAATCATCGGAAAATATGGCCATATCGTCTAAGTACGGGAGACAAAAATCTTCCAGGCCTCTAAGTAATGTACTCATAAATTTTGAAAATCTATAGCTCGCTCCTATCAACCCAAATGGCATCATGATCGGAAGAAATGAGCCCCAACTAGTCACGAAAGCTGCTATTTTCTGAGCTTTCGGCGTCATAGGGATCTGCCAATAACCCTTCGTCAAATCCAAGGTAGTTATGTAATTGGCCCTTGCCACTCGTTCGACTCTCTCTTCTATGTTAGGTAAAGGAAAAACTTCGGGACGAGTTATTGCGTTAATTTTCCGATAGTAAATGCAAGGACGAGGATCTCGCCCCGGGGCTTCTACAAGTATCATAGGCGAATTATATTCCGACTCCCCCTCAATTATCACTCCTAATTCTAGCATTCGCTTTATCTCTGCTTTTAAAATTTCCGTTTGTCTTGGTGAATTTCGATAAGGGCGAAGCCTTACGGGTACATCGCTAGTCAACTCTATGTCATGCTCAATTAAATCGGTTTTTCCCGGGTCGTTAGCGAAAACATCCCTCCTCCCCCATAAAACTTCAGCTAACTCCGTTATCTGGTCTGACGAGCATCTTTCTCCTAAAGCACTGTCTGTCACTATTTTTTGGAAATCGTATTCTTCCGGGGTGCTAGTGAATTGCGGAACCTCTAAATCGTATTCGTTTCCATTGGGCTCATAATGTTCTTCCATGACTAAATTCACTAACTGTTCTCTTTGAAGGTAGGGTTTGAGTAAATTTACGTGATAAATTTGAGAAGGCGTTCTACGATGAGGTAAATTTACTATATAATTCGTTTCCGAAACTTTCTTTTCCACTGTGCCAGGACCATTCCAACTAACAGAAAACTTATTGGTTTTATTCAACGCTAATACCAAAACTTTATCACCTACTTTAAACTTTCTCTCTACCGCGTCCCGGTCATACCACTTTTTCCTTTCATCTCTAGTTTTAATCATAGTTTCGATCGCTAATTCCTGACATCGCTTCATACGGTTTATTAAATCGAATACATATTCAGTGACTAAACTTTCCGTAGGATCTCCTCCTTTCCATTTTTCGTATAGTAATCTTTCAGGGGTTCTTAGATTTCTACCATGCACTAGCTCTGCGGGGGAAAAACCAGTGGAGTTGTGGGTCACGGTACGTAAAGCCAGTAATGCGTAGGGAAGATTTTTTTCCCAAGAATTTCCGGCCTCGAGGCACAAAACTTTCAGTAATCTCTTAACTGTCCTATGCCATCTTTCCACGGCTTGACTTTGGGGCCTGTGTACGGACGAATGTACCACTTTTATCCCAAATTTATCCAAAAATGTACTCGTGAGCTCACTTATGTAGGAACGTCCGAGATCAGATTGTAGTTCGAAAGGGAAACCCAATCTGCTGAATACTGTCGTCAAAGCGTCAACAATCGTCACAGAGCGCAAATCTTTTATAGGAATCGCCTCGGGGTAACGACTGGATACACACATCGCTGTTAAAAGATAACGGTTTCCGTTCTCGGACAGTGGAAGAGGGCCCACTGTGTCTGTGCACAAACGACTGAAAATACTAGTAACAATCGGGACAGAAACTAACGGAGCTTTCTTTTGCTCGCCTGGTTTTCCAATTTTTTGGCATGGGTCACAAGTTTTAACATAGGATTCAATTTCCTCGACCGCATTTGGCCAAAAATAATTCCTAAATATTTTATCTTTGGTCTTTTTCATGCCTAAATGACCGCCTACATTATCATGGCATAAAGATAAAATTCCTTTCCTGAACTTTGACGGGACCACGATTTGCTCCCTCTCTAATCCCGTATGGTCTGTTGTCTTTCTGATCAATAACCCATCTTTTACCTCAAAACCTGATTTTTTTTCGTTTGCCTTTAGCCTTACCAATTTTAAACTATCATCTTCCCTTTGAGCCTCTCGTAATTTTTCCCCGCTAACGCGCGCTAGACCTGTCTCTGGTTCTTCGGCGTTTGTCTGCGGTAGAAAGCAGTGATTTTCTTCTCTGCTCTCTGCGTCTCTTTCGTTTCTCCTCTCAGGATCCGGGGATTCTAATTCTTCCAAATGCGTTTTCCCTGCCGAACGAAGATTCTCGCTCGCATCCGCCGTAAGCTGCGCTTTCATCGGGCGAACCTTTTCCGGGTTTTTCTCCTCCTCTGTTTCTCTGAGTTGATTTGTTTCGCTTTCGATTCCGCGGCGTGTCATTTGTCGCGTCATTATGGCACTGATGCAATGCGGATTTAATTTATGCTTATCAATCAACTGTTGAGTTTTATTTCCTAACAAATAATGGTTCATGTCGGTATCTTTGTCTACCGTTGCTGCCTTCGTGAGTATTTTCTCGCCAGTACTTAGGTCTATTTCTACTTCCACAACCGGTAAACAACGAAGTTCATTATCAAGCGCCTGTCGGACCCATACTTTTTCTCCTGTCAACTGATCCGTTGTTACATCGTGGGCCGAAATGAGGTCCAAATTTGAGCCGGTATCCCTTAAAATTCTCATTTCCTTCCCATTAATTAATCCTAGGCTAACATATGGTTCGAATGCCTCCTCTATATCCGCGGGACCCGCTACATGATAAACTGACTCAGCCTTTTCTTTCTTTTTTAGCTCCGGGCAAGAATACTTGTAATGGCCGGTTTTTCTACACAAAAAACATGTAATCTCTTTCTTTTTATCGAATATTTCATCCCGATTTTTAGGGGTATCTTTAATTCTCCAATTATTCTTTATTTCTTCCGTTTTAAGTTCCGTTTTTGGTTTACTCGCAAATTTATTCCGCTCGAAAGTTTTGGGAAGGTTTTGAACTTTCGGGGGCCCTGGTCGTTTCATAGTTTTCCTAGCCGAATCATACGCATCTAATTTCTTCGCCAAATCAAATGGAGTGATTATCGTACTCCAAACATCAATGAAATGATGCTTCGTTTCCGGATTAACCTTTCTTTTTAACTGATCTGTGATTATTAGCTCTCTCAGTTGGTCGAAATTTCCCACTTCTAAACCACTTAACCATTGATCAAAGTAATTGGAAGCCTCATATACGTAATCTTTCCACGTTTTGTTTTCGGGCTTTTGTGTCGTAACAAATTTTAGTCGAAAGTCTTCTGCCGAAAGCTGGAACCTTTCTAGTAACATCTTTTTTACATGATCAAAATCGTCGGAACCCGCGGGTGGCTCTCTCAAGATAAGCTCACCCAATTCCGTCGGTAACAATCCTAGTAAATGCGTAACCCATTGACTTTTCTCGATTTGGGCTTTCTGCGCTTGTCTTTCGAATAAACTGAGATAGATTGATATTTCGGACTTATCGGAGTCGAATTTGGGCAGGACTGATTTTAAAGATATTTTCGGCTCTCTCTCATTTTGGCTAGAAGCTAAACTAAACTCATCTGGTTCCCGTTCTAACCTAATTTTCGCCACTTCATGCTCCCTCTCCAAAGCCTTAGCCTTTTCTTCCCTCTCAAAGGCCTTATTCCGCTCTCGTTCTAACCTTTCTTCATTTTCTCTCTCAACTCTATCTTTCTCTAAGATTTTTAGCTGGGCTAGTGCTAAAGTTTCGTCATAGTCCTCTGCTTCTTCGAGTTTTTTAATAATTTTGGCTATATTATCCGACTCTTCTATGCTCGCGCCGAATTCAATTGCTAACTCTTTTAGATCGCACTTTTTCTTACCCGCAAACACTGACATGTTTCCTACTAATTAACAGTTATAAAAAATGCTATGCCAATCATGCAATTATCCACTTCGAAGTCTCTAAATATTTCCCTAGTTGTGGATAATCACAAACTCTCGCGACATAAAAATATCACAACAATTTCAATAATATTAATATGATAAACAGCCTTATCATTTACCAACCAAGTTTTCATATATAACTTTATATATTCTTTGGTATCATTTCTTTTAAGTCAATTGCTCAAAAAGTCTCTTAAATTTTGAAAACATACATTCTGAATAAAATTCACATACAAAACAGAATTTAAATTATTTTCATTCAGTGCATCCAACGATGCGCCACCTCTCATAAGCAATTTAAATTATCCTCACTGAATTATTAACCTTTAGTACAAGTAATACTTATTTAAAACAGTTTTAAGGAACTTTAGAAAATTAATATTTACTTAAATTTCTTAGAATCCAGTTGGAAAAATTTCACAAAATGTTATTATCAAATTCCTTACTTCCTAAACTCTATTAAATATATAATGATTAAAAAACATGTTTGTTATTAACTATACTATTTCGATTAAACCTCTGTAATGAATCAAATAAAGAGTGCTAACCTGAGATATTGTTGACTGCTCTTCTGACATCGTCTTAGACTGGTACAGCTCCGGTCATCTGTAGGCTAAACCATCCGGCGGGCTCGACTTCCCTGCATTCGGGTGTCTCTCGTCTCTTGCACGGCGTCGGATTGCCTTGGGTCTGGAATCCTTGCTGGATTCGCCGAAGACTCTGCTCTGGGGATCAAGGTCTCCTTTCTACCCTCCGTCTGTCGATCTCGGATCTCCGGAACGTCTTACGTCTCTTGCACGGCGTCGGAATGCTTTGGCTCTGGAATCCCAGCTGGATTTGCCGAAGACTCTGGTCTGGGGATCAAGGTCTCCTTTCTAATCTCCGTCTGTCGATTTCAGCTCTCCGGAACCTCTTGCACGGCGTTGGATTGCCTTGGCTCTGGAATCCCTGCTGGATTTGCCGAAGACTCTGGTCTGGTGATCACGAGTCCTTCTATCTTGCGGCCTGGTTGCGGCCCTTCCTGTTTTTTGACGAACTGTGATAATTTATTTTCGCCAGTTCTTAATCCTCTTTAGCTGCCACCACTGTAGGGACTTAGATATCACTGGACAAGAGTCTATGGTAGCGTAAGTTATCAAAATCTAAGTCCTTTATTTAGTCTCGATTATATTTTGAATATTTACAAGTTAAACAATATTGGTTTGGGTTCTCGTCAATTTTACAGGATAAAAAGTTCCATCAACGGGCTGCTTCCACAGATATAGTGCTTCAACCGGAGAAAAGACTGGTCGGATGACCATCTATCTCATCTCCACGCTTCGCTCATTCACCACTAGCTCCAGCAAGACCTCCTCGCCAGCGTCCTCCCTCTCTCACTTCCTAACTGCTTCTCCCCTCCTCCCGCGTTGCCACCTCGCTTCTCTCCAAGGCTGAAACTCCCGGTCCTAGGGAAAACTAGCTTTTTCCCTCTTAGCCGATGCCACCGCCTATTTTTCGAAGGCTGAAGCTCGCCGTCCTAGGAGAAATCGTCTTTTCTCCCCCTCAGCTGTTGCCACCGCTCACTTACTGGACGGCTGAAACACCTGCTCTCTGTGCAATCCAATGGAATGTTAAGTTAGCGCCGGAACGAAAATGTACTGCCAGTTCCATTCATATTTGCAGACTCGACGGCACCATACCTTTGTTCAGAGATGAACTATGAGTTTATGAGATTCCTCTTAGCGTGGGAAAGTCCAGAAGACCCTAGGGGGATCTTCTCCCGAATTAATAGTTCGTGAATAAATAGTCTTTAGGGGTAATTAGTAAAGTTCTTACAATATCAAATACCAAAAAAGGCTCTAATTGAAAGGTACAAATATTACTCTAACATGTTTATGGTGGTAAAAACGATGCATGCACCTTAACGGTGCGTATGCATCAATAGACCTGATCAGGTCTATGGCCCGTTCGAAGGGTTTAAATTTATAGTGTAACAGTTGTAAACAGTTAATGTGGCGTGGAAAGATTGCTACTTTGCAGTATTTTTGATATTTGTTTACCGTTAATTTGCAATAAATTTGACACAGCATGAATTTAACTTTCATGACAAGTTAGCTGCAAGTTCAAAGTGTAGTGACATCGGCGTTTGCATTATCTTGCTGCAGTCTTGTTATGAACTTTCAGTCTTGTCATGCTGAGCTTCCTGCAACTTTGCAGGTTTTCAAAGCAAGACTTCTGCAAATTTTCGGCAAACTAAAAATACTATGTGAGTTTCTTTCACTAACACTGCTTACCGTAACTGATGAATGTTTTCAGTTTTCTAAGCGTGATATATTAACCTTTAACTGATGTGACAGAAATTGTCACAAAACTACTGTGAAGCGGTCTAGGAGACCGCTTCATCGAAAGAAGAAAATAAAAGGCGCGATTAACTCATAGGATGGTATTTTTGTACTTAACTTTTTGTAGAGGACTGCTATAATTAAAATTCATCTATTCAAAAGTCTCTGTTGATATTATTAAAGTTCCAAACGCAGCAAAATTTCGGTAGTGTTTGTAGTTAAAATGAAAGTTACAAGTTAAACTACAAAAATTGAAAAAAACAAAAACAATAAACAATAAAGTGTTGAAAATTCAAGCCCCCCCCCCCCCCCACCCCCTTCCAGGATTTTTTTTTTTTTTTTTTTTTTTTTTTTTTTAGGGTTCCGTACTTAAAAAGTGAAAACGGAACCGTTATAAGATCACTCCTGTGTCTGTCTCGCTGTCACAGCCATTTTACTCGTAAACTGTGGAACGCAGAAAGTTCAAATTGGGCGAAGCAATAAAGACTATTGACCCATATATTTATATATTATTAAACATTCACAAACATATTTAAGAAAAATGTAGAGGGGATAATTATGTTACTTGAAAAAAAAAATCTTTTCTTTGTATATCGAGTGGGATATCTTCTCAAAGCTTTCGTAACACTGAACTCAAAAATATATTTCTTTTAGTTTTAGTTATTATATTTTCAGAGATATCGTCCAAAATGTAGTGTAAAAATATGTTCCTCCCCATCTATTCCGAATCTACTCAAACTAAAATTATGAAAAAATTAGAAGTAGTAGACGTTAACTCAAACCTTGCAGGAAAATTATAGCGATTACCCTAGGTCATACAGATTTTCAGAAAAACGCATTTTTCCGTTACACACAAATTTCGATCTACAGGCATTCAGCAAAGGTGTTGAGGAGCGATGAAGGTACCTCTCGTAGCAGAAGTATAAAAGCATTGTTGACATTGAGTTTCGAAAAAAATTGTCGGTCATTAACCAAGATATTAACCCTTAAAGATACGGACAGTTTGGACATACATAATACCAAGGGTGGGGTACTCTACACAGTTAAAACTTTGCAGCATTCTGGCAGGTCATTTGACCGTTTTTTCCGAAAACGGTTACACAACCGTAATTTTAACACTATTCTGACCATATTATTGGCCATCTTATGGTCAGAATATAGTTAAATTATGGTTATGAAACCGTTTTTTCAAAAAACGGTCGAATGACCTGCCAGAATGCTGCAAAATTTTTAACAGTGTATGTATCATCGGCTTTTGGAGACCAAATAAAAACTTTTAATGATATATTTGTGTAATGCAATGCTCAGTTGCAATATAAAAACAATGAACGTCAAATTGTTAAAAACAGACTAATTTAATTAGATATAGTCATATAAATACTATGGGATTCGCGGCTAGTTTGCATTGAGTAGACCTCTCAATACGACTCCGTGTCTTTAAAAAATCTATCTGGAAAAACACGGCACCAAAGCGGCAGTGAAACTTTGCGACCTCTTTTCGAAGCGCGCTTAGTATATTGCCAAGTTTAAACTTTGAACAAGGGTTTATTGTCAGTACCGAATTAAGTTCATCATAAACAGATTACGATAAGATTTAAAAAAAGAGTTATATAAAATAGCAATATTTGATATTATTTAGGCTTCATATCTCTTTGAACTTTTAGGGTATACCCATTCATACTTTTCTGGTACATACAGCTATACCCAACCCTACGTTGTTTAGTTTTTTACAAAGTCTTATTATTCTTTTAGCAACGATTTTTATCAGTAATACAGTTAATAATTCATGTATTTATTGTACGGAACCCTCTGAGCGCGAGTAATACTCGCACTTGATCGTTTATTTTACTTTATGTTATTTATTTATTTTGTTTTTTAGTGGGAGGAGGGTAATCCCTTAAATTTGTTCAGCAAAAATGCTTTTTTTTTCTTTTTTAAGAAATAAAAGTATATATGAATAGATCCTTTCCCTTAATTTTGAGGAATGGTGGTGATGGTGGTGGTGGTGGTGTGTGTGTGTGGGGGGGCACAACTCGCATCCTGTTTGTTTTCGAAAAGTTATGGAAAATGTTTTCCTGTTTTTCGTAACCGAGATAGATACCAGCTATTTTTCATTATTCTCCCCTAGTAAAAGTTCTGCGTATGCCCAACAGATAAGTTTTCTCAAAAAAAAAAAAAAAAAAGGAAAAGGATTGGCATTAGAATCCTCTCCTCCCCTTCTTTAAATCTTCTAAACAATAGTAATCGAATCCAAGTAATGTTTTATATCTGGATTGGATGATTGTTATAAGAACATAGAACTAGTAAATTTCAGAGCTGGGGAATTTCAGAACAGGGCTGGATATTGCGATCCGTGCAGATCTCTAATGCAGACCAAAAGTATTCGTAAGGATTACTGGGTATGGGCGCAAATTGCTTAAAGGTGATTTTTAAATGAGTTATGCCTTTTTTCGCTGAACTGCATTTAATTTACTAAGAAATGTTTGTAGAATATAGATAAAATGATATACAGGGTCACGTAAAGAACACATGGTACAGTAATACATGGCCGTCTATATATTATAATTTCTGGAAATGTGATTTCAGCAGGTTTAAGAGTGTCTTAGTTTGAATTAAATTTTAACTAAATAGTGGCGTGTAATAAAGATTCTAGGTAAACTACAGGGTTGTACAAAAGTATTCAAGTATGTTTCCATACATTAGTATATATTGCTGAAAAAGAATTTCAACCTTTTAGGCGTTTTCTTGCTAAACTAAAATTTCCCATTATATAGTATATATACACTTAAAAAAATGGGTACTCAAAATTGAGTAAAAAGTACTCAATTTTAAATGCGTCACATACTCAAAATACCTCCGATTCAAATGTACTCAAAGTTGAGAAACACATGTACTCATTTTTTATTCCATGGTTGTGATCAAATATGATTCGTTATGTACTGCCCTCCCCCACCCCCCAAAAAAACCCTAAAATTTAAAGTAAAAATGTACTGATATTTATTTCCCGTTCAAAGTTATTAACAAGAAATGTTTAATTGATTATTTATTAAGAAAAATAGCAAAATTCTTAACAAGATACTCAAATCGAATATTTTATGACAAGAGCATTATTTCCAAGCACTTTTAAATTATTTTTAAAATACTGTGCATAATTTAATATTTACATTAATAAACATCATTTATGCCGCCATAAATGAAATGAACCATTACAGGGTACAAAACTATTCGTTTGTTTGAGTTTGATAACATGTGATGTTTCAAAATAGAGAAAGCATAGTTTCATTTTTGATCCAAAAATATTCAATTCGATATGAGTACGTCGGTTTACTCATTTTTGAGTACTTCATTTTTTTCAGTATATCAACCTACAGATCAAATACAGGGCTGTTCAAAAGAATTGGAAAACATATTTGGCTATGGACGGTAACTGATGAAATTAGTTTTTCAAATATTTTATGCATTTTCTAAAATGTTTACTTAGTTATCTTATTTACGTTATTTCCCTAAATTACGATGTTTTGTTAAAGCATTCAGAAAATGTTGGAAAGTATTTTATAATCTATGCTTAACGCATGATTTTTCTTACTCGCTTTTTCTATTTCTCAGATCAGTCTTTTCCTATAAAACATATCAAATCTATTTAGCTCATGTTCACAAAATACAGCATACACGGGAATAAAAAATTTAAATAAATATGACTTATCATGCCGTTCTATAAATAATAGTTGTATTAATATCCGTTATTCTCCATGTTCGTATTTAATAAAGCAATGGCAAATCACAACAAATTGAAAAACTTACACATTCTAAATATCAAGCATAGAACTTAATAAAAAAAATATGTCAGTTGATTAGCATTGTTTTTTAAGTGGAAAATTTTAAAATGTTTTAGAAGAATAGGACTCCAAATTGCGATATATTGCTAAAAAGTACGGTAAAAAGATAAGATTTTATATTTACAGCAAAAGTTTATTTTAAAATTCATCGCAGTATTAATACTTAGAAAATTTTCCAGAGAGAATCATTCGCCTTATATACAATATTTCAAATGAAAATCAAATTAATTGCTTAAAAGGCACAAAGGCCAACATAGTGAAAAAGATTCCATGCCGGGACTCGAACCCGGGCCATCAGTATAGCACACTGACATTCTACCGACTAAACCACATGGAACGACACCCAGCCTGCAAAATTTCTCACTATTACATGTTTGCAAAGCTACAAACGCAGCACAAGATGGAATATTTATCGTGAGCCACTGACATGGGGTAAACACGAAACTTAATTAAATCCAGCATCGATTGAAACTATATTAATATTTGGAAATTTTTCCAGGGAGAAACATTCGCCTTGCATACAACATTTCAAATTAAAATTGCCTTTTAAGCAATTAATTTGAAATTTTATTTTCATTTGAAATATTGTATGCAAGGCGAATGGTTCTCTCTGGAAAAAATTCCAAGTATTAATATAATTTCAATCGATGCTGGATTTAATTAAGTTTCGTGTTTGCATCATGTTGGTGGCTCACGCTAAATATTCGATCTTGTGCTGCGTTTGTAGCCTTGCCAACATGTAATAGTAAGAAATTTTCCAGCCTGGGTATCGTTCCATGTGATTTAGTCGGTAGAATGTCAGTGCGCTGTACTGATGGCCCGGGTTCGATTCCCAGCATGGAATCTTTTTCACTATTTGCGTCTTTTAAGCAATTAATTTGAAATTTGATTTTCATTTGAAATCACAGTGTTTATGACAAGTTCGTCACAAATGACACATATTTCACATTTTGGTCACAGTGTGACTTCAAAGCATTGTCGATTTCGTTACAGATTCGTCACAAAGTTAATGCTAAAATAGTCACAAATGACACACTTTTCACAAATTTGTCATACCGTGACTTCACAGAGTGGTCACAATGTGACGTCACAAACGGCCATAACGACTTCGCATTCTAATTACTATGACGTCACATCGACGGTCACAAAATCACAGTGTGACTTCACAACGACGTCGCCGTGACGTCACCATGCCTTACGGGCTGTGAGACAGGTAACATCAGTTAAAGGTTAAACAATAAAGTGTTGAAAATTCAAGCCCCCACCCCCCCCCCCTTCCAGGATTTTTTTTTAGGGTTCCGTACTTAAAAAGTAAAAACGGAATTGTTATAAGATCATTCCTGTGTCTGTCTGTCTGTCTGTCACAGCCATTTTACTCGTAAACTATGGAACGCAGAAAGTTCAAATTGGGGGAAGCAATAAAGACTATTGACCCATATATATATATATATTATTAAACATTCACAAACATATTTAAGAAAAATGTAGAGGGGATAATTATGTTACTTGAAAAAAAAATCTTTTCTTTGTATATCGAGTGGGATATCTTCTCAAAGATTTCGTAACACTGAACTCAAAATTATATTTCTTTTAATTTTAGTTATTATATTTTCAGAGATATCGTCCAAAATGTAGTGTAAAAATATGTTCTTCCCCATCTATTTCCGAATCTACTCAAACTAAAATTATGAAAAAATTAGAAGTAGTAGACGTTAACTTAAACCTTTCAGGAAAATTATAGCGATTACCCTAGGTCAAATAGTTTTTGAGAAAAACGCATTTTTCCGTTACACACAAATTTCGATTTACAGGCATTCAGCAAAGGTGTTGAGGAGCGATGAAGGTACCCTCTCGTAGCAGAAGTATAAAAGCATTGTTGATATTGAGTTTCGAAAAAAATTGTCGGTCATTAACCGAGATATTAACCCTTAAAGATACGGACAGTTTGGACATACATAATGACAGGGGCGGGGTACTCTATGTACCATCGGCTTTTGGAGCTCAAATAACAACTTTTAATGATATATTTGTGTAATGCAATGCCCAGTTGCTGTATCAAAACAATGAACGTCAAATTGTTAAAAACAGACTAATTTAATTAGATATAACCACATAAATACTATGGGATTCGCGGCTAGTTTGCATTGAGTAGACCTCTCAATACGCCTCCCGTGTCTTTAAAAAAATCTATCTGGAAAAACACGGCACCAAAGCGGCAGTGACACTTTGCGACCTCTTTTCGAAGCGCGCTTAGTACATTGCCAAGTTTAAACTTTGAACAAGGGTTTATTGTCAGTACCGAATTAAGTTCATCATAAACAGATTACGATAAGATTTAAAAAAGAGTTATATAAAAGAGCAATATTTGATATTATTTAGGCTTCATATCTCTTTGAACTTTTAGGGTATACCCACTCATACTTTTCTGGTACATACAGCTACGTTGTTTAGTTTTTTACAAAGTCTTATTATTCTTTTAGCAACGATTTTTATCAGTAATACAGTTAATAATTCATGTATTTATTGTACAGAACCCTCTGAGCGCGAGTAATACTCGCACTTGATCGTTTATTTTACTTTATTTTATTTATTTATTTTGTTTTTTGGTAGGGGGGAGGGTAATACCTTAAATTTGTTCAGCAACAATGCTTTTTTTTTTTTTTTTTTTTTTTTTTTTTTTTTTTTTTTTTTTAAAGAAATAAAAGTATATATGAATAGATCCTTTCCCTTAATTTTGAGGAAAGGTGGTGATGGTGGTGGTGGTGTGTGTATGTGTGTTTGTGTGTGTGTGTGTGGGGGGGGGGGCACAACTCGCATCCTGTTTGATTTCGAAAAGTTATGGAAAATGTTTTCCTGTTTTTCGTAACCGAGATAGATACCAGCTATTTTTCATTATTCTCCCCTAGTAAAAATTCTGCGTATGCCCAACAGATAAGAAGTTTTCTCAAAAAAAAAAAAAAAAAAATTGAAAAAGATGGGCATTAGAATCCTCTCCTCCCCTTCTTTAAATCTTCTAAACAATATTAATCGAATCCAAGTAATGTTTTATATCTGGATTGGATGATTGTTATAAAAACATACAACTAGTAAATTTCAGAGCTGGGGAATTACACAACAGGGGTGGATATTGCGATCCGTGCAGATCTCTAATGCAGACCATCAGCATATGTTGAAAGCATGTTTAACGTAAAATCTATACGTTGCTATTTTTTGTCCAAAGGAGAGGCACTGCCTTAAATCTACTTTTAATAATGTACAATTTGTGGATGATTCTTATCTTGCATTCCAAATGAGCCCATAACTCGTCGCTCCGAGCCATGGGTAAATGGGGTAAGTCACGAATATTGGATTTTAATATCTCTGCGAGTTTTGCTGATATCGGGATGAATTTTTGTGTGTTTAATTCAGGAATGGATAAAGAAAAAATATCTAATTGGAAAGTTTACTCTACGGGGGCCGTATAAAAATTTTGTTTTTGCATTTTCTCAAATAGACACCCCCTCTCTCCTTTCCATGGAGTTGCAACTTAGATCATTAAATTTTGCACCTTTTTTATGAAACTTTGCAATTGGAAGTATATGTCTAGGGGGCAATATTTAAGGAAATAGCCTATTGTTTCGATCTTTATGAATCACCCTGGATATGAATAATTTTGTTAAATTTTTAAAAAAGTCTTTTTCATCAAATGTTTCTCAATAAACGCATTATCTTGTACATTCTTCATTATAATTAAAAGAGATATTTAAATACAATGCATAATGTAAAACGTTGAATTTCTTTTAAATGTAACACTAGTAAGAAGTTCTACATTTTTCTTTCCTTTTACCCTCATCAATATCATAACTATTAGTAAAACGAGTGTTTTGCACAGTTATGTTTAACCCTTTATGTACTGAATTATGAATTCATGAACATTTTATTTTCTAAAGCATTTTTCGTGAATTGTTTAAACTACATTAGAAGAGTTACATAATCATTTAATAAATTTTAGAAGGATTGAAGGATTTAGAAGGATTAATTAAATTTGAATTTATAGGGATTTTGTGCAATATTTATAATTCTATTCAAATCTTTTATTTTAAATATTTTTCTTAGTATTTTGTAGAATTAGGAAATGTACAAATATAATGTTCTTACAATAGAAATATGAAAAAATTTTCGAATTAAAAAAATCCCCCCCCCCCCTCCCATCCAACGCCAAGAATGCTGAAAAAATGCAAAGGCAAAAGAAATTATCCTTTTAAAAATATTTTCCTTTTGTGTGACCAATAATGCTTTTGGAACAAGATAAAGTAAAGTATCTATAACTCATTCTAAACTGTATTACAACTAATCGATGTATTAAATGAATTTTATAACAAGTTATTTTAATGGTACTTATAAGTACCGTCAGTAGATAAAGGGTTAATTGGAAAGTAAATGCCCAAATACATGCCCAAGCTGAGTATTTACCTTTAAAAATAAATAGCCGGGTATATTACATCATTGGCACACAAAAACCCAAAACTAAAGGGTAGACTAACAAAATCAACTAGCTTTATGCCTACATTAAAAGAGCAAATAAATCGAATCCAGAACACTGCCTTCATTTAGAAGTTCGCTAAATAGGAAGCACGACAACAGTCGATTCATTGAAAGAAGGACTCCGACAAGCAGGAAATGGACGCTGCTCTTTCATTAGTTTTGACGTACTTAAAGCGTTCAAATACAGGGGCGTAGCTACCGTGGAGCAGTTGGAGCAGACTGCTCCAGGCGCACAAATCCTAAGGGCGCAAAATTAGAAAGAGCAGAATAAAGATTTGTAAAAATATTTGCATATTTTTTCATTATTAATCAGATATATTATAGATGAATCTTGTTGCAATCAGCATATTCCTATGATGTTTAACCTTGTATTTTACCTCAACTATTTTGATTTGAAACATGTTTTATACACTGTTAAAAAAACTTATTTCTATTCGTGAAGTTTCAACTTTAATTCATACCATATTGTAGTCTCAGGTAACTTTTCCAGTACCGTTTTAGCATGCCTGTTTTTATGTAGATTTCGTAAGAAATACTACCTATTGCAGTCGTTACCATGGTGTGACTTTTGAAAAATTCCTTCAGAACTTTTTATTATATGATCCCATGAACCCAGAACCACCCCACCTCAAAAGTTTATATTATATGCATGCACTAAATTTTGTCCGCTTGATAAAAGTCGCAATTATGCACGAATCATCTTCAAACTCATCAAAAACAATCGTATGGCTAATATCTCGGCGGGGATTGTAAATGGGCAAAACCGGGCAAAGGGTGGTGGAAATGGGGAGAATAAAAATAGGGTTTTAGGGGGAAGAAATTCATAATTTCGTCACTTCTTAAGATATCAAATCCATTTAACTTTATTATAAATCTTATTAATATTATGTTGACAAGTTTTTCATAGGACCAACTTTTACCTCAAAAAAATTAAAAACGAAGAGAAAAAGGGGAGGAGTGTTGAAGAAAAAAAAATCATAACTCCGTCAATTCACAAAATATCAAATCCGTTTAAATTTATTATAAATCTTCTTATCTTTAACTTTTATATTGGCAAGTTTTTGATAGGACCAAATCTTACAGCAAATACAAAATAAGAACACATAGCGGTTAAAATAAAATTATCGTATTATCGTATTCTGAAAAAAAAAAACAGCTCTTACAGAAAAATGAAATTAAAATCTCCTCAAAAGCACCCAGATAAAATTTTTAAACTGAGTTCATCTCTAATCTTCATTTAGTTTTTGCTGTTAAAATTCGTACTTACTTTGAAATCTACCTGCGCCTGTGCGCCGAGCCGGCACTTTTTCAATTCCTACTATTAGTTCACACTCTCCCTATCGTTAATAAAATACTTATTATTCATCCACTCAAGTTCAAATAATTTTTTTTAAACTTGAAGTGGATGACACTTTGATGTCAAAACAGTTTTTTCAAATATTAATTCATTAATTAAATTTTAATTAATTAATTTTAGTTTTATACGGAAGAAAAAAGTTTGGCGGCCATTGTTTATTGAACAGCATTCAATGCATCTTCATACATATAAGGGGGATTACCATAGGGGGTACCCTGTTCTGTCGCCAAATACCGCCAAGTTTATCGCCAAAAGGGACGCCAATTTGGCGATATCTCTAATATTTCGCCAAATTCCCATAGACTTCCATTGTAAACCAATAGGGTTTACTTGCTTATAGAAAACCAATAGATTGAGACGTTTTAATGCAACAAAAACTAAAATTAGATAAGGGATTATATTAAATTTTTCTTTGATGACCTAAGTAGGAATTGACTTAAAAAAATATTTTTTATATTACTTGTTTCTGTTTTTTTTTTCTGTAACTTTTCCTTGGACGACAGTTGAAGATCTCCAAACCTTAAAGTAATCAAAAAGTGTTTTCAGGGTTCTATCGGTCACTTTATTGTGTACCACTATTTCCAAAAAATAATCTTTCTGGTGCATTTCTTTTGAAAATATTTTAGAAATTTATTATGATTATTACTGTACGGAAATAATGGTAGCCCAAGAAGTCACCGTTGAGAAACCTATATTTACGATGTAACAATGACTTGGCTATTTAGTTATTTTGCGATTAGAATAAAAAAAAAGTTTGACAAGTTGAAGAAAATTATTGACCATTTTACAAACAAAAAAAAAAAAAAAAAAAAATTATTTGAAGGTTTTTTTTTTTTTTTGTGTGTGTGTTTGTGTGTGGAAACTAAACATGCATCAATACAGATAATTGTAAAACAATAATAAGAGCCGGATTTAGGCACATTCCTCATCAGTCCATGGCGACAAATCTTAAATGGGGGTGAGGGGGAAGCGGCGAATTAAATTTTGTGCGTATTGTTTTTTAGATTTTGAAAATATGGCAAGTCTCAAATGCAGAATTGATAAACCTTTTTGATCAAAAATACAGAAAAAAAATTAAGCATCTAATTCAGTGCTCCTTAGAACCTGATTATGGCCTATGCAAACTTACACCACTTTCACCACCATCTAAATGTATTTTTACGCATTAAACCTTATTTAATCGCAAAATTTTAGGATTAAATAAGACAAAATATAGTAATGTGCATTTGCTTTGGCCGTAATCATGCTCTATCCCCGTTCCCCCGCTCTGTGAGTCTGTATGTGACACAAATTTTGTGTGTGCTCTATCTCAAGAACTAATGCACGGAATTTAATAAAACTTTAGATTCAGTTAGTCCTTGATATAAATTGACGCTGATTACTTTTTGGTGTAAATCGCCCTACAGGTGGCGCTGCTATGCTGACTTTTTCACTATTTCCGGAATAGCTATATCTCAAGAGCTAATAAACAGATTTTCATAAAACTTCTGATTCAGTCAGTCCTTGACATACTTTGGTGCTCATTACGTTTTGGTGTAAATCGTCCAACAGGTGGCGCTGCTATACTACATTATTTATGATTATCGCGATAGCTCTATCTAAAGAACTAATGCACGAATTTTCAACAAACTTCAGATTCAGATAGTGCCTCATATAAATTAGTGCGATTTACTTTATGGTGTAAATCGCCCAACAGGTGTCGCTGTTATGCTCTTCACTTTTGTGCACTTTTGAGCTCCTGGAGAGTCCGTGGAGGGATTTGGTACGCTGAAATTCACTGCCCTAAGTCATCCCACACATGCTCAATCGGGTTCAAGTTAATTGAGCAATGTGTCCAATCCATTCGAATGATATCTTCTGTTTGCAAGTATTCTGACACCACATATGCACGTTGTGGCTAAGCATTGTCATCCATTAAAAAATCTTAGGGCCAACAGCACCTCTAAACAGTCTAACTTGGAATTCCAATACCTCCTCCACATATCTTCGAGCGCTTACAGAGCCTCCTTGAAAGATAAGTAGCTCAGTGCGGCCATTTTTTCATGATTCCCCCTTCCAAACCATTAAACCGCTGTCGTGGAAACGGGATATTTCACGGACAAGGGAAGGCAAGTTGCGTGTTCCTTCTTCTCTCCAGATTAAAACACATCTAGAATCAATGTTCAGACTAAATCTGGACTCGTTAGTAAAACATACTCGGGCCCAGTCTTTTGTATGCGATGATCACGACGACGCCTTTGGAAGCTGGAGTGCACGGCACACAAACTATTGGTTTTATTGTATACAATCCACGCTCGTTAAGCCTTCGTGCAGCAGTAGAACGGCTAAGTCCAGTTTCTGTGGCAGCCTGAAGATCTGAAACCAAGTCCCTTGTAGTCGCTTCGCTGTTTCTTCAAGCTAACAATGACAGAAAACAGTCTTCGGATGCAGTTGGTGCTCTTGATCGCGCTTTACCAGGCTGTTTATCAACGGAAGAGTACTTAAAAAGCAGCTCCTAGCTCTTCACGTGGCAATTTGAGGGATATTCAAATTTTGGGCGACTCCCATTTGCGTTTGACTCCCCTCGATTCTACCAATTATTCATCACGTTTGACCTTCACTTAAATGATGCCTTTGAGCCGTAACTAATGAATACTGATCACTCACAAACAATACATTCACTTTAAACAACACTGCAGACCAGAATTTCAACATACGTCCATTGCGCACCACATTGTCAATCATCGAATTTGCATGTTTCTGACTGTAACGTATGTGCGGAAGTGCAATTTTGTGTTTAATTGTATTTAATTAACATAAATAATTGCAGCATTGGGCATTGGTTGCAACATTAACTTAGTGAGCATATTTTTTCTCCTTATCCTTTAATTTTGATGAAAAGTGAAAAAACTGCAATCCTAAGTAATATATAAGGGTGTCAATCAGGGTTCTCGCTGCCGATCGTCACTGCACCTAAACGTTTCATTTGGCAAAAAAATGACTGAAATCGTAAAATTGCGAGAGATCTTTCTTTTCTTTTGGCGACACTCTCAATGATGTTGTTCCACGATTAAACCTTCCCTATGTAACTCGATATTTGTGTTTTGATATTCTTAGTGCTTCACGACGAATCTATTACTACCATTATTTGAATTTGGCTAGTATAGTTTTTCTTTAACGATTTGCCAAATTGCTCAGATTAGTGAAAAGCCAGTGAGGACACCGGTGTCTGGCTAATTTTCCAAACCATTAGCTGTAGAAATATAGTTCTAATAGTAGAACAGCTTCAAAGTTGTTCTTCATCCTCTTAAAAGTAATTTATGTCAAAATTGTTATTTTTTAAATTATGAGGTTTACATTTTTATTCGTGTTACATTTAGGAAAATCTTCTCCGTACTTTAACAGGTAAAATAAAAATAAATGTTCTATATCCAAAATGTACCGAGTTATGATACTTTGAATTTTATGGAATTGTACTATTTTTTGGCACTAAAAACAGAAAACCTGTTTCATCCATATGCGAAAAAAATTGACAATATTGTGTTTTTTATTAGCATTCTAGAATGCTTCGAAACCCTTGAAAAGAAAAAAATAAATATTAAGCACGGCAGATTGCATTGACTCATTGGCGCATTCAAAATTGAAATCCCGCCCAATTCGCAAAAAATATTCGTAGGTACTCCATACTTAAAAAATTATATTTCATTTCATTATCCATTATCTATTTTTAATTATTTGAATTTAATACGTTGTTAAAATACTTTGACTTTTAAATAAAGGTAAAATTTTAAATAGAATTAAGGTTAATATATAAATTTTAAACTTGAAAACAAAATTGCACAGAACTTTTCGTGTGACAAGAGGGCGCACAAACTTTCCTTGCTCCAGGGCGCTGAATATGTAGCTACGCCACTGTTCAAATAGGAGTTGTTTGGATTTCAACTTTCAAAAACAAGATTTTATTATTCAACTAGCTAAAGTACCTGGCGTTGTCCGGAATTTTAAGAATGTTTGTTTTAAAAAATCAATTTTAAAAAATCAACGACTGTTTGTTAATTTACGTAGTTTTCACTCTTTTTGTTTCGTTTAATCTGGACGACAGATTACCTACTTACTTATAGTCTAAAAGCTAGCAACGTTTTTCTCACCTGATTTTATCAAGGCTCATTTTTCTATATGTTCTTCCGATTTATCGTGTAGTACGTTTGCGGGCAGTCTGGCAGTCAGGAGACGTTGCGTTTACCTGCGGAAAGAGGGGTTATGCAGGTCAAAAAACTTCAAAATTACGTCATTTTATCAAGGCTCATTTTTCTATATGTTTTTCCGATTTATGGTGTAGTGCGTTTGCGGGGAGTCTGGCAGTCAGGAGACGTTACGTTTACCAGCCGGAAGAGGGGTTATGCAGGTCAAAAAACTTCAAAATTACGTCATTTTATCAAGGCTTATTTTTCTATATGTTTTTCCGATTTATGGTGTAGTACGTTTGCGGGCAGTCTGGCAGCTAAGAGACGTTCCGTTTACCAGCGGGAAGAGGGGTTATGCAGGTCAAAAAACTTCAAAATTACGTCATTTTATCAAGGCTCATTTTTCTATAAGTTCTTCCGTTTTATGGTGTAGTGCGTTTGCGGGCGGTCTGGCAGTCGGGAGACGTTGCGTTTACTTGCGGGAGAAGGGGTTATGCAGGTCAAAAAACTTCAAAATTACGTCCTTTTAGTATAATTTTTGTACTTAACATCTGTTTCTACTAACTATTTGAAGAGTTAGAAAGTCCCCCCCCCCCCCCAGAATAATGCTTGCCAGGGGCCTAAGCAGTCTAAGTCGGGCCCTGGAGATGTCATTTCCGAGTTCATTTAGAGATTTTTAAATAAAGGAAAATGTTTCAAATTATTAAAAGATCAAACTATTGCATCAAATTTTTTATTTTAAATTTGACTTTTCTCGAAATCGCAATATTAATCAAGTTATTATTTTTAAACAAAAATTCTTATTAATTCCCAATTCTTTTTAAACTAATACATAGGACATTTATATTTTGAGAGCTCATTTTCATTATACATGCTCAGCTGCATTATTTATTTCTTTATTTTGCTTCTGATAATTTCATTCGGTTTTCTTTTCATTTTGCAATGAAGAATCCGCTCATTTGATAAAGCTTTAAAATAAGTGTATATCTTTTTATTTGTGCTTTTCTTTGCGCTGGTTTTTACATGTCATACAACCACTACAATCTTTAGAAATACTTTGTCAATTATTAAATTATTAAAAACTCGTTTTTTTTTGCAAAAAATAATAAAATTTATATTTTAAAATATTTAATCAGGGTTATTGTTATATAGAACTGACACAGAGCATAAGGGGAACATAAAAATTAAAGTTAAAAGCATCTTCTATACAGAATACAGATTTTAGTGCATTGCATAAATGCATTTAAATTTTGTTATGTTTGGATACGTGTAACATCATTAAAAATCATTTGAAACGATTTTTTCCCATTGGCCGTATTATAATGAAATACTTTTGACTGTCCCTGTAGATGAAATATGCTATAAACTTCATTTGAAATAGGGATCGTCCTATGTTAAACGTCAATAACATCCAAAAGTTTCAGGGCAATCCGAGAATATTTACGAGAGTTAGAGCGCGTAGAGACGGCGTCAGACAAGCCGAAGTTAACTTTATAAATTTAAATGAGGCATTGATATTGATAACATCATGTTAACACTTGCCCAGTCTGTCTATACAATTCTTGCCTACATATTGAAATATTTCTCCAGAATGGCTGATTTTTTTTTTCTTCCCCAGACAGGTAAAGATATCTTCACGTGCTCAGTACACGTGCAGTGCAGTATTTCAATCTACTGTAGTGTCACCTATCTGAGATATGCTGAGTTACTAATGAGTGAGGGGACGATGTGAAATATGAGTTGCAAACTTTTTTGGCAAATAAAAATTGCATGTGAAGACCACAAAAATAATTTAATAGATAGAAATAATATTTTATGCGTTCATATTAAAAGACAAAAATGAGACTAAAAAAATTATAAGTATTTCAGTAAGAAATTTTGTTTTATTTTTGGGTGGTGATGATTGCATGTAAGGGAATGATATTTCATAGTGGGGATGCACTGAATATTCGGTATTTGTTCTATTCGGCCATGTTACCGAATATTCGGTTAAGCAAGCCTAATACCAAACTATTCGGTTGAGCCGAATATGAAACTATTCGGCATGCCGAATTCTAAAGAAACCTTTTAAAACACATTTTTAAAAACGTTTCACAATTTTTACTTTTAACTGTCAACTTATAAATATATTTAAAATAATTAGAAACAAAATCATATTTAAAGAAAATAGAATG
Source organism: Maratus speciosus (assembly GCA_963932465.1). Taxonomy (NCBI): domain Eukaryota; kingdom Metazoa; phylum Arthropoda; class Arachnida; order Araneae; family Salticidae; genus Maratus; species Maratus speciosus. The sequence goes on along the minus strand of OZ010800.1, from coordinate 223,449,892 downwards.
AGTTTAGATTATTTATTTGCTGTTTGTAAAGTATAACTAAAGAAAATTAACCATGAGGAGGATTAAAATGATGATTAATTGGGATTTTCTTCAGAATTAATGATGTACAAATGCAAGTTCCTAAATTTAGTTTAGTAAATAATTTGTTTCTTGCTTTTTCACAAAAAGGAGTTTCTAAACAAAATGGAAAAACTTTTGGGGTTGATAATAGGTATCAAGGCAGATAATTTTTGTTCAGTAAACCATAATCGTAATCCACTTAATGAGTCATAAATAGATTGTATCTCATCTCACTCGAGATCAAACTTGGATTTTCGTTTGTTACTTTAACAATAATGAAGATATCATAACTATATTTTTAACTAACTTTCTTAGATTTCTGTGAAACATGATACGATGAGAAAAACTGGAAATTGCCACCATTCATAACTAAAGAACTATGTGCTAGACATTCCTTTATTCAGAATCTAGTTGATAGTACACTGGTGTCCAAAATTAAGGACCAATCACAAAAGGCTAATTTTCAAGCAAGCGAGTACTCAAAAGGAAATAATATAATTCGAATAATTACTATCTCTACAGCACAGCTAGTCCATATAATAGTCATGTCACGCATGGTCACAAGTGTCACAGTCACTACGGTGAAGCAAAAAAATAGGAAATTCCATACATCTCATTATGAGTCTCAAATGATCACTATATGTGACTCACTGGGACGTCAATGTGACTGCTGCTTTGTGACGCGTCACCATGTGACTTTACAATGTAGTTACATTGTGACTCTCATGTGACTGTCATCTGTAGACTCAATTTCAAAGTCATCGTGAACGCTGCATTGTGACAAATTACCAAATGTCACATTAAAGTCACATGATGACTTTCAAGTGACAGAGAGACTACTATGAAGTCACCATTGTGCTCTTTTGTGAAAAGTCACCATGTGACTATAATGCGATTTTTTTGGTGACTTATCATAATGCAACGTTCATGATGACTTTGAAATTGAGTCTAAAAATGACAGTCACATGAGAGTCACAAAGTAACTACATTGTAAGGTCACCTGGTGACTTGTCACAAAGCAGCAGTCGCATTGACGTCTCAATGGAGTCACATATAGTGATCATTTGAGAGTCATATGGAGACGTGTGGAATTTCCTATTTTTTGTTTCACCGTAGTGACTGTGACACTTGTGACCATGTGTGACATGAATCAGATGCTATATGGACTAGCCGTGCTATAGGGGTAATAATTATTTGAATTATATTATTTCCTTTTGAGTATTCATCTACTTAAAAATTAGCGTTTTGTGACTGGTTCTTAATTTTGGACACCGGTGTATTTATACTGTGTCACTGACCAAAATTCAGTCATTATCAATGATATCATCAATTTAATACAAACAAAATCTATATGAAACAAGTCTCGTTAAAATATCTTCATTATTTTGATAAAGTTGAGAATAAAAAAACAGTTTCAGCTTGTTTCGCATCCAATATATTTGATTGAATGTATTGTAATTTTGATGGAACAAATGGATTGAGATATTGTTTCTTGTTAAACTAGTCGGATGTACCAATCCCAAAACTTTCTTCCATCTCATACATGTTAATACTTCAAAATTTGCTATCACATTTCCAAAATTAAATGGCAATCTATGCATCTCATGAGGATTCTAAAGATATGAAATTCCGTGCATATTAGTTCTTGAGATATGACTATCGCTGAAATCGTCTAAATCCAGCAAAATGCTGCCTAGCAGCGCCACCTATTGGGTGATTTATACCAAATCCTAATCAGCAACAATTTATGTCAACGTCTGACTGAATCTGAAGTTTGGAGAAAATCCGTGCATTAGTTTTTGAGATAGAGCTATAGCGAAAATCGTGAAAATTCCTGCATAGCAGAGCCACCTATTGGGTGATTAATACCAAAACCTAATTAACAACAACTTGTGTCAACGTAAAACTAAATCTGAAGTTAGATGAAAATTCGTCCATTAGTTCTATAGATAGAGCTATTGAGGCAATCGTGAAAAAGGCAGCACAGACGCGCCACCTGTTGAGCGATTTACACCAATACATAATCAGTAGCAAGTCATATCAAGGACTAACTGAATCTGAAGTTTGATGAAAATCCGTGCGTTAGTTCTTAAGATAGAGCTATTGGGGAAATCGTGTAAATCCTGCAAAATTCATCATAACAGCGCCACCTGTTGGGCGATTTACACCAAAACGTAATCAGCATCAATTCATATTAAGGACTAACTAAATCTGATGTTTGATCTAAATCCGTGCATGAGTTCGTGAGATAGAGCTATTGCGAAAATCGTGAAAAATGCAGCATAGCAGCGCCACCTGTTGAGCGATTTACACCAAAAACTAATCAGCATCAATTTCTATTAGGGACTCACAGAATATAAATTTTTATTAAATTCCGTGCATTAGTTCTTGAGATAGAGCGCCCACAAAATTTGTGTCACATACACACAGACAGACAGACAGACAGACTCACAGAGTCACAGACAGACATTTTGTAAAAACATGTTTTTTGGAATCTCTGACCCCTAAAACGTGTAAATCCGTCAAAAACCGGAATTCGAAAATTTTCATGAATCCAATACTTTCTTCTTGTAAAGATAGAAGAAAGTAAAAAAATGTTTGTTTTGACCATATTATCTGTTGATAAAAATGCCAGCTCTATTTGCACAGTAGGCCACGCATGTTAATATACAGATAATAATAAAGTAAATATAAATTGGCCGTTCTTAATAAATCAATCAAATAGATATTAAAGGTAAATTTCTTACCTTTATGTTTCCGCTGCAGCAATTCCTAGTACGGTATATTGCCGATGTATCCATGCTGGCTATTCCTTGATGAAATTCATATTATACATTTCACTATAGTGTGAAAAAAAAAATGTTGAGTTGTAATATTTTTAAACACATGAAGGAAATTCACTACTGAGCCTGTTTTGTCATTCTAGATTATATTGTAATTATATACCGGGTGTCCTAAAAAGGACTGATTGATTTTAAAATTCGATAACTTGCAAACGGTGACAGATATTTAAAAAATTCTTGAAGGAGGGTTATGTATGAGGTCAAAAGTTTTTTACAGTGATTTTCGATTTTAGTTCGAGTTACAAGCAATAGATGGCGCTGTAAGCAATAGGCGCTAAATACAGGCTCGTTTTTGGGGCTTTCTCTTCTTCCAGATTCAGATTCATCTAGGTGGGGGCCCTACCAATTGATTGGTTTGAGCTCAACTAGCCCCACCCAGCAATGTTTATTAAAAAAATAAAAAAAATTACAGAGCAATTATAGAGTAATAAAATAATGGTAGGTAATAAAAAGTAATTGAGATAATGAAATAAGTATAGGTGGTAACAATAGTAAATTTGACGAGCTAAGTGCTTAACAGACGTATAACACATAATTTCTCTTTAACAATAACACTATTTCTATAACTGTTTTAAAGTAAAAGTTTGTTCGATTAGTTCCATAGCTCATCATCATTATCATATAATAGTTCCTGTGGAGGCATTTGGAAAAGTCCTTGATTGTTTTCAATCATTGTTATGCAGTTTATAATTTTTTGTAATAGTGCTGGTTGTTTTCTGATTATTTTGAACCATGAAGAGAGACTCATCGTTCTGGAGATTCTGAGGTGGTATATGGATATTAGTGTGCATTCCGTTACGTAGTGCAGCGAGGTTCCTCGTTTTCCTCGGCTGCAGTAGCCGAGTCAGCTTTTCCGAACTTTACCAGATAATCTGGAAAAGGCCCGTGATTTGTTGCAAACAAGAAGAGGTTTTTGTGTGATAGTAATGTCTCCTCTGAGACAATAGGTAGAAGTGACTATGTAAACCTTCCTCTATGATCAGAGTCAGAAATTCTCTGCCATTCCTGTTGTATTTGTAATTTTAGTTGTCGTTTGAGATGAGATGGTGGGAAAGGTAGAAATACTTCTGGTAAGTTAGGATTTATGATCGCTTCTTTTGCCTTTTGATCCGCTGCCTCGTTTCCTGCTATTCCGGAGTGTCCTTTTATCCATTTTAGTATTATCTTTTTATTTGTATTCTGTAGTAATTAAATTATGTTCTGGACCAGTGCTATTTTTATTGTGCTGTCTTCAATGACTTGTATGCTCGAGAGGCTGTCTGAGTATATTATTGCACTTCCGTACTTGCTTTTTTTCAACCAATCCATTGCTCGAAGTATCGCTAGCGTTTCCGCCTGGAATAGGGTGTTTTCTATCCTTAATTTTGTTTGAAAAGTATGGCACAAGATTGAGTTTTTATATGCACAGAACGCTAACCCCATCTCTTCTTCCATTTTGGAGCCGTCTGTGTAGATTTGTATTTCCATTTGGAAGTTTTCATCTGCCTTGTGTAGGTAATTTTTGTAAGGACATACTGATGAATTTGGGGGATTTGCCTTGATAGAATTCTGGTCTAAATTCCTCTACTGGTGTCCCCAATATTAGTACTATTCCCGATGTAGCAATCTGAACTATTCTGAGATGCAATGTAGGGATTCCTGTTAAGGCACAAAGTGCAAGGGTGGCCGTTTTTCTATATGCACCCAACACAAGAAGAAGGCACTGGGCCTGTATTGAGGACAGTAAGCGAAGCCCATGAGATTTCTGTAGGTGGTCGTACCAAACCGTTGCTCCATATGTTATCTTTTTTTTCTAAGATTGTTTTATACCAGATTTTTAAGATGTTTTTATTTATTCCTCCTTTTTTTTATGTTAATTTTAGTAGATTCTGGATTATTGAATTCAGCTCTGTTCTTTTATTTCTTAGGTGAGGCAAAAATGGCAGTGTTTTATCTAGGATTAAACCAAGGTATGGGAGCGTATTTTCAGATTTCAATCTGTAATTATTTATTTTAAAGATTGGAGCTCTTTTTAGATGTTTAGGTTTTCTGAGATTTAATGCCTTGCATTTTCCATATGAGATGTTCATTTGGTTTAAGTTTGCCCAGTCACTCACTATTTGCAAAGTAGAGATGTGTCATTTGTTGAGGAACGACACCAAAGGAACGATTCCGGCAGGTGAAACTGAAGGAACGATTCCAATCTGTAAAAAGGAATCTGTCCTTTTCGGAACGATTCCGAAAAGGAAAACGACTCCTCGGAATCGGTCCTTTTCGGAACGATTCCTCGGTATCGGTCCTTTTCGGAACGATTCCTCGGAATCGGTCCGAAATGTACCGACTCCGAAAAGGACCGATTCCTCGGAGTCGTTCCGAAAAGGAGCGATTCCTCGGAGTCGTTCCGAAAAGGAGCGATTCCTCGGAGTCGTTCCAAAATGTACCGATTCCGAAAAGGACCGATTCCTCAGAGTCGGTCCGAAATGTACCGACTCCGAAAAGGGCCGATTTCTCGGAGTCGTTCCAAAATGTACCGACTCCGAAAAGGACCGTTTCCTCGGAGTCGTTCCGAAATGTACTGATTCCGCGGAGTCGTTCCAAAATGTACCGATTCCGAAAAGGACCGATTCCTTGGGAATCTTTTTCTTGTTCTTGTTGACTGGCCAGTTTTAATAAATTAAAATGCGCTATTTTATTTCAAAATAACAGATTTTGATTCTATTAAAGCTGACTTTATTGCCAAAATATCCTTCTAATGTGTATGCGCCCCCCCCCCCCTCCAAAAAAGAAAAGAAAAGAAAAGAAAGAATGAAAAAAGAAATTGAAGTTCGGGGTGGAGGAGGGCGTTTAATAAACTACAACTGCGTATTATATTCTCTTAAATTTTATGTTTAGATGAATAGAAGTATATTATTTTACTTCAATTAAAATATTGTCTATTATAAATTATTTACTTATCATCTGTTACTTGATAACATTACTAATGGATCTTCTTGTGCTGAAAGAAATAATTAAAAAAAATGTTTTATACGAATTGGATTTTTTCCACCTGAGTGAAAAAGTGCCCGAGATGGAATTCGAACCCAGAAACTTTACGTGCTTTACCGATTGAGTACCTGGACCCCGAAGGTAATGGAACACCATGTGTACTTAAATACACTAATACATTTTCTAATTGGTAAATGTATTATACGAAATGAATTTTTTCTAAATGAATTCTTAAGGCTGTTCTCAAATCCAAAAGGTGAACTTTGAGACAAAAGATTTAATTTTTTTTTTTAATTCGGAAATGCATGAAACTAGCAGGTGTGTTCAGAAACTACGTAATCGAGCTGTTTTTTCCGTCTTTTTTCCAAACGCAATAGATCTTTCAGAAAATAGTGTCAAAGTGGGCGTTTTGAACCGAATTTCCGCGCGAAAGCGGCATAATCGTTCAAAAATGGGTGAAAAACGTGTTAGTCACGTGATCAAAACAGCTTATAACTCAATAGGTAATTTACTGATAAAAAAATGGAAAACACAGTTCGATTCCAAATCGCTTCCATAGTCAAACTTTCCAATTTTATATCTTTCCGTTAAAAAATGAATTTGTAAATGTGTCAAAACGTTTTGCGTTTGTTGAGCAGATCACTTTAGAACAGCCTTAAGAAAAACAAAGAAAATGCTTGTTTAAATAATAGTGAAAAATATTTTTTTAAATCTGGTTAGAAACGTTTTGAATAATATAAGAAATACATCACTATGCCATAAAAATTGCATTTTAATAGGATAATAATAACTGATTTTCAATTATTTTAATAATTGTAGAGTTGGCCACTTTCATGTATATTTCACTGTTTCATGTCTTTTCCTCAAGCATAATTTCAATTTGAGAATCCTCTTTGTCAAAAGAAAAATATGACCTGCTACGCGCTCGAGTACCACTTTATTTCCACAGTTTGGCGTCTTGTTTTTCTCTCCTGAAGAAGATGATTAAAAAAAATCTCGAAACTCTCGAAGATTGTTGTTTTAATCAACTTACATTGAGGTTTATTACATAGAGTAAAATCTGTTGGAACAAGAAATTTTTGTAAAACGTTTCTTTCTTTCTTAAAATAATGAATATTTCAGAAAACATAATATCTAATAATAATAATAATATAACAGCAAGAGTGGTGGGTGGGATTCAGATAATTCAACCGCGGTTCGCTGTCTTAATGGCCGTTTTGAATATAAAAACGGGAAAGAAAAATCACGTGCTACGTATAGATTATAGGACTTTCTCCAACACTGCGACATATATGTAAAGCTGCATATTTTATGCTTGTCTCGGTTTAATAGATTTATGTTAACCCTCCGCCTACCAGAGGGGTTCAATGGACCCGACAGGTACATTTATAATGATATTTCTCTCTTTTTTTTTTTAACTGAAATTTTTGTAAATATGTGATTTTTTTCTGGGAGGTTCTATTCTTTTGAGTAGAACATTCCAGAAAAAGTCACATATTTACAAAATTTTCATTTTTTTAAATGTGAAAAATCAATTTGAATGTACCTATCGGGTCTGTTGCACCGATCTGGTATGCGGAAAGTTAATATTGCATTAAAAAAGTTTTACAATATATGAATTTAATTATTGGTTTCCAAAGAATGCAAGTTGTGATTTTGTACAGTTTTTTTCATGTGTTATTCATTTCTATTTCTTGCTAAAGAATTATAATTTAAATAACTGTGACTTTGTTTTAATACAACGTAAAATAAAACCAAAAAAAAAAAAAAAGTCGTTTATCGTAATAATTTCTTATAATAATTCAGATTTCTCGATCGGGATTAATACTCGCAAATCCCGAAATCAATACCACGATTAATGGCTGTTACTGTGGTGATGGATAATACATACCTGAGTTTAATTTCGATCCGAGCAGGCTCCTTTCATGCCAAACTAAATTTAGTGTTTCAAGCCTAATACCAAACTTTCGTTTTTATTGAGGTAAAACGTACTGCAAATACGATACTAAATTTTATGTATTTTCCTTCCTTATTGTTATTCTTTTCACTTAAAACATTTATTTGTTTTGTTTTTTAATTACATTAAGTTTTCTGAAAAGTTCGAATTTAACAAGATGCTTTATCTATTTTAACTAGTTTTGACAATAAAAAGTTTAACTCCGAATAAAAAATAGTCAAATTCTCAAAAATTAAGGTTGGTATTACCTATAACACGTTTTACAACAGATGTCTTTCATTCAACGGCCGAAACATCGTCAAAAGGATGTTATCAAAAGGATATTTCTTTATATAATACTACACTCTGTAATAATAATGGACATACTTTTAATTTGTTTAATTTACAATAGTTTTTCAGTTAAAAATTTAGCTAATTTCAAATTTAAAGAAATAGAACTTTGAAATTTAGTGAATCACTATATCTTTTGGCGGAGATAATATGTACTATATATGTATAAAATCATATGTATTACTATATATATATATATATATATATATTATAATATTAATATATATAATATTATCTTATATATATCACTAGCCATGCTGCTAATGAATCTGTTTACAAATCATCTGAAGGAACTTTTACCCTTTCGTGTGACACAAGTGTTCCATGACTACATGAGTTATGACATTCCAAATATCCCAATCCAAACAAACATATTAGCATCACAATGCACTCACACTGAACTGAGGTTCAATATGATAAAAGTGGAGAGAGGGTGACGGCGGATGAGGGTGTGAAATTAGAGAAACTCTTGTAGGTTCTCGTAAAATTGGAGATTCAAAAAGAGTTGCAAGTTTATTGAAATTCTACGTAGTTAACAGCAGTTCACAAATAGCGATGTTAGGGTATAAGACAAGACATACATCAGTCACTCGGGAAGGACAGGGTGCAAAAACGTGCTTTACTTTTTAACACTTTCCAACAAAGTTAGTGTTTATGAATGCTGTTTGTCTGTCCATCAGTTCGTCTGTTCACGCTCTAAGGCAAGTCACACACTAAGGCGACACATAAGACATGTCGCTTAAATTCGCCAGAAAAACTGGTTTAAAACAAGTTTGAAACAACTTCGTTCTTTGTCTCGACTGGTTTTTGCACTTCATGTTGCGCTTCATGTCGCTCTGTCGTCTCAGTGTGTGATATACCTAACTCCCGTAAATATACTAGGATTCCCATGCAATTGATATATGTTAGTGATGTTTACCATGGAATGTTTGGTATTCAATATGAAGAATGTAGTGTTAATAGTTCATTTACAGAGGCACTCAAAAGTATTCCTTTACATTATGGTCAACGGGGAAAAGTTGTTTGCAGTGTATTTTAATGACATTAAGCTACTTCAAATTCATTAAAATTGATATATAATTATATATCACTGGATTGCACTACAAGATTATTACTATAAAATAGGGTGTTCCACTTCTGAACCAGATCCTCAAGGCAGTGATAATAATGTTGATGAATTATGCGAAATATCCTCTGTGTGTAAAGTTAGGGAACTGAGGAGAAAGACGATAATGATGATAAAGTTATTGAAGGTACGGACACTGGAACAAAACGAATAAAAATGCAATCTACTTTAACAAGTTACATATCCAAACCAGTAGGGCCATCCAAATGAAAAATGAGATTCAGAATGAAAAATGAAATTAAGATTACCTAGAGGTAGATTTTGAAGAGGAATCTATGAGACTAAAAGTTCCTAAACCCTGGTGACGAATATCAGACCAATAATAAAATTTTTTATACAGGATGTCCACTCTCAACGATGTCCAATGGCTAATTCCTAAACCGTTAGTCATAGCCATGTAGTTCCAATTACAAAAAATGTTTTAAATGTGGTAAAGAAGTATTTTAAAAGTGATTTGGGTCAATAAAATCATTTCTTGAAAAATTACGAAATTTTTTACTCTCAACGATGTCCAATGGCTAATTCCTAAACCGCTAGTCATAGACCTATAGTTCCGCTTACAAAAATGTTTTAAATAAGGTAAAAAATTATTTTGAAAGTCGTTTGGATCAATAAAAATATTTCTATAAAAGTTACGAAATTTAATTTTGTATACGGTCCCCCGGCCCTATAGGTGATATTTAGTAAAAATTTCCTATTCCCTTAAAAGAAAGACAAAAAAAGTCCCATTCATCTAATACTAAAATTGACGAAGTTATACGAAACTTTGAAATGCAAGACTTATGCCATTTTTCTGCATCTGAATTTCTGAATATACATAAGTTTAGCCATGCTTCTAGGGGTCGTAAGCAAAGTGCTTAAAGTATTTGAAGGATTTATTTCATGTGTATCTGCGCTTTGAAAGAAATCGTATTAACGACAGATTTTTGTAAGGATTTGAAGCTGTTTCTTTTCATGGCTTTTCTAACAAAAATTATGCTATTTTTATAAGCTTTTATTTAACCCATTAACCGCCAAAACTATAAAGTAGGAATTTCCAAATCTCTTGTTGAAAGTCGCTTGTCACCACAAATTCAGAAAGGTAATTTTCGTTGCATTAAAATATCAAAATTTCTGCTTAAAAATAAGGCAATTTTTTTAATTCTAAAATAGTGGTGACAAAGTAATTAATTTAAGCATGATCAATTATTTTGACCATTACAGGAACGCAACACCAGCGGGTAATGAGTTAGCTTGAAACGATCATACGTAGGTCTTTCCAGTTCAAAATTTATACTCGAAATTCAACTCACTTTAAAATATCCGATCGAGGTTAAATTTTACATACTGACGTAAATCCGATGACAATGTATTATTATGATTTTCAGTGCTTACCATTTGTACTTATTTTACAGGGTAACACAAAAAATTTCGGATAGACTACTGCCAACAAGTTTACGAAAAAGTTTTAGATTAGATAACATAAGACTGTGATGGTTGTGTTTTTTTTTATTATTATTATTGATTTTTATGTATTTTTTAGCCCTGAATCTGAAAATTATCTTCATTTTTAACCATCATCTCAGGACTTTTCGCAAATAGTAAATTTCAAAATTGAAAAAATAGCTGATTCTATAAAATAATGGTTGTATTTTTTAACTTTTAAGATTGATTTGTATGTGCTTTTTAGCACTGAATGTGAAAATTTCCTTCATATTTAACCATCATGTTAGACTTTTTGCAAATGGTAAATTTCAAAGTTAAAAAATAGCGTAAATCTGATACTATAAAATGGATATAAAACTTCTTATGTTCAATTTAATTCTATTTAATACAACAATTTATTTAATTTTTGGCTTATACTGGGATTCTTACAGCTAAACAGCTCAGGGATCCGATGATCTGGGAGGTGAAGAGGTTCAATTAAGATTTTGAAATTTACGATTTGCGAAAAATCCTGACGTGATGGTTAAAAATGTAGGTCATTTTCGGATTCAATAGTAAAAAATACATAAAAATCAACTATCGAAAGTTAAAGAAATAACAATCACATCTATTTTCTACTATCAGATTTTCGTTAATTTTCCACTTTTTAGCTTTCAAATTTACGATTTACAAAAACTCTGTACTTTGTGATAAAAAAATGAAGGCCAGTTTTGCATTCAGTGCTACAAAATACATAAGAACTAATTATCAAAAGCTAAAACACATGACACAATACAAATTTGCATCCTAGTGTAATCTAATAACATTTCAAAATATGTGTCATTTTGTAAAGAATCGAGGCTGTTGCTTTTCAACATTTTATTTAACGAAAATTCTATTATTTTTAGGGTTTCGTTCATCTGACGAAACCCTATTCGTCTCGCTCCTCTGTCTGTCTGTCTGTCTGTCTGTCCGTCTGTCTGTCCGTCACAGAGCCCGTTCTCAGAAACTATACATGTTGGAGACATGAAATTTTGGGTACTTATAGCTGAGCACCTCACATCATACGACAAATCATAAAATTTTGAAAAAGTCGTGCATTTAACCCTTTGGGCTTCCGCATGTGTATTTTAAACAATTCTTTCTAAGTGAGCTCCTAATTATGTTGGAGACATGAAATTTTGGGTACTTATAGCTGAACATCTCACATCATACGACAAATGATAAAATTTTGAAAAAGTCGTACATTTAACCCTTTGGGCTCCCGCATGTGTATTTTAAACAATTATTTCTAAGTGAGCTCCTAATTAGTTTGGAAACGTGAAAATTTGCATACTTATTGCTGAACACCTCACATCAAACGACAAATCATAAAATTTTGAAAAAGTCGTACATTTAACCCTTTGGGCTTTCGCATGTGTATTTTAAGCAATTCTTTCTAAGTGAGCTCCTAATTAGTTTGGAGGCGTGAAATTTTGCATACTTATATCTGAACACCTCACATCAAACGACAAATCATAAAATTTTGAAAATGTCGTACTTTAACCCTTTGGGGTCCCACATGTGTATTTTAAACAATTCTTTCTAAGTGAGCCCCTAATTAGGTTGGAGGTGTGAAATTTTGCATACGTATATCTGAACACCTCACAGCTAACGACAAATCATAAAATTTGGAAAAAGTCGTGCATTTAACCCTTTGGGGTCCCACACGTGTATTTTAAACAATTCTTTCTAAGTGAGCCCGTAATTATGTTGGAGACATGAAATTTTGGGTACTTATAGCTGAACACCTCACATCATACGACAAATGATAAAATTTTGGAAAAGTCGTACATTTAACCCTTTGGAGTCGCGCAGGTGTATTTTAAACAATTCTTTCTAAGTGAGCTTCCTAATTAGTTTGGAGACGTGAAATTTTGCATACTTATAGCTGAACACCTCCCATCAAACGACAAATCATAAAATTTTTGAAAAAGTCGTACATTTAACCCTTTGTTCTCCCACATGTGCATTTTAAACAATTCTTTCTAAGTGAGCCCCTATTTAGGTTGAAATTTTGCATACTTATAGCTCAACACCTCAGATCTCACGTCAAATAATAAATTTTGAAAAAGTTTTATGTTTAACCCTTTCAACTACAGCTTGTGTATTTTAAGCCATTCTTTCTAACTGAGCCCCTAATTAAATTGGAGATTTGAAATTTTGCATACTTATTGCAGAACACCTGAAGCCAGGCGACAAATCATAAAATCTTGAAAAAGTCTTACGTTTAACCCTTTGAGCTACCACATATGTATTTGAAGCAATTCTTTCTAAGAGAGCCCCTAATTAAGTTGGTGACATGAAATTTTGCATACGTATAGCTGAATGCAAAATTCAAAAATGCTGAATGCAAAATAGACCAAAAATTCAAATTGCTGAATGCAAATTCAGTTGCTGGATGCAATTCATGCTGAATGAAAATTCAAATTCAAATTGCTGAATGCAAAATAGACCACACGACAAATCATAAAATTTTCAAAAAGTCTTTTATTATTTACCCCTCTGGGCTCTAACTTGTGTATTTTAAGCAATTCTTCTAACCTGCGCCCTTTTAACCCAGGAAGAAATTTTCCAACTTTTGCCGACACCCCTTTGACCATTCTTTCATATTATGCACCATAGCCTTACATATTTTAGTTCCATTTTTTCCCGCCAGGTGCGCCTACTTATCTCGGGTGCTATGGGCCCAATCCCCTCGACTAATATATCTACGGATATTATGTAAAACGGATTTTCGTTCGGATACAGGTTTGTTTAGAATCAAGTGCGCCCCCCTGGTTTTGAAATATGGAACTAACAGATTTTTCAAAAGGATAAAGTGTTTTGAAAGGAATATTAAACGAAACCCTCTGTGCGATCTGGGATCACACTTACCCACTTGTTTTTCCTGTTATATGTTTAGTACAATCTGTATATTTTGCATTAATATTTCAGAATGATTATAGATTTCAAATTTATAATGCAATGTTAATTTTACTATCAACTATTTTTTTATATATCTGATGATTATTTACATTTCTAATAAATTTGTAAATGACCCCTATTTCGTAGCAAAAAATATGCTCCAACTTTAAACAGCCATTACTTCGGTCAGTTTTAATCCTAGAATAATAGGACTTTTTTTTTTTTTGTCTTTCCGAAGCTACGGTAAAATTTCCTTGATAAAGTACAGCAGTAAATGAAAGGTCATCCAGGAACCAGGAGTAAATTTTCAAGAGGAATTATGCTTAATGCTATAAATCATAAAGTTAGAAATAACTGCAAATTAATTGCGCACACTGATCAATGAAATGAACTCTTAAAAACAAAATCATCTGCCCAAAACATTACAAAACTAAGGCGACTGGATGTGTAAGAAAATGGATGGATGCATAAGAAAATAAATTAGTAATAAATATTATGGATTGCATGTGGTTCTCTTTATCTCGGAAGTATTTTTTCCCCTTGGAATCCATTATTTTTCAAAATCATTTTTTTTTTCGGAATCGTTCCTTTTTTCTCGGAATCGTTCCTTTTTCTCTGAATCGTTCCTTTTTTAGGAACGATTCCAATAGAACGACTCCAAAGAACTCGTTCTTTTCGATGAACGATTCCGGCTGGAACGATTCCTTAAAAGGAACGATGTTGCCCATCTCTATTGCGAAGCCTCCCTGGCCATCTCTTCTATTATTTTTCTTGTTCTTCCATACGCCACCAACAATATATCGTCTGCAAACGCTATTACTCGAAATCATCTTCTTCTTAGTATATTTATTAATTTCTGTATAAACACTCTCCACAGGAAAGGTCCTAAACAGGAACCCTGCGGGTAACCCTTAGAGAGGCAATGCAGGATTTCTAGTAGCCAATTTGGATAAATGCCTCTCTTCGATAAATAGGACCTTATGGTGTTGACATATGCTTCTTCTATTTGTAACTCTTCTAATGCGGAAAAAGGCGATTAAAATGTATGGAGTGGGTCCTGAAGTACCAAATATCGAGCCTGAATTTAGCATCTATTGATCGCAGCGTCATCTATTGTTTGTAATTCGAACTAAAATCGAAAATTACTGTAAAAAAACTTTTGACCTCATGCATAACCCTCCTCCAAATTTTTTTTAAATATCTGTCCCCGTTTGCAAGTTATTGAAATTTTAAATCAGTCAGTCCTTTTTAGGACACCCGGTATATATTGTAACGTACAAAATTACGCTGCATCTTACGGCAGCTATTTTAAATCTTACATCTTATACATTTTACAGCTTATATCATCATAATAAAGTTAATAAAGTTTTTAAGTTCTTTAGTCCAATCATGTGATCTCTTGCATCACGCGTGGGAGAAATAAACAGTTTGATTTATGATTATTACTAAGTGATTTGGATAAATTCAATTTAGATGTATCAACGGTTCGATGATTATTCAATGATTTACAGTCTAATTTATTTTGATAAGAATTCGAAAATGTTATTGTCCGTGAAAATTATCGTTTCAATTTCCTGTTTTCGTGATTTACTGCTGATCTGAGGATGGTTATATTTTTATCATTATCCCCGTTGAAAGTTTGCTGTAAGATTTTAGGAACAACCTGAATGTTTACAATCTCTGAAAATGATCGCCCACTCCGGACTCCGATCTAGGATGCATTTAAAACTTCCTTTCTAAATCAAAGGGAGTAGAAAAGTTATTCTTTCTTCCCTTACGAACATTAATAGTGATGATTGTATATTATTTATTTATTTTTACTTTAGTGTGTTTCTGACCAACAGTATATGACCCTGTAAAATTTTTCTTCTAATTTTTTCACTAGTTTTCTTTGATTTTAAAATGCTTCTGTTTTTTTTTTAATTCGTAGAAGAAACCATCAAATATTTTATTAATTAAAAAAGTATTATAGTTATCCTTCTTAAATAACACAAAGCAGACTTTTTTGAATATACAGTTTACTTATAAAAAGCTCTTGTTTATCAAAATGTAAGTTTCTATTATTAAATATTATGTAAAATAGTTTTAAAAGTAAAATTTTAGTACCTTTAAACTTTGAAATATAAGAAGTATTCGGCCGAATAGTTACTATTCGGCTGGCCGAATATTGGGTATCCGGTTCACCTGTGAGCCGAAAGTACTATTCGGTGCATCCCTATTCATAGGTTTAAAAATATTTTTTAATTAATGGTTTAATTTTATGAGCTAATACAATAAAACCTTGTCTAGACTATATGATTAAAAAAATGTATTAGATTTATCTGTTGAAAAATTAAAAATATCCTTCAGTTTCATGAATTTTGCCTATTTGCGTAGAATCACTCATTTGCTTATTTCACACTAATTACAGAATTTTAATAAGAGTGGTTTCGCACAACAAAGTGTTTGTGGCAACTCTTTATAGTTTATCCACATTCATTTGAAACCCCTTATTGCCAATATCATTCATTTCGGCGCGCAGTAAACGATCCTATATTATTTTATTTTTTTTTGCGTGTCTTAGAAATATACAGTCGGACCCCGTTATCCCGACACCCGGTTTTGACGTCTCTCCGCTTATCACGTCAGCTTTTCAAAGTCCCGATTTTCTGTATATGATTTTAATGTAAATACACTCCGGATTTTATGTCATTGAATACTTTTCAACTCAAGATATCCCGACGGTTTAGGAAAATTGTCCATTTTTCATAATCCATCTTATAAGCACGGAAATTAAGCAATAATAAATGTCTTAGCCAAATATTTCACAAAAGTGTCTAAAATAACCATTGAGATAAAAGAGACATTTTACTTCAATCCTTTATCTGAATAATTAAACCCACACACTATGAATGACCCTCTTAAGCTCCAGATAGACGTATCAGTCTACTTACGGTTTTTTTGTTCTGAACAGACGGCGCTTTCTTGTGGTTACATGGCGTTTTTCGTCCGACTAAAACCGAAGCATTGCATGGCATTGAAATGATCGGAAATTATATAACATCTATTTCTGAAACAACGAATATTGATTACAATTCATTGTATAATATTGAAAAAAGAATTGTAGGAAGCACATATAGGGATAAGCAAACCTTAATTCATCAATATTTCATTTAACAATGAAAAAATAAGTCATCATAAATCTAATTTTTATTCTTTTAAATTTTGTTTTTGTGTTTATTATTTTTTTTAATAATAATGTTTTATTGCTTAAAACTGCAAGAATAGTTATGAAATTAACATTGCCTTAACTTAATTTAAAATATAGCTTTTTATATATGTTTATTTATTTTCTTCAACTCCGGTTACCACGACACTCCGTCTATGACGATCTTTCTTTCTGGCCATTAGAGTGTCGGGATAACGAAGTTCGACTGTATATACACCACACAACAGCTATTTTGAAAACGTAAAGTAGCACTGTGCATACCTTAACAAGATATTTTCGTGACGATTGGCCAATTTTTACGAAAGTTAGATCAACTAAGAAACAAGAAAGAAAAATCATGCGTGTGACATAGATTATGAAACACTTTCCAACACTCCCTGAAAGCTTTAACAAAACTTCGTTATTTAGGGAAATAAGGTAAATAAGATAACTAAGTAAACATTTAAAAAGCTGATTTCAACAGTTACTGCCCATAGCTAAATATGTATTCTAATTCTTTTGAACAGCCCTGTATTTGATGTGTGTGTTGATATATATGCTATATATCAACTAGAAAATTCAGTTTAACAAGAAAACGCATAGCATGTTGAAATTTCTCTTTCAGCAATTTATACTAATAAATGGAAACATACTTAAATACTTTTGTACATCCCTGTAGTTTACCTAGTATCTTTATTACGCGCACTATTTAGCTAAACTTTCACTCAAACTAAAACACTCTTAAAACAACTGAAATCACATTTCCAGAAATTATCATTTATAGACGGCATGTATCCGATTCTTTGCGTGACCCTGTATATCATTTTATCTATATTCTACAAACATTTCTTAATAAACTAAATGCAGTTCAGTGTAAAAATGCATAACTCATTAAAAAACTACGTTTAAGCAATTTGTGTTCATACCCAGTAACCCTTACGAATTCTTTTATGTAGCCCTGTATGTAAATTATAGCATTTATACATATCATAAAGTATGCATAAATATAGTGAAACATAAAATCAGATATCATAATTGAAAATGCATTTCCAGCAATCATATCTAATGTACAGTACTTCTGATACAATATAGTATCTGAAATCTTTTGTGTGTTACTGTAAATGCTACGCACTTCGCATTATACATGAATTAACTTATAGTAAACCTCAGCGACGTATATCAATTTCATTATATGAAATAGTTTGATATATTTAAAATTCACCGCAAACAATTCCCCTCCTCTATATCAATATGTAACGGAATTATTTCGTGTGGCCCTGTAAATGAATAACAACTATTCTTTGCACCGCGTATTCTACAGAATGCATATTTTAGTGGACTTCATAAATGAATATTAATTTTACTGTGTTTGAAAGAGTGTAACACCATTAAAAATCATTTGAAACGATTTTTTCCCATTGGTCGTAATGTAACGGGATACTTTGACTGTCCCTGTAGATGAACTAAACATACAAAAAACTTCATTTGAAATAGGGATCGTGCTATGGTAAACGTCAATACCATCCAAAAATTTCAGGGCAATCCGAGTATATTTACGAGAGTTAGAGCGCGGACAGACAGCCAGACAGCCAGACTGACAGACAAACCGAAGTCATAAACACTTTTCAACTTTGTTGGAAAGGGTTAAAATCAAAAAATATATAAATGGAGGGACTCATTCGACTTTCCTAAGATTTTACAGAACACTATGTGAGCAAATAAATCTATACTAATAAAAGAAAATTTTGCTCTGTCTGTCTGTCTGCGATGGCTAGCGAAATATACCGGGCATACAAAGCTGAAAATTCTTGTGAGTGTAGCGAGCCCAAAGTCTCCTCCTGATGCATCTGAGATTCAGAATTTAAAAATTTTAATAATTAGTTGAGTTATTAATTAAAACTCGCAACTCACTCTCATTAAAAACTCATCTCGGTTTTTCTGCGTGAGGAAAAAAACGCTGGTGCCTTATTTACGCATCGGTAGAAAATGAAGATCGAAAAGACGGAATTTCGTGGGGGTGAGGGGGGAAGGGTTATATTGTCATTATTTATCAACTTACATCGGTCAAACCGCTTAGCAAAGTTGAAACAACAGACATCGTACACTCACAACAGATCATACTCCTACGTCTCAAATGCTGCAATCAATTAAAAAATATATTGCAGTCAACAATTTTAAAAATAATTTTCAAAAAGGGTCGTTTTTCCGTAAAACATTTTTCTCCCTTATTGTAACGTCCCTCCAGGGTGCAATTTTAGAGGTACTGACAAACTAAAAATGTTTTTTTAAAGCAGAAACCTTCTTTTAATCGCTGATGTAATCGGTTTTAAAAAATATAATTTTTAACCCTTTCAAATGCTCCGGCAAACGCAGGTCACTTTCGCATCTCATGGAAACGATATTTTTCCCACTCTAACTAAGCTTCCTTATTTTCACACAATCTTCTTAGAGCATCTCACTGGATCAGATTTACATCGCCTACAAAAATTTTGAAACTTTCGGTTGGGTAGAAATATTTTTTACAAAATAAATAAAATGTGTGAAAGATTTGACGAAATCAGTAAAAACCTGAGTGATCAGTAAACCGGTTTCGTTCGCTTTCGATACGCATAGACTCCAAAAATCAAATTACGCGGAAAATAAAATCTCAAATTGCGTATACTTTCAATTCAATATTTTTTCATTTAAAAATATAATTTCAGATAAAATGGAGTTAAAGATATAAAATCTTACAAATTTAAGGTTCATTCATCAACGGGCTCGGGCAACGCCGGGCGGGCCAGCTAGTAGTTACATAAAAATAAATAAAAATGCTGATCCTAACTGACATGTTTTCACTTGTGAAAATGGCATCGTATTCTAAATAATACGTCCCTTTGTTTCATCATGCAAAAGTGTTTATCTAAAATTATGTCTTAATTTTCAAGAAATTTTCACTCTACCTGTAATAAAATTAAAACCTGTTAATTAAAATAAATATTAAAATATAATTTACATAGTCATGCTAATGAGAGTTTTAAATATATATATTTCCCCGTTGTTCCTCAGTGACATAGAATACTTAAATTTCCCTATGTATTTATCAGGTTGACAAACCTCGCTCTATTTTATTTAAGAAAAAAATGCTTTATGTCAGGTTCTAGTGAAATATGAATGTTGTATCAAAATAAGATGAACGTGAACAATAAAAATGTTTAATTGAATAATTGAGTTATAAAAGAAAATACTTCTCTGGTCCTTTTTTTTTTTTTTTTTTAATTGGTCACAAAATGGTTAAAAAAGGGTTTAGATACCAAATCGGTTGACCTATTTGTACGAAAATGAATACAGCTTTCGCAACAGTGGTCTGTAACATATTCACAAAATAGGAGCACAGTCGGGAGCATAGTTTGGACGCAAATGTGTTTATTTACACACACACACACACATATATACCGACATCATCGAAAAAACACATAAAACGGGCTCTTGGGACAAGAAAAAAAAAATAGCAACATACACGCATACATACATACATTACATACATATATGCGAGATCATTGCAAAAATAGTGAAAATGGAATTCAGGGAACCTCAAAAATTTTAAACGTATCAATATTTTATATATTGCCCGATTGTGTTATTCCACAATCGGGTTTTATCATGTTACAATACTTTCCTTATGTTATACTACAATATGTAATGTATGTACGAAATTAAAACAGAACAAGTAAGAAAAATCATGCGTTAAGCATAGATTATGAAACACTTTCCAACACTTCCTGAATGCTTTAACGAAACTTCGTTATTTAGGGAAATAAGGTAAATAAGATAACTAAGTAAACATTTTATAAAATGCATAAAACATTTGAAAAACTGATTTCAGTAGTTACCGTCCATAGCCAAATATGTATTTCAATTCTTTTGAACAGCCCTGTATTTGATCTGTAGGTTGATATATATATATACTATATAATAATGGGAAAATTTAGTTAGCAAGAAAATGCATAACAGGTTGAAATTCATCTTTCAGCTATTTATACTAATGGATGGAAACATACTTGAATACTTTTGTACAGCCCTGTAGTTTACCTAGTACCTTTATTACATGCCACTATTTAGCTAAAATTTAATTCAAACTAAAACACTCTTAAAACTACTGAAATTACATTTCCAGAAATTATCACCCATAGACGGCCATGTATCCAACTCTTTGTGTGGCCCTGTATATCTTTTTATCTCTATTCTACAACTATTTCTTAGTAAACTAAATTCCGTTCAGTGTAAAAATGCATATTTCCTTTAAAACCCACCTTTAAGCAATTTATGCTCATACTCAGTAACCTTTACGAATTCATTTCTGTAGCCCTGTATATGAACTATAGCATTTATATACGCACTTTATAGTATGCATAAATTTAGTGAAAAAAGCGCATAACATAAATTAAAAATGCATTTTGAGCAATCATTACTAATATACAGTAATTCAGATACAATGTTGTATCTGAAAACTTTTCAAATACACCGCAAACAACCCCCCCCCCCCTCCTATACCATTATGAACGGAATTCTTTTGTGCGGCCCTGTAAATGAACAATAACTATTCTTTGCATCGCATATTCAACAGAATGCATATTTTAGTGGACTTCATAAATCAATATTAATTTTACTATGTTTGAAAGAGTGTAACACCATTAAAAATCATTTGAAACGATTTTTTCCCATTGGCCGTAATGTAACGGGAAACTTTGGACTGTCCCTGTAAATGATCTAAACATGTTACAAACTTCATTTGAAATAGGGAACGTGCTATGGTAGTAGTCACTAATATCCAAAAATTTCAAAACGATCCGAGCATATTTACGAGAGTTAGAGCGTGGAGAGACGGAGAGACAAACCGAAGTCATAAACACTTTTCAACTTTGTTGGAAAGTGTTAAAAAGAGAGCGAGAGAGAAGAAAACAGGCAAAAGGAGAACATATTAATTTTTAGATGAAATTTACAATGGGACTACTACCAGAAGGAACCTTGTCCAGCAGCAACAAAAAAATAAAAATAACTAAACTCGAAACCATAGATTAAGGACCACGATGGGACATTTACGGCAAAATCTGAAATGGCAACAGTACTAGCGTCACTACCGGCAAGGTGGAAGAATTATCAAGCGTCCGAAATTTACCTACGTTGAAGAAATATGTTTACCCTCTATGCTTTTAATATCTATTCTTTCCTAAAACGAAGCAGGTGTCAGACGATATTCTAATCATGCTTGCTTTATTTATTTAGCTGCTTGTTTTTTTTTGTTTTTTTTTACCGTACTTGTATTGGTTACTTTTAACTTGCAAAATGATAATTAGACTAATAGTATAAAAGAAAACCCTAGAAAATTCTGTTAATAACGTAAATATGTAAGTTTATGAGATTAAATTGTAAAAAATCAAATTCAGGTATTGTGTTAATTTATTCATATCGAATAAAACTTTATTGAGTCATAAAAGTCATAGTTGCCATAGTCATAGTTGCCATTTCAAACTTTAAAAGTCATAGTTGCCATAGTCATAGTTGCCATTTCAAACTTTATTCAAAATCTGAAATGGCAACGATATGAGATTAAATTGTAACGATATGAGATTAAATTGTTCGATATGAGATTAAATTGTAAAAAATCAAATTCAGGTATTGTGTTAATTTATTCATATCGAATAAAACTTTATTGAGTCATAAAAGTCATAGTTGCCATAGTCATAGTTGCCATTTCAAACTATAAAAGTCATAGTTGCCATAGTCATAGTTGCCATTTCAAACTTTATTCAAAATCTGAAATGGCAACAGTACTAGCGTCACTACCGGCAAGGTGGAAGAATTATCAAGCGTCCGATTTGTAAGTTTATGAGATTAAATTGTAAAAAATCAAATTCAGGTATTGTGTTAATTTATTCATATCGAATAAAACTTTATTGAGTCATAAAAGTCATAGTTGCCATAGTCATAGTTGCCATTTCAAACTATAAAAGTCATAGTTGCCATAGTCATAGTTGCCATTTCAAACTTTATTCAAAATCTGAAATGGCAACAGTACTAGCATCACTACCGGCAAGGTGGAAGAATTATCAAGCGTCCGATTTGTAAGTTTATGAGATTAAATTATAAAAAATCAAATTCAGGTATTGTGTTAATTTATTCATATCGAATAAAACTTTATTGAGTCATAAAAGTCATAGTTGCCATAGTCATAGTTGCCATTTCAAACTATAAAAGTCATAGTTGCCATAGTCATAGTTGCCATTTCAAACTTTATTCAAAATCTGAAATGGCAACAGTACTAGCGTCACTACCGGCAAGGTGGAAGAATTATCAAGCGTCCGATTTGTAAGTTTATGAGATTAAATTGTAAAAAATCAAATTCAGGTATTGTGTTAATTTATTCATATCGAATAAAACTTTATTGAGTCATAAAAGTCATAGTTGCCATAGTCATAGTTGCCATTTCAAACTATAAAAGTCATAGTTGCCATAGTCATAGTTGCCATTTCAAACTTTATTCAAAATCTGAAATGGCAACAGTACTAGCGTCACTACCGGCAAGGTGGAAGAATTATCAAGCGTC
The DNA here is from genome assembly GCA_963932465.1 of Maratus speciosus. Taxonomy (NCBI): domain Eukaryota; kingdom Metazoa; phylum Arthropoda; class Arachnida; order Araneae; family Salticidae; genus Maratus; species Maratus speciosus. The sequence continues at coordinate 223,426,489 of OZ010800.1, read as the reverse complement.
CGATTTGTAAGTTTATGAGATTAAATTGTAAAAAATCAAATTCAGGTATTGTGTTAATTTATTCATATCGAATAAAACTTTATTGAGTCATAAAAGTCATAGTTGCCATAGTCATAGTTGCCATTTCAAACTATAAAAGTCATAGTTGCCATAGTCATAGTTGCCATTTCAAACTATAAAAGTCATAGTTGCCATAGTCATAGTTGCCATTTCAAACTATAAAAGTCATAGTTGCCATTTCAAACTATAAAAGTCATAGTTGCCATAGTCATAGTTGCCATTTCAAACTTTATTCAAAATCTGAAATGGCAACAGTACTAGCGTCACTACCGGCAAGGTGGAAGAATTATCAAGCGTCCGATTTGTAAGTTTATGAGATTAAATTGTAAAAAATCAAATTCAGGTATTGTGTTAATTTATTCATATCGAATAAAACTTTATTGAGTCATAAAAGTCATAGTTGCCATAGTCATAGTTGCCATTTCAAACTATAAAAGTCATAGTTGCCATAGTCATAGTTGCCATTTCAAACTTTATTCAAAATCTGAAATGGCAACAGTACTAGCGTCACTACCGGCAAGGTGGAAGAATTATCAAGCGTCCGATTTGTAAGTTTATGAGATTAAATTGTAAAAAATCAAATTCAGGTATTGTGTTAATTTATTCATATCGAATAAAACTTTATTGAGTCATAAAAGTCATAGTTGCCATAGTCATAGTTGCCATTTCAAACTATAAAAGTCATAGTTGCCATAGTCATAGTTGCCATTTCAAACTTTATTCAAAATCTGAAATGGCAACAGTACTAGCGTCACTACCGGCAAGGTGGAAGAATTATCAAGCGTCCGATTTGTAAGTTTATGAGATTAAATTGTAAAAAATCAAATTCAGGTATTGTGTTAATTTATTCATATCGAATAAAACTTTATTGAGTCATAAAAGTCATAGTTGCCATAGTCATAGTTGCCATTTCAAACTATAAAAGTCATAGTTGCCATTTCAAACTTTATTCAAAATCTGAAATGGCAACAGTACTAGCATCACTACCGGCAAGGTGGAAGAATTATCAAGCGTCCGAAATTTACCTACGTTGAAGAAATATGTTTACCCTCTATGCTTTTAATATCTATTCTTTCCTAAATCGAAGCAGGTGTCAGACGATATTCTAATCATGCTTGCTTTATTTATTTAGCTGCTTGTTTTTTTTTTTTTTTTTACCGTACTTGTATTGGTTACTTTTAACTTGCAAAATGATAATTAGACTAATAATATAAAAGAAAACCCTAGAAAATTCTGTTAATAACGTAAATATGTAAGTTTATGAGATTAAATTGTAAAAAATCAAATTCAGGTATTGTGTTAATTTATTCATATCGAATAAAACTTTATTGAGTGCAATGTCAGTACCTCTATTTATTTTTAACTGTTAGATTTATATAATTCTACAAATTTGTCGAAATCAATTTTTCCCCATCTGTAATTTTATTATTATTTCTTATATGTTAATATTATAAATATTATTGAATTGATAGTACGCTATTTACATTAAAAGCAATATTTTTATTTTATCTGTAAGAAAGTGAAAATGCGCAAATTTTAAAAGATTATTGTAATGATTGTTTAATACGTTAAACTTCATGAATTAATAAAACATCGGCTATAAAAATTTTCTACCGAATGGGAATATTTATGAAATTTTCTGAGATTTGTAGAGTGCAATACTTCGTATATTTTTATATTACACCATTACTTTATGTAGCTTTAAATCCAGTTATAACATATTTACTTCATACATAGCATTCAAGACGAACTTTTTACCCTGTTTTTCGTTGCACTTATATCGTTCACTCATCATGTAAAAAAAAAAAAAAAGCATATATCCGTGCATGAACATAGAATAGATATTAGATATATAAAATAGAATATATATTCTGTGTTCATGTATAGGTGTAAGATTCTATTGAAAACGTAAACATGAAACATTAAAAAAAGAAAGATCACAATAAGGTAGATGCTCAATTATAAAAATTTTACAAGGATGGAGAGTTTCTTCCCCATTGTCACTAAAAGCGCTACCATCGCAATCGCATTACCATTACGCTCTGTGGAAATGTCCCATCTTGAATGTTAATCTATGGCTCGAATCATCCGTTCAAAAGTTATGCGTGGTCACACTTAAAATAAAAATCTAAAAGAATTGTACAATCTCCATTGTTAGAAGTCGTTTAAAAAGAAAGAAATTAAAAACACCCATTTCATTAAAAAAGATTAAGGTGTGTTTCTACCTTCGGGGCACTTTTTTTGAAAAATATGAAATTTTTATCTAACACGTGTGTTTTTAGTTAAAACAGGGAATAAAACCATGAATTTATATAATTTTTTTTTATAGAATTTTACTTAACTTTCAAATTTAGGCAATACTTAATCAGATTTTAGTAAAGAAAATGCGTTTATGCCAAACCTTCTATAAAGAAATCTATTCAATATATTTCACTTTTTTTTTCAACAATATATTAGCAAACCACTTACCGGTGTTATGAAGCAAAATATTTGTAATGCCTCTTAAACTTAGTAATATATACCAAATTTTGTATACAAAACATGATTTTTGAAAAAAAAAAATGTGTATTTTTCAATAAAAATTGCTCTTAAATTAATATATACAAAGTTGCAAGCTATATTTTGCTTCATAACATACCAATAGATAAGCAGAACCTTGTTACAAAATTTTATTTCAATATCTTAAAAACTTTTTGAGAAATGATGTTTCTCGTAAACGTACATAATGAAAAACTCAGTTTTCCAGACAACGCAAATTAAGATTTTGATATAGCACACAAAATTATGTATAAAATTTACAAGTTTAAAAAACATCATATTTGTAGGCGTTTATGTATTTGTGTATATGTTATATATTATATATTTGTGTATTAAAATGTATTGTTTATCTTTCTGTGACTCTTTAAACGGTCACTTCCGGTTTCAGAAAGTTCATTTCCGGTTTATATTCTGGGCTATAACTTTGCTTCTAATTATTGCTGAACCAAAAGTAAGGCATTTTTGGAATCCTAAATGTTTGAACTTTAATTTAAAATAATTTAAAAAAAAAATGCAATTTAACAAGTTACAACGACCATTTGGAAAATGATTTTTTTTAAGACTAAAATTTAAGACATAAAAAATCGCACGGAGTTGATCATACATTACGTACGCCATGGATTAAACATTAATATTCCTGGACCAATTTTAAATTAAATTTCATTCTTAAACTTCTAAACATCCCACAAGATTACTTTTTACACCGTCGTATAGAGAAAAAAATGCAATGCTTTTAAATGCAATTTGTTTGAAAGCTGTATCTCAATTTGTTTCTGAGTTATTAATTTTTTTTTTGTAGTTTTTATTACTTTTTTGTCATAGTGGCAACAGAAGTATCTATCTCTGTTGAAAGTAAAGGGAAAATACAGATTACTGTATAGACCCATCAGAAAACGAATAAAATGCGGATTCAACCAATAAAACCCTTCAGATATGTTTTTGATTTCCTGCCCTGACAGAGGACAATAACCATTTTTAAAGAATTTCCAGTAACTAAAATATGCATATAAATCGAGTATTTTCCAAACTCTGAATGAGATACCTATACTTTATTGTAATAGCGCTTTTTCAACTAACGAAATAAATAGCGATCGCAATCTGCCACAGTGTATCTCTGTCAGCTTAGGGATTTAATTTGGAAATCAAGTAGCATCAAAAAGTAGCTTCTTCAAATGATCCTAAAATAGTGCGTGTTAAAGTAAATAGAGAAGCGAGTGAAACAGATTTAGAAGCCTTATTGGAACGCGTCCACCGTGTTAAATAAATGACGAGGTAAACAAACATTCCAGGTTAAATCAGTAACCTTTTTTCAACCGAAAAAAGGAATTTCGTCGGTATGATCTGCATATTCCAGAAATTCACAAATATTCTTTCTCAATTTTAAGACGTGCTAGTTTTTCACTGATGATAATAATAATAATAAACACTAGAAAAATGGAATTCTGATTTTTCAGAATTTAGTGTAACCCCGATGAAAAGAAAATAAATATATTAATGTAGATAGTACAAAGAATAATTCAGTTTGAAGACATAAAACACACGCTTTTATTTTATACAAAATGACGTCATTCGCATCCGCTGAAGAATTCCATATTTACGATCGAGTCTTAAACAACATATACATAAAAGCAATGCATAGGGCGTCACTATCGCAGAATAATGCACAAATCCACCAAAAAAGCGATGTCGTCATTCAATAAACTCGACAAAAAAAAAAAAAAAAAAAAGGATCTAATGATTCATATGTTTGTAACATTAATATTATTAAAAATTGCATAGTTTAAAATAGCTCAATGTTTTATCAGAAATCATAAATTTATATTTTTTTAACATAGCACTATTTTAATTACAAATTTTTTCAGTTGTTGTGGGGGAAAATAGCAATCAAAAGATAAAATAATCTACTATTTTTCCTTTACTTACTACAGAAATGGAGCAGTACTTCAGTTGCCAAAAAAAGAAAAAAAATGGCGATAAAAACTACAAAAAAATTAATATCTCAAAAATAAATTGAGATGAAATTTTCAAACAAATTGCATTTAAAAGTACTTTTTTCCCCTATACGATTTAAAATTTAATATTTGAAACTTATAAAAATTTTGAAACTTATAAAATTTGACAATGTGCGATGCTTAGAAGTTAAAAAAATATGATAGAGATTATCAGTACTTAACAGTACAATGATACATCTGCTTATTTTACGGCTGGCTTTTGTAATGGAATGTTATTTTTTAGTGACGACAGTTTAATTGCTGGTCGAAAGAAATAGCAAATGTGTCAATATCTGAAAACTGGACAATTTCACTCCAGAATTTTTATTTTTATTTTTATTAAAGTACCAACTTCCAAATACAATTACATACTATGATACATGTTTTGTTATTTGAATGCTGTAGTCTTTTGAGATCAAGGATGTATATTTTATGCGTAGGATAAACTTTTATGGAAGAAAGTGTCTGTTAACACCATAATCAGTGTCTAATAATTGGGACTGAGGTGATGTTTTTCTCTTAGAAGCTGCACAGCCATTTTGTTGAATCATTTTGCCCACATGTAAATTATTAAATATGCCGTGTGACATTTGTATGTTACGTAAATAAAGTTGCAATAAACTTTTTGTTTATAAATAAAAAGTTAAATAGGGGGACATGAATGATGCTATAAAAAAATACTCATCCCTATTCAGAACAAAAACAAATATTTCTAAATATGAAACAAAGAGAAAAACAACTTACCTTCATACATGGTGGCTAGTTGAACTTTAGCTGCTGTTGCAATGGAAATGATTCTGCCAGCGCCACCTAGTACCTGTTAGCCTAAATTTGTGTTTAGAGGGACTGAGATGATGGTCAACCTCAGGGACAAATATATTTACTACAATATTTTATTATACAATCTATACTAATAAAGGATAATTATATTTTCCCATACTTTATATATATAGGTATAAATATATAATAGCAAAAGTTCATAATATTTATAGAAATGTTTACAGCATACATTTAATATTGGATATTTGTACCTGGGGACAGGGACTGAAATGATGATTTCGCTTGATTAAAGCTTAAAACTAATTATTTATACAGCATTATATGTCTATTTATCATTGGTAATTGATATAACAAATGTTACAATATATTACGTTTTTCAGTTTTTGGTTTTAGTATAATTAATGAAATATTATTGGCAGTGGACGCAAATTGTCCAATTTTCAGATATTGACCCATATAGGGGGCTAATAACTGTGTGCGTCGACGAAATCCGTCGGAATAAAAACGTTTAATAAGGAACTGTTAAATGAACTCGCTGTAAACCTTAAAAAATAATTTAAATGTAAAATCAATCTTACATTGGCTAATCTAACTACAAAAAACCATAGAAATAGAAATCTAATAGTAGATCTAAAATGAACAGTTCCTTATTCTAGGAGAAAAATAATTATTATTTTAAACTATATTCACCATAACACTATTTTTATTCGTTTTAACTTTTTACATTATCGAACAATTAAACTTCATTTATATATTTTTTAGTTTATTTAAAAATAAAGCAATTAATGACATGTAATTAAGCTAACTAATCAAAGTAAAATTATTAGTTAAAGCTCTAATTTTAATCTCTGCAATTAAAAAATGAACAAGGTAGAAATCGTACGTCAAACGTTGCAAAAGATGGTGCGTTCGTACTACAACTAGTTTTATAAATATTCAGATCTTGGTGCAATAGCTGTTACTCTCTTATGCAAAAATGCAGGAATACAAAATTTTTTACTATTATATACATATTAAATTCAGTAATACGTAAATAAGAACTTCATCTTAGGACGTAATCACCATGGTAACCTAGAATCATTACTTATCATGTGATATCATTGATTTACGTATGTTAGGATTTAATAGAATGAAGAAAACTTTCATTAACATCTTTTTAAGTTTTGATTCGATTCTCATAAAATTTGAAATGGCTCGTCAAATTTGTGCAACGATTATATATATAAAATTTCAAGCCATTCGGTTGGTAGTTTTTTCGCTGTTATATGCGGACAGACAGACGGGCTGGTCAGACAATGACTATAGGTTTTACGTATTTATATAACTATGAACGCACCTAAAAATCGGCAAAAATTACGTCACTTTAACGCAATCCTATTATATGTCGGAGGCAGCTGATCGGAAGCAAGGGAGGCTAATTCTCCTTTGTAAATTTCTTTAAAATAAATAAATGCCAAATTAAAATACTTCTAATATAAATTAAGTTTAAGATCACAATTTTGAATTGTTTTTCAGTATAATACTTTAAAAACTATTAGCTGATTACGAAGAATTATTAGCCCCCGGTATGCTATTTCTTTCTCCCACCTATGTTAATGCGTAGTCTCCAAAAAATAACGTTACGCTGTATAAGCCAACCATAAAACAAAGTAGATGTATCACTGTACCGTTAAATACGCTACGGCAATTTTTAAACTTCTAAGCATCGCACCTTTTCAATTTTCATACCGTCGTATTGGGAAAAAAATGTACTTTTTAATGCAATTTCTTTGAAAACTGCACCTCCATTTTTGCGATATTAATTTTTTTGTAGTTTTTAGCGTCATTTGTTTAATTTTGGTAACTGAAGTACTCCATTTCTGTGGAAAGTAGAGGAAAAATAGCAATTATATCTTTTTGTTCCCATAAAAACTGAAAAAGAAATGTGCTTAAAATACGCGGTATTTTGAAAGGGTATAATGAATGATTTCCGATAAAACATGGAGCTATTATAAAGTAAATTTAATTTTAAGTATCTATATTAATATTACAAACAAACGAAGACATATGAATCATGAGATAGCCGATTTATTTATTTATTTATTTATTTATTTTTTATTTATTTATTTATTTTTTTTTTGTCGAGTTTCTTGAATGACATCTTTTTTTTTTTTTTTTTTTTTTTTTTTGGATTTATGTATTATTCAGCGATAGTGACGTCATATGCGTACTTTACAGTAGATGTTGTTTAATACTGGATCGCAAATGAGGAATTCTTCAGCGGATGCGGATGACGTCATTTTATCTATTTATGCTAATATTTAAAGAAGTAAAAATTGTGTGTTTGTTAGAGGTAATCGCTGGAGCTACCGAACCGATTTCAAAAGTAATGGTATCAAAATGATGGTGTTAGTCCAACTTAGAACATAGGCTATATTTTATGTCAGTGCCACTACCCAAAGGGGTGCAGGAGCAAAAAACGTTCTAAAAATGCGATTTTTGTGTTACTGAAGGGCCTAGAAATATGAAATCTATACTAATATTATAAAGAAGTAAAAATTGTGTGTTTGCTAAAGGTAATCTTTGGAGCTACCGAACCGATTTCAAAAGTAATGGTATTAAAATGATGGTGTTAGTCCAACTTAGAACATAGGCTATATTTTATGTCGGTGCGGTGCCACTACCCCAAAGGGGGCGCAGGTGCAAAAAACGTTCTAAAAATGCGATTTTTGCGTTACTGAAGGGCCTAGAAATATGAAATTTGAAATATTAGCTACTTATTAGATATAAAGGATTTCTAAGAACAGTTCTTAAACAATTAGAAATTTAAAAGGGGTGAAAATGCGCGAAAAGCGTTCTAAAAAACGTTCTAAATGGAGGTTTCTACACAATCTCAGAAAATACCAAACCGAATTAAAAAATAATGGTGTCAAAATGGTGGTGACAACCCTTGCTCTAACATAAAACTATGTTTTATGTCGGTGCCACTACCCTAAAGCGGGTGCAGGAGCAAAAAACGTTCTAAAAATGCGATTTATGCGTTACTTAAGGGCCTAGAAATATGAAATTTGAAATATTAGTTACTTATTAGATATAAAGGATTTCTAAGAACAGTTCTTAAAAAATTCGAAATTTAAAAGGGGTGATAATGCACGAATAGGGCTCTAAAAACATTCTAAATGGCGATTTCTACTCAATTTTGGGAAGTATCAAATCGATATCAAAAGTAATGGTTGTAAATTGATGGTGATAGACCTTGCTCTAACATACGCTCTGTTTTATGTTTGTAACACTACCACCTGGGGGTTGTAGGAGAAAAAAAAGTTCTAAATTGAGATTTTTGTGTTATGGAAGGGCCTAGAAACATGAAATTTGGAATGGTAGGTACTTATAAGATATCAATGGTCTCTAAGGACATTTCCTAAAAAATTCGAAATTGCAAAAAACGTTGTAAAAAACGTTCTAAATTGCGATTTCTATGCAATCTCAGGAAGTACTGAACTGGTTTCAAATATAATGGTGTAAAAATGATGGTGACAGCTCTTGCTCCAAGATAGGCTATATTTTATGTCTGTTTCCACTACCCCAGAGGAGATGCAGGAGCAAAAAACGTTCTAAAAATGCGATTTTTGAATTATGGAAGGACCTGGACTCATGAAATTTCCCATGGAATATATTTATTAGATATAAATGATCTCTAAGAACATTTCTTTAAAAATTCGAAATTTAAAAGGCGTTCTAAAATCGTTCTAAATGCCGATTTGTGAGCAATCTCAGGAAGAATCAAACTGATTTCAAAAGTAATGATAGGAAATTGATTCTGACAGCCTCTGCTCTAACATAGACGATATTTCATGTCGGTTTCACTATCACCTAGAGGTTGCAGGAGCAAAAAAGTTCTAAATTTCTATTTTTGTGATCGGTAGGGGCTAGCAACTTGAAATTAGACAAGGTACATATTTATTAGATATAAATGAACTTTAAGAAGAGTTTCGAAAAAATTGGAAATTTAAAAGGTGTGAAAATGCACGAAAAGCATTCTTGAAACGTTCTAAATTGCGATATCTACTCAATCTCAGGAAATACCAAACCAATTTCAAAAGTAATGGTTGCAAATTGATGGTGACATTCCCTGCTCCAACATATGCTATATTTTATGTTGCTGTCACTACCATCTGGGGATTGCAAAAGCAAAACATGTTCTAATTTCCGTTTTTTGCACAACTGAGGGGGTCTAACATTTTGAAATATAGCATGGTATTTACTTACAAGATTCAACTGCTTTCTAAGTATAGTCGAAGGAAAATTCCAAATTTAAAAAGATGAAGTGAGCGAAAAGCGTTCTAAAAACGTTCTAAATTATAATTTTTATACAATCTTATCGCTTATTTTATGTCTGTGCCACTACCGCCAGAGTGTTGCATCAGCAAAAAACTTTCTAAATTCCGATTTCTGTGGATACTGAAGAGGCTAGAAACTTAAAATATAGCATGGTAGTTACTTATAAAATATAAATGCCCTCGAAGGACTGTCGAAAATAAATTCGAATTAAAAAGAGGTGAAGCGAAACAGAGGTGCGAAAAGCGTTCTAAAAAAGTCCCAAATTACGATTTCTAAGCAATTTCAGGGAATATAAACCGATTATAAAAGTAATAGTAGCGAATCAATGGTAACAGTCTCTGATCCTACACAGGCTATATTTTATGCCAATGATTCTACCACCTGGGGTTCATAGGAACAACAAACGTTCTAAAAAAGGTCTTTAAAACCTTTCTAAATTACGTTTCTGTGGAATATTAGGAAATAGCAAACCGATTTCAAAATTAATGTTGGAAAATTAATGTGACAGTTCCTATTTCAACATAGCCCTTTATGTTGAGAGAGGTGGTAGAACTTGGAATTTGACATGATGGTTAATTTTAAGATATAAGAAGATGGTTTCTAAAAAATTCAAAACTTCAAATGAATACTGAAAATAAGCGTATTACTTGAGCATAAAAGTTTCAAAATATTTTCTAAATTATCATTTATTTAGATTTATTTCTTTTTATTAATTAAGTCTCATTTCTGCCTAATGCAGTGTAATAATGAAGTTTAGTCAAACTCTGTTTTAAATAGTAATTTTTGAATTATTCTTAAAAGTATAATTTCTTTTAAAAAAAATTAGACATATAAATATCACTTGGCATATTTCAAATATTACGCGAGCCGGTTTGCTAGTGTAAAATAAAATCGAGTGTTTTAAGTCTTAAAACTGAACTACAGTAGGGTCCCGATTATCCGAGTCCCGTTTAACCGAGTTGCCGCTTTAACCGAGTTATTTTCTTCTGATGGACTGATGGCTTTTATTATTATGAAACAGCCATTATAAATGAAGTGTTAGGTGAAGATGGAAGAATAGCCATAAAAAGTTAGAACCATCTTCACCTAACACTTCATTTATAATGGATGTTTCATAATAACAGAAGCCATCAGTCAATCAGAAGAAAAGGATCCCTTCCAAAGGTATAAGTTCGATTAACTCGGATAATAGGGACTCTACTGTATCTATCTATCTCAATATGATTTCTGCCATGTAGTTATCTGATACCTATTTTGGATTCCATTAATTTTTTCATTCCTATCATTGCAACGATTTATTTAATGTTTTTTAATTTTCTAGTTATGATTTTATATGATAATAATTTTTTTTTTAAATACTTACAGCTTTAATTCATAATAATTGACGGTGGTAGGTTATGTTTAATTAATGGTTATATATTAGCATTCAAATTACTATGATGCATTTGCGCAAGTAATTATGAATGTATGCATTTTACGATATTTTTAAATATCTTTTCATTTTGAATGTCAACAATTCATTTTGATGTATTTTTTCCTTAAGGTATCTTATATATATTTTTATATATTCCCAGGTCGCTAAATTATTTAGCAATCTTTTAAATATTATACGCTTAGATCATTGCTGCAATTAGCGCACTATCTATGTGTATTATCAATATGATTTCTACCATGTAGTTATCTGATACCTATTTTGGATTCCATTAATTTTTTCATTCCTATCATTGCAACGATTTATTTAATGTTTTTTAATTTTCTAGTTATGATTTTATCTGATAATAATTTTTTTTTTATTTATTTATTTTTATTTATATATATTTTTTTAATACTTACAGCTTTAATTCATAATAATTGACGGTGGTAGGTTATGTTTAATTAATGGTTATATATTAGCATTCAAATTACTATGATGCATTTGCGCAAGTAATTATTAATGTATGCATTTTACGATATTTTTAAATATCTTTTCATTTTGAATGTCAACAATTCATTTTGATGTATTTTTTCCTTAAGGTATCTTATATATATTTTTATATATTCCCAGGTTGCTAAATTATTTAGCAATCTTTTAAATATTATACGCTTAGATCATTGCTGCAATTAGCGCACTATCTATGTGTATTATCAATATGATTTCTACCATGTAGTTATCTGATACCTATTTTGGATTCCATTAATTTTTTCATTCCTATCATTGCAACGATTTATTTAATGTTTTTAGGTGCGTTCGTAATTATATAAATACGTAGCACCTATAGTCGTCGTTCAGTCCGTCTGTCTGTCCGTCCGTCTGTCCGTCCGTCTGTCTGTCCGTCCGCATATAACAGAGCAAAAACTACCGACCGAATGATCTGAAATTTTTAATATATAATTGCTGCAAAATTTTGTCGAGCCATTTCCAATTTTATGAAAATCGGATGTATAGTTTAATTACAGGGACAGTCAAAAGTTTTTCTTTACATTACGGCCAATGGGAAAAATTATTGCAAGTGCATTTTAATGATGTTACAGACTTCCGAATGGTCTGAAATTTTTAATATATAATTGCTGCAAAATTTTGTCGAGCCATTTCCAATTTTATGAAAATCGGATGTATAGTTTAATTACAGGGACACCCAAAAGTTTTCCGTTACATTACGGCCAATGGGAAAAAATTATAGCAAATGCATTTTAATGATTTTACAGCCTTCCGAATGGTCTGAAATTTTTAATATATAATTGCTGCAAAATTTTGTTGAGCCATTTCCAATTTTATGAAAATCGGATGTATAGTTTAATTGCAGGGACACCCAAAAGTTTTCCGTTACGTTATGGCCAATGGGAAAAAATTATTGCAAATGCATTTTAATGATTTTACAGCCTTCCGAATGGTCTGAAATTTTAAATATATAATTGTTGCAAAAATTTGTCGAGCCATTTCAAATTTTATGAAAATCGAATGTATAGTTTAATTACAGGGACAGTCAAAAGTTTTCCGTTACATTACGGGGAATGGGAAAAAAAATATTGTAAGTGCATTTTAATGATGTTACAGACTATGCACTTATGAAGCGCAAAAAAATATACATTCAGTACAACATGGGGTGCAAAAAATAATTATAAAACTAGTTATAGTACGAACGCACCTCATTTGCCACGTTTGACGAGCAATTTCCAACTTGTTTAATTTTCTAGTTATGATTTTATCTGATAATAATTTTTATTTTTATTTTTATTTTTATTTATTTATTTATTTATTTTTTAATACTTACAGCTTTAATTCATAATAATTGACGGTGGTAGGTTATGTTTAATTAATGGTTATATATTAGCATTCAAATTACTATGATGCATTTGCGCAAGTAATTATGAATGTATGCATTTTACGATATTTTTAAATATCTTTTCATTTTGAATGTCAACAATTCATTTTGATGTATTTTTTCCTTAAGGTATCTTATATATATTTTTATATATTCCCAGGTTGCTAAATTATTTAGCAATCTTTTAAATATTATACGCTTAGATCATTGCTGCAATTAGCGCACTATCTATGTGTATTATCAATATGATTTCTACCATGTAGTTATCTGATACCTATTTTGGATTCCATTAATTTTTTCATTCCTATCATTGCAACGATTTATTTAATGTTTTTTAATTTTCTAGTTATGATTTTATCTGATAATAATTTTTTTTTTTTAATACTTACAGCTTTAATTCATAATAATTGACGGTGGTAGGTTATGTTTAATTAATGGTTATATATTAGCATTCAAATTACTATGATGCATTTGCGCAAGTAATTATGAATGTATGCATTTTACGATATTTTTAAATATCTTTTCATTTTGAATGTCAACAATTCATTTTGATGTATTTTTTCCTTAAGGTATCTTATATATATTTTTATATATTCCCAGGTCGCTAAATTATTTAGCAATCTTTTAAATATTATACGCTTAGATCATTGCTGCAATTAGCGCACTATCTATGTGTATTATCAATATGATTTCTACCATGTAGTTATCTGATACCTATTTTGGATTCCATTAATTTTTTCATTCCTATCATTGCAACGATTTATTTAATGTTTTTTAATTTTCTAGTTATGATTTTATCTGATAATAATTTTTTTTTTTTTTTTTTAATACTTACAGCTTTAATTCATAATAATTGACGGTGGTAGGTTATGTTTAATTAATGGTTATATATATATATATATATATATATATATATATATATACTTTATCGGGGGCGACACTAAATTCTGAAAAAGCAGAATTCCTGTTCTCTATGTTTATGAATCTTTTTCGGAGGCGGTAACTAAAAATGTTCTAGCCGTGTATTTCCGAATATAAGTGAATGAATTCGCCGAGGGAGAGGGGAGAGGTGCGAAACGTTACATGTCAATGGGAGGCTTCAATTTATTTAGCCTCGCTGTAGATAGAAATGGTAGTAAACAGGCTATTTTCCCTAAATTTTAATTGTTTTAAATGTTATATTTTGATGGAAAAATCTATAGGCATGTATTTAAAAATTGTTGTAATGTTTATAAAATTATTATTTACGAGTCGAAACAAGCCGAATTCGACGAATGAAAATGTTTAAAAGAACTGATTGACTGATTTATAAAAAAAAATAACAAAAACAATTACAACAATTAATCAATATTATGTTTGCTAGCGTAACTCTTAAAACAAATATCATATCATTTATAACTAAAGTTTAATTTCAATTTTTCAAAATATTGAAAAATTAAGCTTTATTCCTGTAAGTAATCAGTAACATGCAATTAAGATAATTAAATTATGAAGCTATTAGTTGAGATTTAGATCTTTGGTATTACATAATGAGAAATCAACGAAAATTGTGGTATTACGACACAATTATTATTATGAATAATATTTCCATTTCATATAGGAGTGTATATAATTTCTTTTTACTATTTTGAATTATCTTCAAAAAGAAATAAAACAGGAAAAGATATCGCTTACTGTTCTCAGTAGCGCTGTGAATCCCAATCCCGTTACTCTTTAGAACGAAAATATCTCTGCAACTGCACCGTCAAAACATATTTCACTAGTTATCTAAAGTGTGAAATAAAATGATATTATTTGTAATATTTGTATTATTATTATTATTATTATTCGTGTCATGGATGGTTGAAATAATGGCCTATATGTTCACTTAATATATTTAATGAAAATCTTCTTGGTTATGATATAATTTGAACAACATAAGCACCGGGAGAATAAATTCTTCCCGGAGCCCTTTATAACACGTCATTATACAGAAAAGGCGAAAGGAGTTCTGAATATGTAAAACATAGTCAAAAGTCCACACATAGATGGAGTCGACACGATTATAACACGTACATTGTAGAAGTAGAAAAGGGCGAGGCAAAACCGCAAATATGCAATCCTCCCGAAGACAGGAAACTGAAAGTTTAAAGTTTTGGTAGTTAGATCACAAAAAATGTTTTTAGGTTTTTCTTGCAGGGGTTACACAGTTCAACCCCCCCCCCCCTTCTTAAGCTCTGAAGCAATGAGTCATATGTTCAGGATAGTCTTTCGATAAAAACAAACTTAGGTTTGGGAAGGGGTTTCGTAAGAAGATCTGCGGTCATTAAATCTGTGTTGACGTAGCGGAGTTTTATGATTTCTTTCTCCACTAAGTGTCTTAAGAGATGGTACCGCAGATCTATATGTTTTGTCTTGTGATGGAACTTATCTGATTCCGCAAGTTTTATTGCGGACTGATTATCATCCATTAAACTTATCGGGCACTGCTGTGGCATGTCCAGTTCCGTTAATAAATGTATTAGCCATGCAATCTCTTGCGCGGCACTGGAAGCAGAGATGAATTCTGATTCAGCTGAAGACATTGCTAACATTTTTGACGTCTTGATGTCCATAGATCGGGTTGGACCCCAAGAGAAATAAGTTGCCGGAAACAGATTTCCGATCGAGTGGGTCGTTTGCCCAATCAGAGTCGGTGTATGCCCTCAAGACAGGTTCTTCGAAATTGGTATATGTTAACTTTAGATTGATAGTAGTTTTTAAATATCTAATAGTTCTTTTGACGGCTTCCCAGTCCTTTGTTCTGGGGCGTTCATTTCTACGACATAGGATGTTAACGGAATCTACACGGAACCGGTTAACGCTAATATCTGGTCTGGAAACGGTTGAAATGTATAGTAGTGCGCCGACCGCCTGTCTATAGTTTATATTATCCGGTAAGAGATTTCCATCATCGTTTAATTTAACATAGCCCGGTTCCATAGGTGTATCGCTTGGTTTTGAATTTTCCAAGCCAAATTTAATTACTAATTCATGAATTTTGTTAATCTGATCTAGGGTCATTGTATTTTGATCAGGCCGATTAATGTTTATACCTAAATAATACTTAGCATCACCTAAATCCGTCACAGGGTATTCTTTCTTTAACTGACGTATTAGTTTATCAACGTTTTTATCTTCCCCCGCAATGAGTAGATCGTCGACATAAACAATTACATAAATTGTTTCATTATTTGTGGTTCGTTTGTATAGACACTTGTCAATCGAACTTTGGTTAAACCCTAATTTTGTTAGCGAATCATGTATCTTTATACTCCAAGCTCTCGCTGCTTGCTTTAACCCGTATATCGCTTTTTTGAGTTTCCAAACCTTGTGTTCAGATCCGGGGACTACATACCCTTCAGGTTGACGCATCTATACGTCCTCCTTTAACTCCCCGTGTAGGAAGTCCGTCTTGATATCTATGTGTCTAAGGCTTAAGTTTTTTTGCAAGGCCATTGCCAAAAAGCTTCTTATAGTAGTGTGAGACGCAACGGGTGCGAAAGTCTGATCGTAGTCAATCCCGAATTTCTGGGAGAAATCCTTAGCCACTAGCCTTGCCTTGTATTTTTGATATTTGACCCTGATTGTTGTACTTCGATTTAAATGCCCATTTGCTACCGATGACCTTTGTCCCTGGTGGGACCTCAACTAATTCCCAAGTACAATTTTCTTTGAGTGAATTTATCTCGTCTAACGTAGCATTTGTCCATTTTTCCCTTTCCAGGGGATTTTCCATTTTGAGTATATCATCCCAGCACTTTGGCTCTTTTATCCTTACATTATTTATTAAAAATGCGAATCTGTCAGGGGGAACCCCTCTATTAGGTCTGTTAGATCTACGTGGTAAAATCTGTGGGGTACCTGATACATTCGTCTTCGCACCCTGATTTTGCAATTTGCATATCATTTTCGGTGCTATGCTTTTCCTCGTCAATCAGTTGTAACTTTGGTTGCGGATTTTTATTGCTTAGTATTTCTTTATTTCTATTTGATGCATTATTTTTAACTAAGTCATAATTCTCAACCTCTAAAAATTTCACTGTCCGACTTATAACTATTTTCCTTCTATCCGTGCAAATTCTAAAACCTTTACTTCTGTTGTCGTATCCGACAAATATACCTTCTTGCGCGGTGTCGTCCAGCTTTCTCTTATTTGGTTTTTGAGTATATGCATATGCGCGCAACCAAAAGTTTTAATGTTAGAAAGGTCTGGTTTACGACCGGTCCATTTTTCATACGGAGTCCAATCGCAGGATGAAGTTGGGAGCCTATTTTGAATGTAAGTCGCTGTACACATGGCTTTCCTCCAGAACGAATTAGGTAGACCGCTTTCCTTAAGAAGACAGCGTCCCATCTCCACTAAGGTGTGGTTTTTACGCTCTGCAACCCCATTTTGAAGCGAGAAGTATGGCACGGTGAATTGATGATCAATTCCCTCACTTTTCAGATAATCTTCGAATTCCTGACTCCAATACTCCCCCGTTATCGGACCGAATTGCCTGCACCTTTCTGCCAAATTTGTTAGCAGTCATTGCTGCATATTCCTTAAATTTTGAAAAACTTCATATTTGTTTCTTAGCAAATATACAACTGTAAAGCGACTGAAATCGTCAACGAAAGTTAGAAAATAATATTTCCAAAATTTTTCGATCTAGATTTTTCATTATTTTTGTTCTTTACTTTCAACATTCGTCAATTGTGTGAGAATTCTTCTTGCAATATTTGCAAAACTTATTTATTCTCTGTTGCGAATGCTTTACTTTTAAGTAGAGTTGCAAAGTGTGGAAAAAACCGGGTTTATTTCCGGAATAAACCGGGTTTTTTGGGAAGGAAATCTTAACAATTTCCGGGAGTTTTCAGAAAGTTTTAAGCATGAAAAATTTTAAATTTATTATTTTCTATTATTTTTAATAATTTCAATTTTTGTCAATGTAAACAAAACTAATAACTTAACATATTTTTTAAAAATGCACGGTTTGCATGAAAACTAACGAAATACAGGCTTATGCTGAAGAAATATTAAGTAAGAGAAAATAAAATATAGTAAGTAGTTTTGTATTTTAATCGTCCATAAGTAAAAAGTGAAAGAGGCAGATGAGAGATTCATCTTCCCTGGCATGAATATAAACTTCACCTCTGTTCTTCGAATCAACGAATGTAAACAAAAAAAGGAAATGAACAAAATAAAAAGAAATCATTGCAAAAATACAAAGTAACTCGTTAGAAAATAAATATAAAGTATGCCTGAATAAGAGATATGCCAGCCAACAGAAACTAAAAAAAAAAATTATTTTTTAAAGAAACATTTAAATCCACACCTACTTACAGCCGCCATTGTCGTAAAGCTAATGAATTATAAGTACTTAGATTGTAAAATCATAAGTTTTGTGAATTCATGATGTAAAATATATCTTTTTGGAGCGTTCTTCCCTGAAATTTCTTTAAAATAAAAATTTCAAACTGAAAAATAACTGGTTTTGTTTATCTTCAAAATTTCCAATATTCCCCAAAATTCCGGGTTTATTCCCCAAAATTCCCGTCCCTCAAAATCTGCGGGTTTTTTGCAACTCTACTTTTAAGGCAGAATAATTATTCGAGTTTTCAACGTTATTTTGACGTTTATTATATTCGTCGATCAATTTTCCCCGAATAAAATTTCTCATAGCTTCTCATAGCTTGCAGGTAAGGAACAAAGTAGTAGAGCCGCCAGGTGTTCATCATTTATATATTCACCAATGGCGGTTAATTTATCGCGAAGTTGATAAATGTTAGTTAAATGATCTATCATGTTGCCGTTTTCAGCTAACCTGCTAGAGTATAATTTTCTTAGCAAATATAATTTATTGCTCAAATTTGTTCTCTCATGCACATTATTAAGTGCATTCCATACTTCTCGTGCAGTTTGCAGATTTTTAGTGTGTATGATTTGGTTATCGCCAATTAGAAAATTTATTATTGCTTTGGCTTTACGATTTTTAGTAGTAAAATCTGCATTGACGGGATGGTTCATTTATTATTAAATCGTAAAGATCTTTTTTTTTTGTAGGTAATTTTCGACACGGAATTTCCATACATCTTAGTTGTTGGAATTTAGTTTCTCGATGACCGTGTCTTTAAGAATATTCATTTTATTTATATAGATGACAAAATCTTATATAATATAGATATTTCAATAATTCAATGAGTAATTCACTTTACTCATTAAAATAGTCTATTCACCTTTAATGATGCTTACACATTCATTTTGTTTACGCAAGAAAAAATATATAGGTGTAGCAAAATATTTATATATACACACTTCAAATAATAATTTGCACACTTTAAATAATAATTTAGCGCTGTCAGTATTCATAATCTGTTATAAATAATATTTCTATTTCAAAAAGGAGTGTGCACAATTGTTCTATACTAATTTGAATTATCTTCAAAAAGAAATAAATCAGGAAAAGATATCGCTTATCTGTTCTCAGTAACGGTGTGAACCCCAATCCCGTTACTCTTTAGAACGGAAACATCAACATCTCTGCCACTGCGCCGTTGAACATATTTCACTGGTTATCTAAAGTGTGAAATAAAATGATATTATTTGTAATATTTGTATTATTATTATTATTATTATCATGGATGGTTGAAGTAATGGCCTATATGTTCACTTAATATATTTAATGAAAATTTTCTTGGTTATGATATAATTTGAACAACATAAGCACCGAGAGAATAAATTCTTCCCGGAGCCCTTTATAACACGTCATTATACAGAAAAGGCGAAAGGAGTTCTGAATATGTAAAAGATAGTCAAAAGTCCACACATAGATGGAGTCGACACGGTTATAACACGTACATTGTAGACAGGGCCGGATTAAGGGGGGGGGGCTACGGGGGCTGCAGCCCCGGGCCCCAACTCGCGAGGGGCCCTCGGCAGTAGCTTAAGTTGTATCAAAGTTCCGTTTTAAAAATTACTTAATTTCTAAAAAAAAAGAAAAATCTGAAATGATAAAATGATAAAAGTATTCTGAAATAGCGAAAAAGAGTCGTGTTTCAAGTGTCAACATCCATTACCTTTTACTTTTGCAATTTTAAAGCTTCGCAAGTCCGATAGTAACTGTTTCTAAGGCATCCTTTTAGTATTCTTACCCTCTTTCCCGAGACAAAAGCAGAAAAAACATCTTTATTCTATTCCCCTCTTCTGCCTCTGGGGGTGGGGGGGGGGAATGCTTAAAACAGGACCCTAAGGTCCCAATAAAAATATTAGGGTGTTGGTCCGGGGAGAGCAGTCCAAGACTCAACTCTAAATTTTTGCATTGGGAATGCGAGAAAATTAGTTCAAGGTAAAAAAGTTCAAGGGGCCCTACGGGACCCTAGACCCAGGGTGTCCCGGGATTTTAAATGGAATCTAGAAACGGGAGAATAATTAAATGGAAAAAAGGTTCCAAAAATGAATACCGGATTAAGAAGGGGCAATTTATTAACAATTTAGGATGCAAAAACTTCAAGGGGCCAGTGACGTAACTGGCATGCAGTTGTGCATAAAGGTACTTTTTAGTGGATTTTAAAGTAATCAGAGGACGCTAAAACTATGTTAAAAAATGATTGCAAGCAATTCGGATCATTTCTAAAGAAGCTGTACCAAGGGCCCCAAGAAGGCGATTAATATTCAAAATTGGTGGTATCTGAAGTCTGCGAATTTTTTTTTTTTTTTTTTTTTTTTTTTTTTTTTTTTTTTTTTTGTTTTCTTGTGGTAGCTGAAGGAGCTAAGAAGTTGTTAGAAAATAAAGCTAGTGAATCGGACTATTTTTAAGGGAACTATAATAGGAGGCCCAGGGCCTGTTGATAGTTGAGAACAGTGCCCTAACATGAAAACATGTTAAAATGATTTAGTACTTAGCGTTTTAGATCGTCAATTAGTCAAAATTAAGCATAGGTTATGAAATAATCATTAGAATAATATTTTAAAGAAATGCTCAAAAAATGGGAGGGAGGATACCCAAAACAGGGCCCTAAGGGTCCCAGTAAATATTATGAAGGTTCTTTTCCGGGGAGAGGAGTCCAAGACTCAACTTAAAAATTATTCACTGAGAAGGCGAGAAAATTAGGGGGTGAAAAATGAATGCCACACAAAACAACTTATGGTGCAAAAACTTCAAGGGGACTCAAGTCGCCAGGGACTTAACTGGTATGTAGTTGGGAATAAAGATACTTTATAGTTGTTTTGAAAGTAATCAGGGGACGCTAGAACTATATTAAAGAAAATTGCAAGCAATTCGGATCCTTTTTAAAGAAGCTGCACCAAGGGTACCAATTTTGATTAATATTCAAAATTGGTGGTAGCTAAAGTCTGAGGTTTTTTTGTTGTTGCTGTTGTTCATGTAGTAAGCTGGAGGACCTAGGGAGTTGTTAGAAAAAAAAAATAGTGGATCGGACCATTTTTAAGGGAGTTATAATAGGGGGCCCAAAAGGGGCGAACTGATAGTTGAGAGCACAGCCCTAACATGAAAACATTCTAAATATTTTTAGTACTTAGCGTTTTAGATCTTTAATTAATCAAAATTAAGCATAGGGTATGAAATAATCACTATAATAATATTTTAAAGAAATACGCAAAAAATGGGGGTGGGGACTAATGCTTAAAACAGGGCCCTAGGGTCCCAGTAAAAATTATGAAGGTGTCCGGTAAGAAGAGTCCAAGATTCAACTTTAAAGCAATGAATGCACTGAGAAGGTGAAAAAATTAGAGGGAGGGAATGCATGGCGCACAGAAGTTCAAGGGGTGCCTACGGGACCATAGAAGACACCAGGTATTAATTGGAATGTAGAAACGTGAGAATAAGTAAATGGAAAAAGGATCCCAAAAAGGAAGATCGGATTAAAAGAAAGCAATTTATTAACAATTTAGGGCACAAAATCTCAAGGGGCCCTGTACCGGGCCCCAGGCGGCGAGGATCTTAACTGGAATGTAGAAATGGGAGAATAACTAAATGCAGATGTAACCCCATAAATGAAGAAGATTGGATAAAATGGGGCAAGTTATAAACAATTCAGGGTATAAAAACTTAAAGGGGCCCAGGGTTCCCGGCCCTTTAAAAATTAAAAATATGTGTATCAGGTGCATCAGGATCTGTTTTGGATTATCCTGACCTAGATTTTCAGACTTATACATGCGACAGATTTTGCTAGCTATTGCGAACAGACATACACACACACGCACACAGTGCGAAACTTTCTTTTATTAATACAGATTTCATTATTTAAATAACTTTACACACATTCTTATTTTATTAAAATTTCCATATTCATGCATTTTTCCTTTTGTACCATTTACTAAAACTCAATACGTATGGGCTAAATTGTTTAAAATGCTCACATTACTTTATTTAAGGTGGTTCTCGAATTCCCAGCTCAACAACGCAAAACTTACTGACGCATTTTTCAGACAAATTTTAAATACGGGCATAAAATTAACAGGTCTGACTATTGAAGCGATTTGAAATCGAATAACTGTTTCCATTTTTTATAAATAAATTGCTTATTAAGTAATAAGCGTTTCTTGTCATGTGACGACACGTTTTACCCCTTTTTCGTGCTGCCGCATCCGGAAACTTGGTTCGAAACACTTACTTTGACAGTATTTTCTGAAAGTCCTTCTGCCTTTATCAAAAAATGGGAAACGCCATTCGATTACATAGTTTCTGAATAAGAACACCTGCCAATTTTATGCGTTTCCGAACAAAAATGAATTCAGAAATGTGTCAGAAAGTAGTTCCTTTGAATTTGGGAACAGTCTTAATAAGATTTATCATATTTTGCACAAAATTGGCTTATTTCATTAAAAATGAAAAATATTAGCACACATAGTTAGAACTTTCAATTCATTGTCAAGATACGGATTCAACTAGAAAAGTAAGTTTTCTAAAAATTTTGGTGTTGAATTTTTTTTTAAATCGGGAAAAATTGTTTTTTCGTAATAAAAATTAATCTCACAGTTACATTTTCCAACAAAATTAGACTGTTCTGCCCACTACGAGCTACGCTCGCCAACTTCATGCAGACTCCGCTAAAAATATGCTAATTTGTTCGCATTTGAAAAGATTACTTGATTGCAGAAGTTTGATTATGAAGAATTTATATAATAAAATTTATCATGTTTTGTGCAAATATTGACTTATTTTAGCCAAACTGAAAACTTTTAGCGCGCACATTTAGAACTTTTAGTTCATTGTCTTAGTTTTAACTTAGAAAAGTAAATTTTCTGAAAAGTTTGAAGAGCTACATTTATTATTATTATTTTTTTTAATTCAAGAAAAAATAATTTTTCGTTATAAAAGTTTATCTCACAGTTACATTTTCTAACAAAACTAGGAGGTTCTGCCCCCTTCGAGCTACGTTCCCCAACCCGACGTGCAGCAGACCCCGCAGTCTCATGCAACCATTAGCAGTAAAAACATGCTAATTTGCTGTGTTTTATAAAGATATTTGATTACGAAAGATTGGATGATATCATCACGACCAGTAGCGATCTTCTGTAATCGCCTTGCTCTTAAGTTCCCTTTGGCTAGGAAATTTTTTGGTTTCCAAGACCGCATCCACCGCTGTCGCAAAAGCTGACGGTTATTTTCGTGTTCGGTTAAGTACGATCTATCAGACATTTGAAAATCAGCTTGTTTAAAATTATTAAGTGAAAAATGTGGCTGCCTCCCGGCCTTTTGTAATGGCTAGAATTTTTTATCTTTTGGACTTTGTAAGGAAATCATTTTAAATACATAAATATGACATAATTTTTCCCCATTGAATGCTTTTTTCACGCAACATTTAATTATTTTAAAGTTTTGTTTTCCTTTTAATATCCACGTGTAAATATATTTTCGATTTTCCAATTGAAAGTGCTTAGAAATATTACTATTTTGGCTTTTATAAATATTATGTAATTTTCTCCATAAAATGCTTTTTACTTGTAATAATTTAATTATTTTAAAGTTCCTGTCTTTCTGAATATCCACGTGTAAATATATTTTCAATTGAAAAATATTTGGAAATATTATTATGAGGAAGGGGAACGGAAATTTAAGGATAGAATATTCGATGATTATTTATTTATTGTTGCTAAAAAATAGCAATACAGCTAAAATAAAAAAAAAGTTTTAAAGTTTATGTGCTGTGGGGGGGGGGGCACTTTTTTAATCAGGGGGGACGAGAGTAATTTAGATGCTCTTTTAATTATTAATACAGAAACGTTACACAAGGAGAAAAATATTTTAAACTATGTATTGGAGGGATGGGGAAGAAAAAAAGGGACTATTTCTTGGGGGTGGGGGGATAATTTAGATGGTTAATTAAATATTGTTTTAACAAAATGACAAATAAAAGAGAAGAAATTAAAGAATTTTAATGATTTTAAGCTTCATGAGATACTTTGGGGGGGGGGGGGCATTGCGAAGTGCAATGGAAGTGGGTAGTATTTCGATTAGTAACAAACACCACATCTAATGTCAACTACAATCCAAAGTATTAAGTGCCTAGTTCAAAGCTGATTGTATGCGGATGGGACTCGGGCTGTTTCCAATACTTCACGTGATATTATTATGTTTCACACAAAGAAGGATAAGTATGTTGAAAATTTCATTTGAAATATTTCAATTAGTGTTATGATGAACAAATATCTGAAATTTGGATCAGAGGTATAAACACCCTGTATTCTTCACTGAAAACGGAATTACGACACAGGTCCATATATAAAGGTTGTTAAACGTTCTACATATGTACAGTAACATATGTACTAATCAGCTCAATTAGTTTCTCTCCATACATTAATTGAAAATGTTATTACCACACATACGTACATACATATACACTGAAGTTCAAAAATTAAGGGGCAGTGAATGGACTCTTTCTATTGTACACGGTTTGTTGAACATCTACTGAAAATCTTGATGAACTGTGTTTGAACTTTGAAGATGTAAAGAAATGTTTGACTCCATCTTTTTCAGTGAAGATTTAATCGCGGGGACAATTAGGAGGACAACAATAAATTTAATTATAAAATAATGATTGCAATCACCCATGGGGCAGAAAATGCTCAAACTGGTCTGTTACTGTAGCAAATGACTATGTGGGTCTTGTTTAACGTTTGTGTGTGCATTTGTGTAAGCATAGCACGCATATTCGTGAAGGTTTTAACGTTTCTGTGAAAAACGTAAATATTTTTTGCTTATGGAACACAGAGTTTTCAACCAAATTTAACACCACTTTCCAAAAACTTCATGGGCATTTGGCATTTGTGTGAAATATATATATATATATATTTTTAAACTGCGCATGCATGAAAGATTCCAAAAGTTTTTTTTTTCATAATTTGGTAGTCAGCTATTTGGGGCAACTTATATAAAAAGTCCTGTCAAATATTGCAAAAATTCAAATAGTTAAGGGCGATAGAGTGAGTTGCTTTCTAAAAGTAGCTATATTATAAGAGATTTTCCACAATTTGTCAATCCGTTCGCTGTATCTTTCTGAGTTTTCACAATATTTGACTGAACTTTTTATATAAGTTGCCCTAAATAGCTGACTATCTAATTAGGAAATAAAAATTTTGGAATCTTTCAAGCATGCACAGTTAAAAATTATTTCATACAAATGCCCATATCTCATGAAATATTCAATATATTCATGATTTAATTGCAGTATACATTTTCTACTGTTCTTTTTCATAGTTTCGTTATGTACTGTTAGATTTGGTTGAAACTCTGCATGCTATAAACAAAAAACATTTAAAATTTTCACAGAAACGTTAAAACCGTCACGAATATGCGTCTTATGTTTCCAAGAAATGCACACAAACATTAGACAGTACCCACATAGTCATTTCCTACGAACCGTTTTGAGAATTTTCTGTCTCATCAATGATTGCAAGCATTATTTTATTATTAAATTTATTGTTTTGCCCCTAATTGTCTTCGCGTCTAAATCTTCACTGGAAAATGTGAAGTCAAACATGTTCTTTACATCCTTGAATTTGAATGACAATTCGTCAACATTTTCAGATATTCGACAAATT
Source organism: Maratus speciosus (assembly GCA_963932465.1). NCBI lineage: Eukaryota > Metazoa > Arthropoda > Arachnida > Araneae > Salticidae > Maratus > Maratus speciosus. Next base: position 223,400,432 of record OZ010800.1, on the reverse strand, counting down.
GTGTACACTCGAAAGCGTCCGGTGACTACCCCTTAATTTTTAGACATCAGTGTGATATATATATATATATATATATATATATATATATATATACACAGTGTTTCTTCTAGGCTACCCTGCCCTTTCTAAAATGCGCAAAATGTACCCAGCCCTTTTTAAAAATAGTGAAATGCATCTTTAGTTATCTCAGAGATCGAGAGATCTCTTTTAAAAATCTTCCCCAAATTACAGTATTTCTAAATCTATGTGCTCGAAAGGTTGTAAAAATCATAGACCTACCATGTTTCTTTACGATTTTTCTAATTAGCTCAATTTTAATTTTAAATAAAGAAAATCTAGAACAAAAATGCAGAAATATGTAATTAAATTCATTTGTATAAATAAAAATTTGCATTAAAATAATTTTAAATGTAGTCAGTTTTGATACGCTGGTAGATTTCTATTTTCTTTTAATGTTTATACAGCATCTTTGAATTGTACGTGTTATAAATACGTTTAAATAAAATAATTAAGAGCACTCTTAAAGATAACAAAAAAAAAAGTTTTTGTGCAACAATATACATATTCAACTTTTTAAATTGGTATTTTAGGATTAAAAAAAAAAACTAATTGGATGTGCCAATCCCAAAACTTTCTTCTATCTGATACATCTTAATATTTCAAAACCTAGTTACACATGTTAATACTTCAATATTATTAGTTCAATACTATACCAACTTTGATTTTCATCTTAAATTTTTGCTCAAGTCAATTAAACGGACTAAAAATGAGTTAATCTATATCATGATATTTGTTAAAATTATTAATTTTTCCTTATTCTGTTGTTATCAGCTGTTTGCGAATAGCCGGCTTAGCAAGAAGCGAGTTCCCACCGCTGCATGAGACGCCGATGCACAATAGAACTACGAAGAATCAAGAAAAGTATACAAAAACCGCTTGCACAGAGACCCTTTACCGTGCAATATTTCCAAATTCAAGGAGGACCTGTTGGCCAAAGCCAAAAACAAGCACAAAAATTTTGGTTCAATTGTATGCATAATTTTATACGCTGTTCGATAGTACAATAATGAAAATGGCACAGAGATCGGAATTATAGCGCCCCCTTCTGGCGGAATTTTTTCAAGTTCAGGGAGGACTTGTTTGCCATAGCCAGAAACATGCACAAAAAATTTGGTTCAGTTATATGGATAACTTCATACACTTTTCGATGGTACAATAATGAAATTGGTACAGACATCGCAATTATAGTGCCCCCTACCAGCAGATTTCTTCCAAATTCAGGGAGGCACTTCGTGACATGACCAGAAACAAACACATAAAATTTGGTTCAATTCTATGCATAACTTCATACACTTTTCGACTGTACAATATTCAAAATGGCACAAAAATGCACAAAAATCGCTATTGCAGCGCCCTCTACGGGCGATTTTTTTACAAATTAAGGGAGGACCTCCTTGCCATAGCCAAGAACTTAAAAAAGTTTTTTGGTTCCATTCTATGCATAACTGCATACACTTTTCGATGATACAATATTCAAAATCGCACAAAAATTGCTATTATAGTGGCCCCTAACGGCGAATTTTTTGGAAATTCAGGGAGCACCTGCTTGCCATATCCAAAAACTTAAAATAAAAATTTGGTTTAATTCTATGCATAACTTCATACACTTTTGAACGGTACAATATTCAAAATCACGCAAAAATCGCTATTACAGGACCCCCCCTACCGGCGATTTTTTTTCCAAATTCAGGGAAGACCTGCTTGCCATAGCCAAAAACTTAAAATAAAAATTTAGTTCAATTCTATGCATAACTTCATACACTTTTAGATGGTACAATATTCAAAATCGCACAAAAATCGCATTTACAGCGCCCCCTACCGGCGAACTTTTTCCAAATTCAGGGAGGACCTGCTTGCCATAGCCAAAAACTTAAAATAAAAATTTGGTTCAATTCTATGCATAACTCCATACACTTTTGGATGGTACAATATTCAAAATCGCACAAAAATTGCTATATCAGCGCCCCCTACCGGCGAATTTTTTCCAAATTCCGGGAGGACCTGCTTGCCATAGCCAAAAACTTAAAATAAAATTTTGGTTTAATTCTATGGATAACTTCATACACTTTTTGATGGTACAATGGCTACAGACAGACGGACAGACGGATGGACGGACAGACAGACAGACAGACATTTTCTATAAACATGTTTTTTGGAATCTCTGACCCCTAAAAACATGTAAATCCGTCGAAAACCGGAAGTCGAAAAAAATTTCGATTACAATACTTTCTTCTATTGAAGATAGAAGAAAGTAAAGAAAGTTGCGCGTGTGTGTGTGTGGGGGGGGGGGGGAGGGTCCAGTAGCAGGGGGAGGGGGCCCTAAATTTTCAGCAGCCCCGGGCCCCAAAAATGCTTAATCCGGCTCTGATTGTAGAAGTAGAAAAGGGCGAAGCAAAACCGTAAATATGCAATCCTCCCGAAGACAGGAAACTGAAAGTTTAAAGTTTTTGTAGTTAGATCACAAAAAATGTTTTTAGGTTTTTCTTGCAGGGGTTACACAGTTCAACAATTATCATTTTTGTTTTCAACAAAATCTAAAAATAACATCTTTTTCACTGTCTCAAAATTTACCTGCATACTTTTCATATTCATACTCACTGTTTAAAAAATATTTTAATGTGCCATAGATTATTATAACTGTATTCCCAAACTTGATGTCACGTTGGCCAGTTAGAATTTTGCATATTCGCACTCTTTATTTGAGGCTCTAATCTGAGTGCCGGCGAAATCCACATTCGTAGTAAAATATTTAGTTTTATCAAAGCAAAATACTCATTCATTTTTACTATGACATCATTTTCACCCTCTGAAACCTTCTGAGGTTTTAACGTCTCAATCTCAGTATCAGCGGAATGGGAAAAAAATATTGAAATGTAACAGCTTTATGAGTAAAAATGCGTTATTTTAAATCTTGACGTCATTTTCTGTTCAAAAGTTTAAAAAAAGTTATTTTTAATTGTAATACAAAAATGGCACCCGTGATGATATGGTAATCCTCGTTGCTTTCTTTCTGTCTTCAACAATGGAAGTAACCCGATTGCCACCAATATGAAGACATTTCATAAAGGATTTTTAAAATTAAAATATAAAAATAGGATTATTTTAAATAATGGCGAATGCGGTGCACATCTACAAATAAAGTCTGTAATCATGTCTGTTAAATTTGTGTTTTATTTATGTTGTTTTATGTATTTATTGATGAATTTTTAATTTTGTTATGGAATATTATCTGGAAACAAATGCTGAACTATTTATATCGTGGTAAGTAACAATTTTCAAGCATGATTTTTTAAAATCTATCTCTATCGCGTGAAGCCCGATTACGAAAGATTAACCCGTTTAACTTACAACTATATAAATAGTTAGGCATTTGTTTCCAGATAATATTCCATAACGAAATTAAAAATTCATCAATAAATAAATAAAATAATATAAATAAACACAAATTTAACAGACATTTAGTCGAACTAGGCGCTCGCTTAGGCCACTGAAATGATCAAAACAAGAAAAGGCTGCTAAAGGTGGCGGAATCTTTGGCGATTTCTTCGGCTATTATTCTCTGACATTATGCTAATACGAAAGTATCGCTTTAAATAAATTACGAAACTTTATTTGAATGCTTAATTGATATTTTTCGTATAAGAACACTTTTTGATGAGGTAATAAAAAAAATTAAACCTAAAAGAACTATTAAAGTTCTCAACTTAAAAAAATAATTTTCACTCATGTTGTGTAATCCGATAAACTCAGCTTGAATCCCCTATGATAATTTAAAGTAATTAAGTTAATCTAAAAGAAAATTTACCCTTCTTTAAAAAGTTCTTATACTCAGTACATTTGTAGAGGATTCCATTTGCATTGCATCATAGAAAAAGTGCTAATAAAATGCAGAATACATGGGAAAAAATATTCATTATTCACAAAACTTAAATTATATCACTGAGCCAGTGTTTAAAAAATTAATAGTGGCCAGTGCAATCAGCATATATTTCTGTTTTAAATAAGTTATTCTTGAAGCAAATTTCATTCTTTAATTTTTATTTTCATGCAAATATTGCTAATTTATTTTCAAACTAAAATAAAATCTATGTAAACAAAACAACGATCCACGAAATCCTGCAATCTGCCAAACGCTCGTTCCAAAATTGTGCACATGTAGCAGAGTTAACGGTATGTTTTTTAGCTGAATTGGAACGATAACCAGAACGAAAAATATTATAGTCCAAGAGCCGGGCGTCGATTTTCCTATGTATAAGATACAAGAGAAATTCGGCCGGCATAAGTAAGCCCTAACAACGACCTATAGGAAGCCACCATTTTTAATTATTTATTCCTGCCGAATCATGGATTTTTTTTCGTCACTTCCGGTGTCAATTTTGAGTGTTTGCCTATGTATCGAATACAAGGATCAAATATATATCCCAGTGTAGGTTTCAAAGTGTACATTAAGAATATACCGGTCTGCCAAGCCTAATCCTGCCGGAACCAGGTGGCATACTTACTTTTATGACGTCAATTTTGAGTGTTTACCTATGTATCGAATACAAGGACCGTACATACATCACACTGTAGGTTTCAAAGTGTGCATTGAGAATATATAGGTCTGCCAGGTCCAATCCTGCCGGAACCAGGTGGCAAACTTACTTTTATGACGTCAGTTTTGAGTGTTTACCTATGTATCGAATACAAGGACCGTACATACATCACACTGTAGGTTTCAAAGTGTACATTAAGAATATATTGGTCTGCCAGGTCCAATCCAGCCGGAACTAGGTGGCAGACTTATTTTTATGATGTTAATTTTGAGTGTTTACCTATATATCGAATACAAGGATCGTACATACATCACAATGTGTTAAAAACCCCTTTTTCTGTTTGACTTGGCGAAAAAGAGTCATCACCAAGAATTATTGCAACCCCTTTTTATACTTTACTGTTTTTAATTTTTGTTTTAATGTAGATTAATTAAATTCTGGAAGCGAGTGATCAGCGCTATATCTGTTCTGAACCAGGCTTGTCTTGGTCATAATAAAAACTATTCGTATTTATTTATAAAATGTCGTTCAGCATATTTTATTGAATTAATGTGATTAAATCTGATTCGAAGTAAAATAGTTCATTATCGTCTGTATTGAAATCCTCACAATATAGGTATCAAAGTGTACAGTCGTGGAAAAAAAAAAAAGTAAACAGCCCCTACTAACTCTTCAACAAATTATCGTAGACTGAAGTTACTGGTACCGAACGAATGGAAATAAAGTCTACTTTAAATTATGTATATAAAATTTGCTTAGGGGGCCATCTACATATTAAAACGAATACAAACTTAATTTTTTTTCAATGGCAATACCCAATTTTAACGAGATATTTCAAATCTTCGGTTAAAACTATGCCTAGACACCAAATTTCAAGTCATTTGAATGATAAATTTTTGAATTATAAACATTCAAAATTAAGTGCTTGTAATGATAAATTACATTTTCATATTTTTATTTATATCTCCTGAAATTATGCTTATAATGTGCTAATTTTTTGTGTAGCAATAAAACTAATGTGCCCAAACATAAATACGCTGAATTTGCAATTTTTATAATTTTATGATAAGAATTATGAATTATGAAATTCATATTCGAAAAAAATATGAATTGCAGCCTACAATTTTTTTGATGGATTTAGATTTATTAAGGGGTCTCAGGACTCTTAAAATTGGAAAAAATGAAAAAAAAACGGGCCATTTTCAACATTTAATATCTTAAAATGTATTTGATTTTAAGACAGAATTTTAATTGGAATAAAATATATAAGTATGTTTTTTCATTTCATGTATTTAAAAAATTATAAGATGCAGAATTAGCATTTACATGGGGTTCCAAACTGTCAGACGTTTTTCGAGCAAAAAATCGGCATAACAGCTTACGCGCACGATTACTAAATAAGTGTTGCAACTAGAATGAAAATTTTGCTACCTACTTATACTTCAGATTGTAATAATTACCATGAACCTAAATAAATTTGTATTTAAAGCTTTTTTATATTTTTAATACAAAGTTGTATTTAGCTAATGCAAAATTAAGAAAATTTTAACAGTATAATCACCTAAAAAAATATTGTTTTGAACAATGAAAAGGAAATTTTAGGTTCAGTTTATACAGACTAATATAAAACAAATGTTTTGAAAGTTTCATGAAAACATATTCATAAGTTTTTGAGATATCGTGCGTGTTATGGCGAAAAACGTCATTTGGAGAAAAATGGCTTCAAAGTTTCCGAAACGACGCTTCAGCTATTGAACGTGTATAAATGTAAAAGCCATAACTGCAGTTCTAATAGGAATTTCAAGGAAACAATTATATCAAAATGTTCAGAAAAAATAGGAGTTTAACCTCTAAAAAAATTAAAATTTCGAAAATTTTAAAGCTTTAAGAGTCCTGAGACCCCTTAAGTCCTGCTTTATGAAAATCCAAAATTTCACATTTTTCTTCCAAACAGTTTTCAAATTATGCTTAAAAAACGGCAAAATGATGGTTTAAGGGGCCATCTATTGTATTATATTCAGTCGGTCCTCGTTATCCCGACACCCGGTTTTCACGTCACTCCGCTTATCACGTCAGTTTTTCAAAGTCCCGATTTTCTGTATATGATTTTAATGCAAATCAACTCCGGATTTTACGTCGTTGAATAATTTTCCACTCCGGATATCCCGACGGTTTAGGAAAATTGTCCATTTTTTATAATCCATCTTATAAGCACGGAAATTAAGAGGTAAGAAATGTCTTAGCCAAACTTTTCACAGAAGTGCCTAAAATACCCATTGAGGTAAATGAGAAATTTTACTTCAATCCTTTATCTGAATAAATAAACCCACACACTATGAATGACCCACTTAAACTACAGATAGACGTACCAGTCTACTCAAGGTCTTTTTGTTCTGGTTGGGTGCGCTTTCTTGTGGTTACACGCCGTTTTTCAACCGAATAAAACCGAAGCACTGCACTGCATTGAAACGATCAGAAATTATCTAACATCCACTTCTGAAACAACGAGTATTGCTTACAATTCATTGTATAATATTGAAAATAAAAATGTAGGAAGCACATCTAAGGAAAAGGAAACCTTAATTCATCAATATTTCATGTAACAATAAAAAAACAAGTCATCATAAATCTGATTTTTATTTCTTTCAATTGTGTTTTTGTGTTTATTTTGTTTAATAATAATGTTTTATTGCTTAAAACTGCACGAACAGTTATGAATTTAAAATTATCTTAAATTAATTAAAAACACAGCTTTTCTAAACATATTTTTCTCTAACTCCGGTTACCGCGACACTCCGCTTATGACGACACTTTTTCTGATCATTAGAGTGTCGGGATAACGAGGTTCGACTGTATATAAAATCCAAACGGAAATTTCGTTCCGAACGCCTAGATTTCGAGTTCTACTGCATGGATTTTTACGGAATGCATACCGTTAGATAGGTATCGTTTCAGGGAAGGTTTTAAGCTATAACACATCATTCTACCTATATTAGTTATAGAATTATGACGGAAAGTTCTGTTATTTTGGACGATAAGGTTTACCATTTTATTTCTTGGCGAAATTTATCGTTGATAAAAAAAATTGAAACAGCTATTACACCTCGAAACATAAAAGAAAAAACTGTTACTAATTTTAATTAAAAAAAAAAGAAGGAAGAAAAAAAGAAGAAGAAAATTTGTTTTAATGAGTGATAATATTAAAAAACGAAAATATTTAATTTAAACATGAAATGGAATGTTCGTAATGCTTAAAAAATTACTCACAAGGAAGGTCTCCTTGTGAGTACAGGCATACTCAGAAAAATCTGAAAAAAATACAGAATGTTCTTCTCCTGTGGGTATATGTGTTTATAAAAAAAATTTCGGCGGAACCCCGATAGAACGTCCGTAAAAAATAACGAAATTTTCGTTTATTTGGCGACTTATCACCGGTTGACGAGGAAATAAAATTTCAAAAAATGCGTTTTTAAAAATACGCTTGTAGAATTGAATTTGTTTAAATAAGTTTAATTTAAATAACTTTAGATTTGTCATTTTTAGTTTGTTTTAACTATAGTTCTGTCATATATTTATATGTACTTATAACGAAATTTAACTATCATATTTTACTATTTAAAACAAAATTTAAATTGATTAAAATTGTTCCAAACTCAAAAATATGTCCTATTGAGCACTGTCGATTCAACTTTGTTGCTATGGAAACAACTTCTTCAATATGGAAATTTATAAAGGCAGCATTATTCATCTGGTCTTAAAAGTTATTTTTATAACCAATAAATCCGTTTAAATTTTGAAAAGTTGTGGATTGGAGAATAAAACAATGGCAAAATCTCATTCAAATTGGCAACGAGCAACATGTATAATAAAAAATGTAATAATAATAAATGGTTTAAGTTTAAATTCATTGAATACCGCACATTATCACAAAATAAATTAAAAGCAATTGTCAGATTCATTAAAATCGTTTGCTTTTGGCTCGCCAAATTGCGTGTCGCTTTCGTCTTTTTACGCCAATTATTCGAAAGTATTTTATTTTTTTACAGTTTTTCTACTGGAATTCCGCCGCTAATTTTAACTGATTCTTTATTACATACATGAGTAGTTTCACTAGCATTTTTTTCAACATATTCTGAGTATGCCCAGTATGGAGACCTTCCTTGTCAGTTAAAATATTGCAATTGAATTGGCTCTTTATCTTTTGCCTCAGGATAAGAAAAATGCATCTGAAAAATTGATAGGATGATATCAAGGAAGTGCATGCTCAGAAATATTTGAAAAAATTATATAATATTCTTCTCATGAGGAATATATAGAATATTCTTCTCGTGACATATAATATGTTTATAAAAAAAAAAATTCGCAGAACCTCGATTTAGCGTTTGTAAAAAAATAATGAAAATTATTTTTTTTTGCGATTTAATGCTGGTTGGCGGCACAATAAAATTTTGAATGATACTTTTTTTTTATGATACTAGGTGGCTCAGCCCCCTACGAGGTACGCTCGCCAACCCCCGTTCAGGCGCACCAAAATCCAAAAAGCACGCTAATTTGATCGGCTTTTAAAATATTGAATTAAAATTAAAAAAAGAAAAAAAAACAGTAGCGATCTCTCTGTAAATGGGTTTCCATTCGTTTTCCTTGGATTGGGGATTTTTAAGGCCAAATCTGCTGCTGTTAAGAGATACAATGGCTGATTTTGTATTTAATTTAAAAAATTAGTTAAACATTTGAAAATAAGCTAATGTAAAATGAATTAAGTAAACAGTGTCATTGTTTCTCGGTATTTTTTAACAGCGCTATAAGATAGTTCTTTTAAATAATTCATTTTAAATGTATCGTTTCAAATCTGACGTAACAAAAAGTTTTATTTCTCTTATTAATATTCGCGTGAAAATACTTTTGTTGTTAGAAGGAAATTTTATTTGCGCTGTCTTCGAATTCACGATAATAGTTGAAAAGATTATCTCAAAATATCTCGAGCAAATATATTTTTTAATTTAAATTGTTTTGCTATATTTTTTGCCATTTTAAATATGACGTAATTTCCTCAAATTACAAGTTTTAACGCATAATAATGATTTTTTTTTATTTTAAGATTTTGTTTCTCTTATTTTAAGATTTTGTGTAAATATGGTTCGGCACAGATGTCATTGGCGCAATTTTTTTCTGACGCCAATTTCATACGCAACGGTTACTTAACTGGTGCTAAAGTGTCGTTATTTTGCTTGATATGGTAACCCGGATGTTGTTGTTTATGCTATTGATGTTTTCTCCAAATTGACGTCGGAAAAAAATTGCGCCAATATGTATATGACGTATATGACATCTGTGCCTATGGTTCTTATGACGTAATTTTCCCGCTTTTAACGTGTAATCATTTAATTCTAATTTTAAAGCTTTTTTTCTGTTTGTAATAGTCACGTGTAAATAAATTTTTAATTTGAAGTAAACATTATTGTTTGCGCTGTTTATACAACTGGCAACAGTTTAAATTAATAACATTTTCTAAAATTTGTAAAAAATATCTCTCGAAATGCTGAAAATTTGAATTTAAAATTAAAATAAAACCTCAAAATATGAGTCAAATAAGAAAAATAAATACAATCTGCACACCGGGAACTTATAACGTATAAAATGATCTAAAAATGATTAAATCCCCATGAATAGTTTTTGCTCCTATAAAACTTTTTTAGTAGAACGATTTTGTCCAACTTTAGCATTAAATATCTCTTAAAATAATTCTTCGATTTGAAAACTGTCTGCATCAGCGTGTTTATCAAACATTTCTCTATAATACCACCGATTTTCATGTTTTTGTATGCAACAGTTTTTTTAATATTAACGATGAAAGGCCATGCTTAAGCATTCAAATTGGATGCCGATCTACCCGGAATATCTACGCAGATTTTCATTGGTCCATTTCCAAATCAAAACTTTTTTTTATATATACAAGGAAATAATTTTTAAGTAAAAAAAAATTTTTCTACTCTTCATACGAAGATAGTTAGATTAAGTTTAATGTAATAAATACATTTTTATTACTACAGTTTTGTCATATACCTTTATACAGTGTATCTCTCTATTCTAAAAAAAAGTAACTACCGCTGTCACCGCCGCCGCCGGTTTTGAATTTTTTGTGACCGGAGGTCTTTATTCGTTAATATTAAGAAAAATAATGCATACGAAAATATGAAAATCGGTAGTGTTATACAGAAATGTTTGATAAACACGCTGATGCAGACAGTTTTCAAGTCGAAGAATTATTTTAAGAGATATTTAATGCTAAAGTTTGACAAAATCGTTCCACTAAAAAAGTTTTATAGTAGCAAAAACTATACATCGGAATTTAATAATTTTTAGATCATTTTATACGTTATAATTTCCCGGTGTGCAGAATTGATTTATTTTTTTAATTTGACTCATTTTTCGAGGTTTTATATCTATTTTAAATTCAAATTTTCAGCATTTCGAGAGATATTTTATACAGATTTTAGAAAGTGATATTAATTTAAACTGCTGCCAACTGTATAAACAGCGGAAACAATAATGTTTGCTTAAAAAAAAAAAAAAATATTTATACGTTTAATAAATTAAAAATTTATTTACACGTGACTATTATAAACAGAAAAAAACATTTGGAATTAGAATTAAATAATTATGTACAAAAAGCAGGAACTTGTTAAAAATTACGTCATAAAAACTATAATTACATGTAAATTTTAAGAGAGAAAGGAATTTGTAAAATAATAAATTTATTAACATGCGTTAGAAGTCTTAAATAGGAGAAATTACGTCATATTTACGTCACATTACAGTTATTACATAAAATGAACACAAAATAATATTGCAAAACTGTTTAAATTTACAAATTGCGCTAGACATTTATTTGATATTTTGAGAGGATACTTTTCAACTATTTTTCTTAGGAAAGCATAAATAATATTTTTTTCTAACACAAGTATTTTCACGTTAATATTAAAAAGAGAAGGAATAGTTTGGTCAAAATTACGTCAGATTAAAAACGATTAATTTAAAATGTCTCATTTAAAAGAACTTTCTTTTCGCTTTGTTAAAAAATACCGGGAGACAAAGATTCTGTTTAGTTAATTCCTTTTATATTAGCTTATTTTGAAATGTTATTACACGTGTCTACGTCATCAAGTTATTTTTATTTCGACGTTTTATTTGTATTTTTATTAATGTTGTACTAATTTATTTGTTCTTTCGTTATTTAAAATAAAAATTATGTCAATTTATATAATTTGGCGAGTAGTTTGGGGATTTATATAATTTGGCGAAATTAGTCGACGGGATAATCAAGTAGTACCGCAGCGGATTTGGCGTTAAAATTTCCCCAATCAAAGAGAAATGAATAGAAATCCGTTTATAGGGAGATCGCCACTGTTTTTTAAATTATAATTCAACCTTTCGAAATCTTTTTAAAGCCGATCACATTAGCGTGCATTTAGAGTCTGCGGTGTCTGGACGGGGGTTGGCGAGCGTAGCTCGTAGGGGGCCGAGCCCCCTACTATATTAAAATTTTATTATCGTAATTATACGGTTTAAAACAAAATTTCAGTTTATTAAATTTTTTTCAAATTCAAAATTAATGTCCGATTCGGAACATTGGCAATTTGACTTCGATATTGTTAGTGTCAGAAACAAGAAATGAAGGTTATTGTTGCCATGGAAACAAGTATTTAATATAAAATGTTTAATGGTAGCATTTTTAATTAGCCAGCTACTTTTAAAACAAATTTAAAACGGTACTACTTGATTATCCCGTCGACAAAATAACTATCGCCAAACTATAAGATAAATGCCAATAATAGCTGATCGTAAATTTTACATTCACTTAGCATTAAAACAACACGTTTTTGCAACACGTGTTTGTTGCGTCATCAAGTGATTTTTAATTTCACTTCTATTTGTAATTTCACTAATGTTTGCAAATTTATTTATTCTTTCGTTGTTTAAAATAAAAATTTTGTCAATTTGTATAATTTGGCGAGCAGTTTGGCAATTTATATAATTTGGCGAAGCGTTTGGCAATTTATATAATTTGGCGAAATTGGTTGAATGAATAATCAAATAGTACCCTTAAAACATTTCCAGCCTGTGAAGCCATGTAAAATTAAATAACTACTGCAACACGCAATTTGTATATATTATATACGCTTAAAGATAAAAATAATACACTAATCTTTCGTTTAGATTTAAATTCATTGAGTTTTAGGCATTTAAACACCTATTTAACAAGCAATTTCCAAATGCATTTAAATATCTTGCATTTGGGATGGAAATGTGTTGGTAGCCAAATAGCGTGGAACGTTCGTCTTTTTTGCGCCAAATACTCAAACGAATTTCTTTTTCTTCAGATTTTTACTGAGATTCCGCCGCCAAATTTGGCTGATGTTTTACTACATACATGAGTAGTTTTATAAGCATTTTTTTTTTTTTTCAAAATAATTAGAGTATGTTCTTTAAGGAGACCTTCCTTGTGGTAACAATTTTGTTTTTGATTTGTTCTTTTTTATTTCTAACTCTTCCATCATGTGACTTACAGACGAAACTAGCAGATGTAATTGTAAAAATGATGGTACTTATGATTTACATGTTATATGTTTATTTGGGATTTTTGAGTTCACTTTTGTCGCCAAACAATTTGATATTAAGCCAAAAAGATGTAAGCGTGAATTGGGTTCAAGCGATGTTTACAATAAAGGTGATTTTGCAAGTGTACGAAAGCATTTTTTGAGTATTTTTTTAAATTCAAATGTACAATATATAAATAGCAATTAATATTTTTAAAATGGAGTCAGATATTTTAATTTTAGTATAAATGTCTCCCACACACGCACATATGTACTAAAATAATTTAATTTTAGACATTTAAAAAATTTCTAATCATACTTTACTGCGAAAGCATGTCGGTTTGTTTTCCCCAAATTTGTGACTTTTATAACCTCGAAGCCAGATTAGTTAATATTGTCCATTCTTTTTTTAATAAAAAAAACATATCGCCAATTTCCCTTATACAAACGTTCAATGCTTGCAATGTTAGGTAGTAAAGATTATTCTTAAGAAAATGTAAGCAATTATACGTTATTTCTATCAAGAAAAAAGACATTTTGCAATAAAAATAGCTTTCTGAAATCAATTTTCGATATTCCATTCCATTCGTCATTTTTTTTTTCATATCTTCCCTTCTTTTAGAAATGCTATAAAAAGATATTGCATGAATCTTCCATAATCAGCCACCTTACAATTGGCGAATTTACTGTATAGTGTTGGAAGATTCGCTTATATTTGAAAGGAACCGTGGACGGTAAATCCGATTTCAGAAGATTACGCGAAAATTTCGAAAATTTTAAAGCTTTAAGAGTCCTGAGACCCCTTAAGTCCTGCTTTATGAAAATCCAAAATTTCACATTTTTCTTCCAAACAGTTTTCAAATTATGCTTAAAAAACGGCAAAATGATGGTTTAAGGGGCCATCTATTGTATTATATTCAGTCGGTCCTCGTTATCCCGACACCCGGTTTTCACGTCACTCCGCTTATCACGTCAGTTTTTCAAAGTCCCGATTTTCTGTATATGATTTTAATGCAAATCAACTCCGGATTTTACGTCGTTGAATAATTTTCCACTCCGGATATCCCGACGGTTTAGGAAAATTGTCCATTTTTTATAATCCATCTTATAAGCACGGAAATTAAGAGGTAAGAAATGTCTTAGCCAAACTTTTCACAGAAGTGCCTAAAATACCCATTGAGGTAAATGAGAAATTTTACTTCAATCCTTTATCTGAATAAATAAACCCACACACTATGAATGACCCACTTAAACTACAGATAGACGTACCAGTCTACTCAAGGTCTTTTTGTTCTGGTTGGGTGCGCTTTCTTGTGGTTACACGCCGTTTTTCAACCGAATAAAACCGAAGCACTGCACTGCATTGAAACGATCAGAAATTATCTAACATCCACTTCTGAAACAACGAGTATTGCTTACAATTCATTGTATAATATTGAAAATAAAAATGTAGGAAGCACATCTAAGGAAAAGGAAACCTTAATTCATCAATATTTCATGTAACAATAAAAAAACAAGTCATCATAAATCTGATTTTTATTTCTTTCAATTGTGTTTTTGTGTTTATTTTGTTTAATAATAATGTTTTATTGCTTAAAACTGCACGAACAGTTATGAATTTAAAATTATCTTAAATTAATTAAAAACACAGCTTTTCTAAACATATTTTTCTCTAACTCCGGTTACCGCGACACTCCGCTTATGACGACACTTTTTCTGATCATTAGAGTGTCGGGATAACGAGGTTCGACTGTATATAAAATCCAAACGGAAATTTCGTTCCGAACGCCTAGATTTCGAGTTCTACTGCATGGATTTTTACGGAATGCATACCGTTAGATAGGTATCGTTTCAGGGAAGGTTTTAAGCTATAACACATCATTCTACCTATATTAGTTATAGAATTATGACGGAAAGTTCTGTTATTTTGGACGATAAGGTTTACCATTTTATTTCTTGGCGAAATTTATCGTTGATAAAAAAAATTGAAACAGCTATTACACCTCGAAACATAAAAGAAAAAACTGTTACTAATTTTAATTAAAAAAAAAAGAAGGAAGAAAAAAAGAAGAAGAAAATTTGTTTTAATGAGTGATAATATTAAAAAACGAAAATATTTAATTTAAACATGAAATGGAATGTTCGTAATGCTTAAAAAATTACTCACAAGGAAGGTCTCCTTGTGAGTACAGGCATACTCAGAAAAATCTGAAAAAAATACAGAATGTTCTTCTCCTGTGGGTATATGTGTTTATAAAAAAAATTTCGGCGGAACCCCGATAGAACGTCCGTAAAAAATAACGAAATTTTCGTTTATTTGGCGACTTATCACCGGTTGACGAGGAAATAAAATTTCAAAAAATGCGTTTTTAAAAATACGCTTGTAGAATTGAATTTGTTTAAATAAGTTTAATTTAAATAACTTTAGATTTGTCATTTTTAGTTTGTTTTAACTATAGTTCTGTCATATATTTATATGTACTTATAACGAAATTTAACTATCATATTTTACTATTTAAAACAAAATTTAAATTGATTAAAATTGTTCCAAACTCAAAAATATGTCCTATTGAGCACTGTCGATTCAACTTTGTTGCTATGGAAACAACTTCTTCAATATGGAAATTTATAAAGGCAGCATTATTCATCTGGTCTTAAAAGTTATTTTTATAACCAATAAATCCGTTTAAATTTTGAAAAGTTGTGGATTGGAGAATAAAACAATGGCAAAATCTCATTCAAATTGGCAACGAGCAACATGTATAATAAAAAATGTAATAATAATAAATGGTTTAAGTTTAAATTCATTGAATACCGCACATTATCACAAAATAAATTAAAAGCAATTGTCAGATTCATTAAAATCGTTTGCTTTTGGCTCGCCAAATTGCGTGTCGCTTTCGTCTTTTTACGCCAATTATTCGAAAGTATTTTATTTTTTTACAGTTTTTCTACTGGAATTCCGCCGCTAATTTTAACTGATTCTTTATTACATACATGAGTAGTTTCACTAGCATTTTTTTCAACATATTCTGAGTATGCCCAGTATGGAGACCTTCCTTGTCAGTTAAAATATTGCAATTGAATTGGCTCTTTATCTTTTGCCTCAGGATAAGAAAAATGCATCTGAAAAATTGATAGGATGATATCAAGGAAGTGCATGCTCAGAAATATTTGAAAAAATTATATAATATTCTTCTCATGAGGAATATATAGAATATTCTTCTCGTGACATATAATATGTTTATAAAAAAAAAAATTCGCAGAACCTCGATTTAGCGTTTGTAAAAAAATAATGAAAATTATTTTTTTTTGCGATTTAATGCTGGTTGGCGGCACAATAAAATTTTGAATGATACTTTTTTTTTATGATACTAGGTGGCTCAGCCCCCTACGAGGTACGCTCGCCAACCCCCGTTCAGGCGCACCAAAATCCAAAAAGCACGCTAATTTGATCGGCTTTTAAAATATTGAATTAAAATTAAAAAAAGAAAAAAAAACAGTAGCGATCTCTCTGTAAATGGGTTTCCATTCGTTTTCCTTGGATTGGGGATTTTTAAGGCCAAATCTGCTGCTGTTAAGAGATACAATGGCTGATTTTGTATTTAATTTAAAAAATTAGTTAAACATTTGAAAATAAGCTAATGTAAAATGAATTAAGTAAACAGTGTCATTGTTTCTCGGTATTTTTTAACAGCGCTATAAGATAGTTCTTTTAAATAATTCATTTTAAATGTATCGTTTCAAATCTGACGTAACAAAAAGTTTTATTTCTCTTATTAATATTCGCGTGAAAATACTTTTGTTGTTAGAAGGAAATTTTATTTGCGCTGTCTTCGAATTCACGATAATAGTTGAAAAGATTATCTCAAAATATCTCGAGCAAATATATTTTTTAATTTAAATTGTTTTGCTATATTTTTTGCCATTTTAAATATGACGTAATTTCCTCAAATTACAAGTTTTAACGCATAATAATGATTTTTTTTTATTTTAAGATTTTGTTTCTCTTATTTTAAGATTTTGTGTAAATATGGTTCGGCACAGATGTCATTGGCGCAATTTTTTTCTGACGCCAATTTCATACGCAACGGTTACTTAACTGGTGCTAAAGTGTCGTTATTTTGCTTGATATGGTAACCCGGATGTTGTTGTTTATGCTATTGATGTTTTCTCCAAATTGACGTCGGAAAAAAATTGCGCCAATATGTATATGACGTATATGACATCTGTGCCTATGGTTCTTATGACGTAATTTTCCCGCTTTTAACGTGTAATCATTTAATTCTAATTTTAAAGCTTTTTTTCTGTTTGTAATAGTCACGTGTAAATAAATTTTTAATTTGAAGTAAACATTATTGTTTGCGCTGTTTATACAACTGGCAACAGTTTAAATTAATAACATTTTCTAAAATTTGTAAAAAATATCTCTCGAAATGCTGAAAATTTGAATTTAAAATTAAAATAAAACCTCAAAATATGAGTCAAATAAGAAAAATAAATACAATCTGCACACCGGGAACTTATAACGTATAAAATGATCTAAAAATGATTAAATCCCCATGAATAGTTTTTGCTCCTATAAAACTTTTTTAGTAGAACGATTTTGTCCAACTTTAGCATTAAATATCTCTTAAAATAATTCTTCGATTTGAAAACTGTCTGCATCAGCGTGTTTATCAAACATTTCTCTATAATACCACCGATTTTCATGTTTTTGTATGCAACAGTTTTTTTAATATTAACGATGAAAGGCCATGCTTAAGCATTCAAATTGGATGCCGATCTACCCGGAATATCTACGCAGATTTTCATTGGTCCATTTCCAAATCAAAACTTTTTTTTATATATACAAGGAAATAATTTTTAAGTAAAAAAAAATTTTTCTACTCTTCATACGAAGATAGTTAGATTAAGTTTAATGTAATAAATACATTTTTATTACTACAGTTTTGTCATATACCTTTATACAGTGTATCTCTCTATTCTAAAAAAAAGTAACTACCGCTGTCACCGCCGCCGCCGGTTTTGAATTTTTTGTGACCGGAGGTCTTTATTCGTTAATATTAAGAAAAATAATGCATACGAAAATATGAAAATCGGTAGTGTTATACAGAAATGTTTGATAAACACGCTGATGCAGACAGTTTTCAAGTCGAAGAATTATTTTAAGAGATATTTAATGCTAAAGTTTGACAAAATCGTTCCACTAAAAAAGTTTTATAGTAGCAAAAACTATACATCGGAATTTAATAATTTTTAGATCATTTTATACGTTATAATTTCCCGGTGTGCAGAATTGATTTATTTTTTTAATTTGACTCATTTTTCGAGGTTTTATATCTATTTTAAATTCAAATTTTCAGCATTTCGAGAGATATTTTATACAGATTTTAGAAAGTGATATTAATTTAAACTGCTGCCAACTGTATAAACAGCGGAAACAATAATGTTTGCTTAAAAAAAAAAAAAAATATTTATACGTTTAATAAATTAAAAATTTATTTACACGTGACTATTATAAACAGAAAAAAACATTTGGAATTAGAATTAAATAATTATGTACAAAAAGCAGGAACTTGTTAAAAATTACGTCATAAAAACTATAATTACATGTAAATTTTAAGAGAGAAAGGAATTTGTAAAATAATAAATTTATTAACATGCGTTAGAAGTCTTAAATAGGAGAAATTACGTCATATTTACGTCACATTACAGTTATTACATAAAATGAACACAAAATAATATTGCAAAACTGTTTAAATTTACAAATTGCGCTAGACATTTATTTGATATTTTGAGAGGATACTTTTCAACTATTTTTCTTAGGAAAGCATAAATAATATTTTTTTCTAACACAAGTATTTTCACGTTAATATTAAAAAGAGAAGGAATAGTTTGGTCAAAATTACGTCAGATTAAAAACGATTAATTTAAAATGTCTCATTTAAAAGAACTTTCTTTTCGCTTTGTTAAAAAATACCGGGAGACAAAGATTCTGTTTAGTTAATTCCTTTTATATTAGCTTATTTTGAAATGTTATTACACGTGTCTACGTCATCAAGTTATTTTTATTTCGACGTTTTATTTGTATTTTTATTAATGTTGTACTAATTTATTTGTTCTTTCGTTATTTAAAATAAAAATTATGTCAATTTATATAATTTGGCGAGTAGTTTGGGGATTTATATAATTTGGCGAAATTAGTCGACGGGATAATCAAGTAGTACCGCAGCGGATTTGGCGTTAAAATTTCCCCAATCAAAGAGAAATGAATAGAAATCCGTTTATAGGGAGATCGCCACTGTTTTTTAAATTATAATTCAACCTTTCGAAATCTTTTTAAAGCCGATCACATTAGCGTGCATTTAGAGTCTGCGGTGTCTGGACGGGGGTTGGCGAGCGTAGCTCGTAGGGGGCCGAGCCCCCTACTATATTAAAATTTTATTATCGTAATTATACGGTTTAAAACAAAATTTCAGTTTATTAAATTTTTTTCAAATTCAAAATTAATGTCCGATTCGGAACATTGGCAATTTGACTTCGATATTGTTAGTGTCAGAAACAAGAAATGAAGGTTATTGTTGCCATGGAAACAAGTATTTAATATAAAATGTTTAATGGTAGCATTTTTAATTAGCCAGCTACTTTTAAAACAAATTTAAAACGGTACTACTTGATTATCCCGTCGACAAAATAACTATCGCCAAACTATAAGATAAATGCCAATAATAGCTGATCGTAAATTTTACATTCACTTAGCATTAAAACAACACGTTTTTGCAACACGTGTTTGTTGCGTCATCAAGTGATTTTTAATTTCACTTCTATTTGTAATTTCACTAATGTTTGCAAATTTATTTATTCTTTCGTTGTTTAAAATAAAAATTTTGTCAATTTGTATAATTTGGCGAGCAGTTTGGCAATTTATATAATTTGGCGAAGCGTTTGGCAATTTATATAATTTGGCGAAATTGGTTGAATGAATAATCAAATAGTACCCTTAAAACATTTCCAGCCTGTGAAGCCATGTAAAATTAAATAACTACTGCAACACGCAATTTGTATATATTATATACGCTTAAAGATAAAAATAATACACTAATCTTTCGTTTAGATTTAAATTCATTGAGTTTTAGGCATTTAAACACCTATTTAACAAGCAATTTCCAAATGCATTTAAATATCTTGCATTTGGGATGGAAATGTGTTGGTAGCCAAATAGCGTGGAACGTTCGTCTTTTTTGCGCCAAATACTCAAACGAATTTCTTTTTCTTCAGATTTTTACTGAGATTCCGCCGCCAAATTTGGCTGATGTTTTACTACATACATGAGTAGTTTTATAAGCATTTTTTTTTTTTTTCAAAATAATTAGAGTATGTTCTTTAAGGAGACCTTCCTTGTGGTAACAATTTTGTTTTTGATTTGTTCTTTTTTATTTCTAACTCTTCCATCATGTGACTTACAGACGAAACTAGCAGATGTAATTGTAAAAATGATGGTACTTATGATTTACATGTTATATGTTTATTTGGGATTTTTGAGTTCACTTTTGTCGCCAAACAATTTGATATTAAGCCAAAAAGATGTAAGCGTGAATTGGGTTCAAGCGATGTTTACAATAAAGGTGATTTTGCAAGTGTACGAAAGCATTTTTTGAGTATTTTTTTAAATTCAAATGTACAATATATAAATAGCAATTAATATTTTTAAAATGGAGTCAGATATTTTAATTTTAGTATAAATGTCTCCCACACACGCACATATGTACTAAAATAATTTAATTTTAGACATTTAAAAAATTTCTAATCATACTTTACTGCGAAAGCATGTCGGTTTGTTTTCCCCAAATTTGTGACTTTTATAACCTCGAAGCCAGATTAGTTAATATTGTCCATTCTTTTTTTAATAAAAAAAACATATCGCCAATTTCCCTTATACAAACGTTCAATGCTTGCAATGTTAGGTAGTAAAGATTATTCTTAAGAAAATGTAAGCAATTATACGTTATTTCTATCAAGAAAAAAGACATTTTGCAATAAAAATAGCTTTCTGAAATCAATTTTCGATATTCCATTCCATTCGTCATTTTTTTTTTCATATCTTCCCTTCTTTTAGAAATGCTATAAAAAGATATTGCATGAATCTTCCATAATCAGCCACCTTACAATTGGCGAATTTACTGTATAGTGTTGGAAGATTCGCTTATATTTGAAAGGAACCGTGGACGGTAAATCCGATTTCAGAAGATTACGCGAAATTTGTACTTTTCGTAATTAGCGATTAGTAAATTAATGTTTTTTTAGTATGGAGCAAACGGACAAAAGAAGATTTACTAATAGATATTTTTCATGTGCAGTTATTTTACTATCATTAAAAAAGCATTAATTTGAATGTACAAAAAAAGTTTTTCAAATGCCAAAGGTGGCCAATGGAACAATATTTGTTCATTTAGCCTAGGTTTTTTTTTTAAAGTACCTCAAATTCAATTAAAATTTCAATCATTATAAAATTTTGGTTGATGCACAGCCTGAGCAGCTGATCGTAGTGACAAATTTCAGGTTTGTTTTACTATTACTAAAAAAGCATTACTTTAAATGTACAAAAAAAAAAAAAAAAAAAAAAAAAAAAAAAAAAAAAAAAAAACTTTTAAATGCCAAAGGTGGCCAATGGAATAATATTTGTTCATTTACTCTAGGTTTTAAACAAAAAGTACCTCAGATTCCAATAAAATTTCAATCATTATAAAGAAATTTCGGCTGATGCATAGCCCGAGCAGCTGATCATAGTCACAAATTAACGTTTTTAGTTTTCTTTAGACAACAAACTGATGAATAATGACGTTTTGAAAATAAAAGCATGCTTATTTCTCCGTCCTATTACGCTCATTAGAGAAATGCGAAAAAAATCTTCGGTTTGCCAAAAAGATCACTACTAAAAATTTTGCATAACTAACTTTACTTATCATTTGCAAAAAGTTTTGATAGTGAAAGATCTAAAAATCAATCAACAGCAATTTGACATTATTTAATAAAATGTAGTTTGGAGCGTAATTAACCCTATTTTGTAGCTAACTCTGGTTCATTTTTAGCCATACCGTTACGAACATTTCTAATGTTTCACATCAAACTTGGTTGTGGATCTGATTACGGATGATTGGGAAGATTTTATTGAATGAAAACTAGAGGTTTAGTTTTCTATTTGAATTAGTTATCGAGGTTATTTTCCTAGGTTAATAGTTGCATGATTAAAATTGGTATCTAAAAAGAAACGGCAGTTAAAATGACATTATTTTAATTTTATTCACAC
Organism: Maratus speciosus; assembly: GCA_963932465.1. Classification (NCBI taxonomy): domain Eukaryota; kingdom Metazoa; phylum Arthropoda; class Arachnida; order Araneae; family Salticidae; genus Maratus; species Maratus speciosus. The sequence continues at coordinate 223,377,930 of OZ010800.1, read as the reverse complement.
AATTCCCCTTTAAATATCCACTTTTACATGATTCACATATTTTAAAATATAAAAGTTAAATACTGTTTTGATTGTATTTACTCTACTGGAAATCGAAGATAAGAAACTGTAGAGAAAACCTGCCAAAAGAAGACGTATATTACCAAATATAATGTAACGTAGAGAGAGATTGTATTTATGTTATCAAATCAGCACAAAGTACCAAGCTGAGAAGCCCGGGGTAAAAGACCTAACAAACGAAAGTGAATAACCCGAACGTTCTTTAAGTTAAATGGTCAATCTCTGCAGTCATTGTAATTCTCTCTTTTTTAGTAGTGTGGTGATATGATCGTAATGGCCGCATTTCCCTCCCAAACTCTACATGATGTACTAAAGAGTTGCTTCTGAATTGCCCGTATTTTGTCTAACGCATCAGATAATATAACAGCGCAATTGCGTCCGATGCGTATTCAGAAAATGCGGAAGGATCTTACAGGTGAAGGTACATATTAATTTAAAATACAGAGTCGGATTTTCCATTTCGTTTGATTGAAGGTTTATTTGAAAAATGGTCCAGCGCAGCGGGCTCAGCCAACACCCACTTGACATAAAGCCTTTGGGCGATTTTGTGACGTCACTCTTAGACGACCTACGTTCTTTTTCCCCGGTGGAACTCTGCCCTTTTCTTTGAGAGTTGAAAAATTATTAGCTGTTATTTAACTTGTAAATTTTTCCACTACATAGTCTTTTTAAATAGAATTAAATTAAAACCTTTTTTTTTTCATGTCCTTCCTACTTTGTAAACAAAGGTTAATTTTTAAATATATATATAACAATTTATTTAAAGATTTTCGTAATCAGTTATATTCCAATTTTACGAAATACACATTAGTAAATAAAAAATTAAAAATTTGGCTAGAGATTTTTTTATTTACACTAGGTAAATCAGATTAATTTTAAAAGAGAAAATTAATAAAACATTAATGCATTAATTTTATATTAAAAATGTAATTATTGTGAAAAAATATAACTCAGATGTATCTCATAAAAAAATCACTTTCAAAAATCATCTTTTAGTGAAACTAATTTGTACTTTCAACTTTTTTTTATTTTTTTTTTTTTTTTATTTTTTTGTTCTCAAGCGCTGTTTAACATTTTTATAGATAATGGTAAAATCAATTTATAATGAGGTAAGTGATTTTTTATCTTGATAAATCTTTTATGCATTTACTTATTTATATGTTTTATCTGCTTTTGATGTATTGTTTACAAAGTATGTAAGTTATTTTGATAATGTTGAATATAAGGTAGCTTTAAATATAAAAAAGCATAAAGTAATATTGCTATGTTTATTACTCTTAATTCTATAGATAATAATAATGTTTAATAATATGTAATTTGTTGGACATTATATTTTTCTTTTAACAATCAAATCAAGCTTTAAAATACATTAAATACCGTAAAAAATTATGATTATTATTTATCATTCATATTCGATAAATGTTAAAATATGTCCAGAACTGAAACATAAGAATTAAAATACCAACAAATTAAGAATTAAGCGTTTAGTGAAATTAAAAAGTAATAAAGTAAACAGTAATGCTAAAATTATTCATTATTTATTGTAGTTTAATTTAATTGAAAAAATATCATGTTTTATTTACTTATATCGTTATTATTTATCCTAAAACTTAAAAAAAAAAAAATAGTATGCCAGATGAAATATTCCCTTAATTTTCAAACCATTATTAAATACATCTGATAAAACACATACGTGAAATCTATAAAGATTCATAAACATGTTCCATATACAAATTGGCAATAAAGTCAATATTATAGATGGGGATTTTTAGGGAAATTCAAGATAATTTTGTCAGTATATGGCAACTAATAAAAGTGAATATTTCATTATCTGAAAACGATATGCATTTTACATAAGCTAGAATATTAAATTTTTAGATTTGATAAATTTTGAAATATGTATGGTACCAAAAAATGTTAAATTAAAAGACAAAAATTAAATATCAAAAATTTTAATAATATTATGCATTATTCAAAATTGTTTAAAACTCACTTTGATTATTGAAATAATAATAATAAAATAACATTAGATTGACAGATCTGACTTTAAAAAAAAAAATTAACATCAATTTTACCTATCTGACTTAAAAACAAGTATTATTTATTCTATAATTTAAACAACTGAAATATATAAAGGTAAAATGTAGTATATAAATTGGCAATAAAGTTATCATAGTTAATGTACTATAAATTTTATTAATATTTCATAAGTTTTAAAATACACGGAATAATAAAATTCGGGAATTAAAATACCAATAATTTAAAAAATGGACGTTTAGAAAAATTAAAAACTAAGGGAAAAAAATAAATTGTAATAATGGAATTATTCGTTATTTTATATAGTTTCATTAGATTAAAAAAAATCATGTTATATATTTTTTTTTAATCTGACTATCATATTTATTATAAAATTATATTAAAACAACAAAAACAATACGACATAAGAAATTCATTAAATATCTCATTAAATGAAATATTCCTAATCTTCAAAGTATTATTTTTAAAAAAAAAACCTAATTAAAAACATAATTAATATTTATAATAGCAATGTGTAATTTGTTGGACATTATTATTATTTTGACGATCAAACTAAACTTTAAACTACATTAAATATTTTAAAAATGTATTATTATTAATTATCCATATTTTATATACTTTTTACTGTATAATTTTTTACTATATCATTATATTTACATGTATGACTAAAATATTATTTTCTGTATTTTGCTATGATTTAATTAAAATTTCGAAAATAATATGTCAAAGTAAGTATTATTCAATTAATCTTTAAACCATTAAAATAATAATAATAATATAAGTAAAGCAATGCTTTCTTGGTAACGATGACTATATATTTCACCCGAATAAGACATGTTTTATGCATAATAGATAATAAATATTTTAATTACATTAAGTTTAAAATATGTCGAGGTACATAAATTATTAACATAAAGACTAAAGCTAAATTATTAAAAATTTAATAATAATAATAGAACAGAATAAATAAATAACAGCAATAAATATTTAATATATGCATTATTTAACGTAGTTTAAAGTGTAAGAGCATTGATATCATATACACATAAATGTTTATAGTTAATACATGCAATTATTTTAACATAATAACAAAGTAGTGAAATTGCTTTTCTTTCCTTTCGTTTTAAAAATCAGTATCATGACCTAAACGATAAGATTTCAAGAATTCCGCACTTTAAAAGGTAGTTCAATAAATGAATGATTAATTAATAAATGAATTTAACCAATCTGATTTCTTAAAATAATATGTATAAGGCAGCTATTTTATATTAACAATTGTTATTATTACTACCACTAAATGAAAATACACTTATGCTTCAGTCATGTTTACGTATACAAATATAAGAATATTTGAAAAAAAAAATGAGTCGGTAAAAAACAATATAGCATAATTGCATTCCGAAATAATGAAATATTACATATTAAACGCCTACCCCCTCTCCCCCCCCCTTAAAGAAAAAAACACTCACATTAAGTTTCAGAACACGTGGTGACTTGTATATTTTATATTCAACACATCAAAATCAGATAAAAAATACTAGAGGGTTCACATATAAATAAATAAATTTATGCAATATTTAAGATTAATCAAGATAAAAATCTTACCTTATTATCAAATGGTTTCCTATTATCCAACAATGCTTTAGAACAAAACATTCAATTTCAACATCGATGAAATACACGTTCAAGCAAGCAATGCTACTATGCTATTGCTATAAGAAGAAGGGAGAAGGAGGTGAGGTTGAAAACCAGTTTAGTGGAATAGATCGGACGGTCCACCGGTCCACTGTTAATGACGTTAGTGGAATCCCGGAGGAGCTCCAAATGGCTTTGTAAGAGTTCAAGTAGGTGTTGGCTCAGCCTGCTAGTCTATGATAGAAGTGAGTAGATATTTTGAAATTTCTTCTGCTGCCTTGTTATCTAATAACAGGCTTCATTGACTGCTTAAGGTGCCTTGGTCAAGAAGGGAGCTCTCTCGGTTAGCAATCGAGTACTCAACTTCATTTTGGATACAGCACTTAAAATACGCTCGTTTTAAAATAATTAATTTCTCAGGAACTTATGGTACGAATTGCATAAAAATTTGTTTTTAGGCTAATTGAAGGGTGTAGAGTTCATTTATGCTGTCAGAATTGGGTATTGCCATTGAAAAAAATGAAGTTATGGTTCGTTTTAATATGTAGATGACCCCCTAAGCAAATTTTATATACATCATTTAAAAGTAGACTTTACTTCCAATCGTTCGGTACCAGTAACTTTCTTCTACGATAATTTGTTGCGGAGTTAGTAGGGGATGTTTACTTTTCTTTTTCCACGACTGTATATTAAGAATATACCGGTCTACCAAGTCTAATCCTGCCGGAACCAGGTGGCAGACTTACTTTTATGACGTCAATTTTGGGTGCTTACCTATATATCGAATACAAGGACCGTACATACATCACAAAGTAGGTTTCAAACTGTACATTAAAAATATATTGGTCTGCCAGAACCAGGTAGAAGACGTACTTTTATGACGTCAATTTCGAGTGTTTACCTATGTATCGAATACAAGGACCGTACATACATCACAATGTAGGTTTCAAGTGTACATTAAGAATACACAGTTCTTCCAGGTCTAATCCTGCCGCAACCAGAAGGCAAACTTAATTTTGTTACGTGAATTTCGATGATGAAAGCATGAAATATGCAAAATAACATGCATTTCAAAATATACAATAAATATATATGTTTCTGCCGGGTCTAATCCTCCGCAACTTCAGGTGGCATATATCACGCTTACCTTTATTACGTCAATTTTGGGTGTATCGAATAGAAAGGTCAACCATACATCTCAATGTGTTTCAAAGCCTGGAAAAAAACGATGTAGTTCTATGACAACGTTAAGTAGATGCTCTAGACCAGTGGTTCCCAACGTGGGGCGTACGCCCCACCGGGGGGGGGGCAATTTGATCTTCTAGGGGGGCAATTCCAAATTTCTTACTCACTCATTCGCTATCAGTTTCTTTTGTCTTTTTGGGGGGAAAGTAATGTTGTAGGCTAAAAATAAATGGAATACGAGCAAAATTTAAGAAATCGGATTTTTTTTATTGAATTTTTAAAATGTTCCCTATCGAAATTTTAAAATAGACTTGACACCGGAATATTTATGCGAATAATCTTTTAAAATATTTTTACATCTATAAAAGTATTAAAACTCACTATAATTTTTCTGGTGGTGATTTTTGTAATGTTTTCTATTATTTATTGAATGAGTTTTCTACTTCTATTCGCGAAGACAATTAACAATCTTGGAAAAGGGAAAATAGAGAGAATGTGTTATGCTGAATAATGGCTACTTAAATGCTACTTAAATTTGATAAAGATGATAATCTTGAAATCCTTCTTATGTATTGTGTTATCCATAGAATGAAAAGTCAGTGCCCAAAGATTTTCCACTAACTCTTAATAAGTTACAAGAATGCATTATAAAATGTATGAATTTATCAGTTTTAACGTTAAATACAAGTGTATTTTTAAGATATTTTGTAAAGATAAAAATGCAGACTGTATAACACTTTTCTTTAACATTGAGTTGGAAACAACAAGTTGGAAAAATACTACAAATCTCGTTTTGGTATATAGGCAAAGATGTATAATCTCATTGCATTTTTAAAATTATGTTAAAAACACATTTGTGGTAAACGATTCACCTGATTGACAAGTTAAAAAATGAGAAATGAATAGCTTCTGTTAAGGCACTATTACACTCCCACCGTGTGAATAGAGTTCACTTTTTAAATAATAAGAGACATAATTTACAGATTACGGGGGGGGGGGGGGGGGGTCATAGTGACATTACGGATGCTTTGGTGGGGCGTTGCCGATAAAAGGTTGGGAACCACTGCTCTAGACAAATGCAAACTTTATTTTTTATTGATTGCTCAACTATAGTGTATGCCGGTGTATTCTGCTTTATAAAGTCTAGTGAATATCCTTGATGACACATTCAATTCTTATAACAATTATTGTTATCTAACAAATATTGTTATATATATATATAGAGAGAGAGAGAGAGAAGAGAGAGAGAAAGAGAGATAGATAAATTTATAACAACTCATATTTAATGTGTAAAATAGTAATTTTGGATGAACTGTTATCATGCATGCTTTACGTGTGACTTAAGCATTGTTATATATATGTGGGTATATGTAAATGTTTGTTCTTAATAATCCCAGTGATAAGATTATACTGATCTTCAACAAATGAAGGCTTACTTTCTAAAATTATAGTTTTTATTCTTTAATTCTATATATTTTTTCCTTTTAATGTTTATATATTTATACCAAAAATCTTTTGGGGGCTATTGACCTGGGATAATGTTATCCTTCATTAGCAATTTTTTGAGTGTCTATCTATAGAAAATTATAATAATTTCTATAATAAAGTAAATAAATACGATTGAAATAAATTGTTGACTTTAGATTTAAAAGCACGAAACAATTTTTGAGAATTTTAATTTATACTCAAAATGCATATTAAAAAATCTTTTTTTTTTTGTGTGGAAAAAAGCGAGTAATATAATGTAAAAAATGGCTATATTTAAACAAATAAACACAGTGACAAATTGTATTCAACTACTAGTTGCTAATAGAGTATGCTTCTTAGCTGATGCTGCCAATAAAAATTAAAAATTACTTATCAACTAAATGACAACGCCTCAGACTTTTTTGAGACAATGGTGGCAAAGTTACACTGCTGGGCAAAGGTACCCTGGTAGACTGTAATGAAAATGCAAATAAAATCAAAATAAAGTAAATATAAATTTATTATCAGAACATTCATTTATAGAAAATGACATGAAAAATAATACGTGTTATACAAATTCGCTTGCTTACAATAATACTTTGGCACATATCGAATGAGTTTTTAACCAATCTTCTTCATCAGAATCTGAGATGTATCTGCTATTGTCTACATCTTCACTTTCATTTTCTGTTCCATCATTCAATAAAATATCTTCTACAAGCAGAGGAGTTGGACCTCCTTCAAACCAATTTGGTTTGATTCCATCATTATCATTACAAATCCTTCCACAATCAGAGATATCATATAAAATGCAATTCTTATTTGTTGCATTTTGACACATAGAAGTAACGTAAATAGTTCTTAAAATTTTTTTCTTGAGAGATTTCCAGCAAGGTGGCATCAAACTTGAATCGTAATTTTTTGCGTTTTTGAAAAACTGTTCCTCTTTAAATTGTGTTGCGAACTGTTTTTCAAATATTTAACAGGCGAGCTAAATTAACATCACTACTATTTTTAATACCATAAACATTACAAGTGAATTCTTGTATTGTTTTCATCATCTCTCCATTTTCAATACTTAGGGTATTATTGAGATTTGCAAACATTAACTGATATTTTTCATTTTCCCTTAATATTTGAAATAGTTTTATTTTACCCTTTTTATAAAAACCTGCATTGATGTATGTTCGATCCTTGTATTCGATACATAGATAAACACTCAAAATTGACGTCGTAAAAGTAACTCTACCACCGCCACCTGGTTCCGGCAGGATTATGCTTGGCAGACCGGTATATTCTTAATGTATATTTTGATACCTACATTGTGATGTATGTGCGGTCCTTCTATACGATACATAGGTAAACACTCAAAACTGACGTCATAAAAATAAGTCTGCCACCTAGTTCCGGCTGGATTGGACCTGGCAGACCAATATATTCTTAATGTACACTTTGAAACCTACATTTTGATGTATCTACGGTCCTTGTATTCCATTCATAGGTAAACACTCAAAATTTACGTCATAAAAGTAAGTCTGCCACCTGGTTCCGGCAGGATTGGACCTGGCAGACTAATATATTCTTAATCTACACTTTGAAACCTACAGTGTGATGTATGTACGAGCCTTGTATTCGATACATAGGTAAACACTCAAAATTGACGTCATAAAAGTAAGTCTGCCACCTGGTTCCGGCAGGATTGGACCTGGCAGACCGGTATATTCTTAATGTACACTTTGAAACCTACATTGGGATACATGTTTGATCCTTGTATTGGATACATAGGCAAACACTCAAAATTGACACCGGAAGTGACGAAAAAAATCCATGATTCGGCAGGAATAAATAATTAAAAATGGTGGCTTCCTATAGGTCGTTGTGGCTTACTTATGCCGGCCGAATTTCTCTTGTATCTTATACATAGGAAAATCGACGGCCGGCTCTTGGACTATTAGTTTGAGGCTTAGTTCTTAAAGAAATGTGATAAGAAACAATAAAGAAAAAATCATGCGTCAGGCATCGATTATGAAACACTTTCCAATACATTCAGAATAATGTAACAAATCTTCACCGTTTAATAAATTTAAATAGGATGTTTAATTGAACCATTTGGAAATGTATAACACATTTGAAAACACAATTTCAACAATTCCCATCTACAGTCGGAAAATTATCCGAATTCTTTGAGTTGGCGCAGCATGTCCCTTAAGGGATTTTGCGCCATAAAACCCCATACAATCGACCATACAACCGAATTCTTTGAACAGCCCGGTACATAATATATAGATTTGTATCTATATACTACATACATTCAAAAATTTAGTTCAGTGTTGAAATACATACCACAGTTGAAAATTCCCTTCAGCAATTTCCGCTAGTAAGGAGAATGATACGTGAATTCTTTTGTGCAGCCCTGTATGCAAAGTATAGAATTACTATAAATGACCTGTTCTATAGTAATAATTTTATAATGAAATTCAGTTATTTTTATCACTTTCAATATATTTGAAATAGCGTAATGCAATTAAAATACACTGCAAACGATTTTTCCCCATTCACTATAATGGAACGGAATTCTTTTGGTGCCCTGTAAATGAACTATTAATGCTACACACTTCATATTCAATACCGAACATGCTATAGTAAGCATCATTAGTATATCAATCGCATGACAATCCGAATATATTTATGCGAGTCAGAGCGTGGGCAGACAGATGGGCAGGCATACCGAGTTTATAAACTCTTTTCAACTAACTATGTTGGAAAGTGTTAAAATTAGCGATTTTTAAGGAGGAGGAGTGGGATATTCAAGATATTTGTAGTTCGCCCACTGTTTGTAAAGTATTGTCGAAATTTTACAGAAATGACGATTTTGAGATTTTTATTTTAAATCGTTCCGTATAATGTCGATGCTGGTTAATTTAAACTCGTTGGGACCGAGAAGAAAAAAGAAAATTATTTTTCATGATATCGTTAAATAAAAACATTTATTAATCATTAGAAAAAGATACATTTCTGTAACTCGATTTAACATATTACAGTCTAAAACTAAAATTATTAAAAGATATTTATTTTAACCCTTTCAGGGGCAAATAATTGTGTTCCTATAATGTCGAATTCACATAGGAATCTTCCAAAAATTTTATTGCAAAATAAAGAAAAGCTATTTTACGACTTTTTTCCACCAAAGTTAGAAAAGTAAAATTTAATGAAAATTTTCTGGTGCAAATCTTCATTAATCGTAATTGGGATATAATATATCCCATCGCCTCTCAGAGGGTTAAAGAGCCAAAAAATATCTTACCTATATCGTAAATAGAAACATAATAACAGAAATATAGTAGAAGAAATCGAAATTTATAACGAACAAAAAAATTTAATGAAAGAAAAGTACTTTTTCAAGGAAAAACTCTCAAATGATATTTCTGGTAATTAGTTTTCCCAAGCAATCTCTTTAGGTGCGTTCGTAATTATATAAATACGTAAGCACCCATCGTCGTCTACTGGTCCGCGGTGCCCGTCTGCCTGTGCGCATATAACAGCGCAAAAACTACCCAACCGAATGATTTGAAATTTTAAATATGTATTCTATGTTGAATTTTGTCGAGTCATTTCAAATTTTATGAAAATCGGATCTATAGTTCAGTCACAGGGACAGTCAAAAGTATTCTGTTACATGACGGCCAATGGGGAAAAATAGTTTGAAGTGCACTTAATGATGTTACACCCTTTCGAACATAGTGAAATTGATATGCATTTATGAAGTGCACTAAAATATACATTCTGTAGAATATGAGGTGCAAAGAATATTTATTATTTATTTACAGGGGCACACAAAAGAGTTCCGTTACAGAATGGTAAAAAGGCAAACATTACTTTTGGCGTATTTTAATTGTGTTAAACTATTTCCCATATAATGAAAATGATATACGTTGTTGAGGCTTACTACAAATTACTTCCTGTATAATAGAAAGTGCATGGTATTTACAGGCCTACCCATACAAAAGATTTCCGATGATTCTGTATCCAATGATTGCTAAAAGTGCATTTTTTTCAATTCCTACTATTATTAGTTCACACTCTCCATATATTTATTTATATATATATTTACTAGCAAACCCAGCGGCTTTACTCGCGTAATATTTGAAATATGCCAAGTGATATTTATATGTCAAATTTTTATTAAAAGCTACTAACTAAATTTTTACTTATTACTTTTAAGAATAATTCAAAAATTACTATTTAAAACACAGTTTGATTAAACATCATTATTACACTACATTAGGCAGAAATGAGACTTAAATTAATAAAGCTAAATAAATGATAATTTAGAAAATATTTTGAAACCTTTATGCTCATTTAATACGCTCATTTCAGTATTCATTTGAAGTTTTGAATTTTTTAGAAACCATCTTCTTACATCTTAAAATTAACTATCATGTCAAATTCCAAGTCCTACCATCTCTCTCAACAGAAAGGGCTATGTTGAATTAGGGACTATCACCATTAATTTGCCAACATTAATTTTGAAATCGGTTTGTTATTTTTATATTCCACAGAAACGTAATTTAGAAAGCTTTTAAAGGCCTTTTATAGAGCGTTTGCTGTTCCTGTAAACCCCAGATGGTAGAATCATCGGCCTGTCTAGGATCAGAGACTGTTACCATTGATTCGCAACTATTACTTTTATAATCGGTTTATATCCCCTGAAATTGCATAGATATCGTAATTTAGGACTTTTTTAGAATGCTTTTCACACCTCCCCTTCGCTTCACCCCTTTTTAATTCGAATTTATTTTCGACAGTCCTTCGAGGGCATTTATATTTTATAAGTAACTACCATGCCATATTTAATGTTTCTAACCTTTTCAGTATCACAGCAATCGCAATTTAGAAAGTTTTTAGCTCCTGCAACCCTCTGGTGGTAATGACACAGATATAAAATATAGCTTATGTTTGAGCAGGTTCTAACACCAACAATTTGTCATCATTATTTTTTAATCGGTTTAATATTTGATAAGATTGCATAAAAATTGTAATTTATAACGCTTTTCACTTACTTCATCTTTTTAAATTTGGAATTATCTTTCGACTGTTCTTAGAAAGAAGTTGCATCTAAGTTAATAAAAGAAGTTGTGTAAATAAATACCATACCATACTTCAAAGTATTAGACCCCTCAGTTGTGCAAAAAACGCAAATTAGAACATGTTTTGCTTTTGCAACCCTCAGATGGTAGTGACAGCAACATAAAATATAACCTATGTTATAGCAGGGACTATCACCATTGATTTGCAACCATTACTTTTGAAATAGCTTTGGCATTTTCCGGAGATTGAGTATAAATCGCAATTTAGAACGTTTTTAGAACACTTTTCGCGCATTTTCACTCCTTTTTAAATTTCTAATTTTTTCGAAACTGTTCTTAAAGATCATTTATATCTAATAAATATGTACCTTGCCTAATTTAAAGTTGCTAGCCCGTACCGATCACAAAAATCGAAATTTAGAACGCTTTTTTGCTCCTACAACGTCTAGGTGATAGTGATACCGACATAAAATAGCGTATATGTTAGAGAAGAGTCTGTCATCATCAATTTCCTACCATTTCTTTTGAAATCAGTTTCATTCTTCCTGAGATATCGCTGACAAATCGGCATTTAGAACGTTTTTAGAACGCTTTTCGCGCATTTTGCTCCTGCATCTCCTCTGGGGTAGTGGAAACAGATATAAAATATAGCCTAACTTGGAGCGAGATCTGTCAGCATAATTTTTACACCAGCATATTTGAAATCGGTTCAGTACTTCCTAAGATTGCATAGAAATCGCAATTTAGAACGTATTTAACAACGCTTTTTGCGCATTTTGACTCCCTTTTAAATTTCGATTTTTTTAGGAAACGCCCTTAGAGATCATTGATATCTTATAACTAACTACCATTCCAAATTTCACGATTCTAGGCCCTTCCGTAAAGCAAAAACCGCAATTTAGAACGTTTTTCCCCTGCAACCCATTTGGGGTAGTGTCACCGACATAAACCTATGTTGGAGCAAGGGTTGTCACCGTCATTTTGACACCAATATTTTTTAAATCGGTTTGGTATTTCCTGAGATTATGTAGAAACTACCATTTAAACCGTTTTTTAGAACGCTTTTTGTGCATTTTCACACCTTTTAAATTTCGAATTGTTTAAGAACTGGTCTTAGACATCATTTATATCTTATAAGTAATTAATATTCCAAATTTCATATTTCTAGCCCTTCAGTAACGCAAAAATCGCGTTTTAGAACGTTTTTTGCTCCTGCACCCCCTTTGGGTTAGTGGCACCGACATAAAATATAGCCTATGTTCTAAGTTGGCCTAACACCATCATTTTGATACCATTACTTTTGGAATCGGCTCGGTAGTTCCAGAGCTTACCTTTTACAAATAAACAATTTTTACCTCTTTATAATATGACTAGCAAACCTCGCGGCTTTGCTCGCGTAATATTTGAAATATGCCAAGTAATATTTATATGTCTAATTTTTATTAAAAGGTACTAACTAAATTTTTACATATTACTTTTAAGAATAATTCAAAAATTACTATTTAAAACACAGTTTGATTAAACATCCTTATTACACTGCATTAGGCAGAAAGGAGACTTAAATTAATAAAACTAAATAAATGATAATTTAGAAAATATTTTGAAATCTTTATGCTCATTTAATACGCTCATTTCAGTATTCATTTGAAGTTTTGAATTTTTTAGAAACCATCTTCTTACATCTTAAAATTAACTATCATGTCAAATTCCAAGTCCTACCATCTCTCTCAACAGAAAGGGCTATGTTGAATTAGGAACTATCACCATTAATTTCCCAACATTAATTTTGAAATCGGTTTGTTATTTTTAATATTCCACAGAAACGTAATTTAGAAAGCTTTTAAAGGCCTTTCATAGAACGTTTGTTGTTCTTGTAAACTCCAGGTGGTAGAATCATCGGCCTGTGTAGGATCAGAGACTGTTACCATTGATTCGCAACTATTACTTTTATAATCGGTTTATATTCCCTGAAATTGCATAGATAATAATTTAGGTCGTAACATAGATCGTAATTTAGGACTTTTTTGGAATGCTTTTCACACCTCCCCTTCGCTTCACCCCTTTTTAGTTAGAATTTATTTTCGACAGTCCTTCGAGGTCATTTATATTTTATAAGTAACTACCATGCCATATTTAAAGTTTCTGGCCTTTTTAGTATCACAGAAATCGCAATTTAGAAAGTCTTTAGTTCCTGCAACCCTCTGGTGGTAGTGGCATAGATATAAAATATAGCTTATGTTTGAGCAGGTTTTAACACCAACAATTTGTCATCATTTTTTTAAAATCGGTTTAGTATTTGATAAGATTGCATAAAAATTGTAATTTATAACGCTTTTCTCTTACTTCATTTTTTTACATTTGGAATTTTCTTTCGACTGTTCTTAGAAAGCAGTTACATCTGGTAAGTAAATACCATGTCATACTTCAAAGTGTTAGACCCCTCACTTGTTCAAAAAACGCAAATTAGAACATGTTTTGCTTTTGCAACCCTCAAATAGTAGTGACAGCAATATAAAATATAACCTATGTTATAACAGGGACGGTCACCATTGATTTGCAACCATTACTTTTGAAAGAGCTTTGGTATTTCCTTAGATTGAGTAGAAATCGCAATTTAGAACGTTTTTAGGACGCTTATCGTGCATTTTCACAACTTTTTAAATTTCCAATTTTTTTGAAACTGTTCTTAAAGATCATTTATATCTAATAAATATGTACCTTGCCTAATTTTAAGTTGCTAGCCCCTACCGATCACAAAAATCGAAATTTAGAACGCTTTTTTGCTCCTGCAACGTCTTGGTGATAGTGATACCGACATAAAATATTGTCTATGTTAGAGCAGGGGCTGTCACCATCAATTTCCTACCATTACGTTTGAAATCAGACTCATTCTTCCTGAGATATTGCCAACAAATCGGCATTTAGAACGTTTTTAGAACGCTTTTCGCGCATTTTGCTCCTGCATCTCCTCTCGGGTAGTGCAAACACATATAAAATATAGCCTATCTTGGAGCAAGATCTGTCACCATCATTTTTACACCATTATATTTGAAATCGGTTCAGTACTGTCTGAGATTGCATAGAAATCGCAATTTAGAAAGTTTTTTACAACACTTTTTGCGCATTTTGACCCCCCTTTTAAATTTCGATTTTTTTATGAAATGTCCTTAGAGATCATTGATATCTTAACACTAACTACCATTCCAAATTTCACGATTCTAGGCCCTTCCGTAACGCAAAAGCCGCAATTTAGAACGTTTTTCTCCTGCACCCCCTTTGGGGTAGTGCCACCGACATAAAACATCGCCTATGTTGGAGCAAGGGTTGTCACCATCATTTTGACGCCATTATTTTTTAGATCGGTTTGGTATTTCCTGAGATTGTGTAGAAACCACCATTAGAACGTTTTTTAGAACGCTTTTCGCGCATTTTCATCCCTTTTAAATTTCGAATTGTTTGAGAACTGTTTTTAGAATTCCTTTATATCTAATAAGTAGCTAATATTTCAAATTTCATACTTCTAGGCCATTCAGTAACACGTAAATCGCATTTTTAGAACGTTTTTTGCTCCTGCACCCCCTTTGGGGTAGTGACACCGACATAAAACATAGCCTATCTTGGAGCAAGCGTTGTCACCATCATTTTGACACCAATATTTTTTAAATCGGTTTGGTATTTCCTGAGATTGTGTAGAAACTACAATTTAGAACGTTTTTAGAACGCTTTTTGTGCATTTTCACCCCTTTTAAATTTCGAATTGTTTAAGAACTCTTCTTAGACATCATTTATATCTTATAAGTAACTAATATTCAAAATTTCATATTTCTAGGCCCTTCAGTAACGCTAAAATCGCATTTTTAGAACGTTCTTTGCTCCTACACCCCCTTTGGGGTAGTGGCACCGACATGAAACATAGCCTATCTTGGAGCAAGCGTTGTCACCATCATTTTGACGCCAATATTATTTAAATTGGTTTGGTATTTCCTGAGAATGTGTAGAAACCACCATTTAGAACGTTTTTTAGAACGATTTTCGCGCATTTTCACCCCTTTTAAATTTCGAATTGTTTAAGAACTGTTCTTAGACATCATTTATATCTAATAAGTAGCTAATATTTCAAATTTCATATTTCTAGGCCCTTCAGTAACACGTAAATCGCATTTTTAGAACGTTTTTTGCTCCTGCACCCCCTTTGGGGTAGTGACACCGACATAAAACATAGCCTATCTTGGAGCAAGCGTTATCACCATCATTTTGACACCAATATTTTTTAAATCGGTTTGGTATTTCCTGAGATTGTGTAGAAACTACCATTTAGAACGTTTTTTAGAATGCTTTTTATGCATTTTCACCCCTTTTAAATTTCGAATTGTTTAAGAACTCTTCTTAGACATCATTTATATCTTATAAGTAACTAATATTCAAAATTTCATATTTCTAGGCCCTTCAGTAACGCTAAAATCGCATTTTTAGAACGTTTTTTGCTCCTACACCCCTTTTGGGGTAGTGGCATCGACATGAGATATAGCCTATGTTCTAAGTTTGACTAACACCATCATTTTGATACCATTACTTTTGGAATCAGTTCGGTAGTTCAAGAGCTTACCTCCGACAAATAAACAATTTTTTCCTCTTTATAATAGGAGTATAGAATGAGTGTAGATGAGTATAGATGAGTATAGATATATCTTGTTCAAATTTTCAATCGTTAATAAAATACTCATTATTCATCCTATCAAGTTGAAATAATTTTTTTTAAACTTGTACTGGATGACAATTGATGTTAATACAGTTTTTTCAAATATTAATTAATTAATTAAATTTTAATTAATTAATTAAATTTTAATTAATTAACTTTAGTTTTGCATGGGAAACAAAATGGCGACCATTATTTATTGAAGATCAATGAAAATATTTTCAATAAGGTGTTACCATAGGGGGGACCCTGTTCTGTCGCCCAATACCGCCAACTTGGCGATATATCGCCAAAAGTGACGCCAACTTGGCGATATCTCTAATATTTCGCCAAATTCCCATAGAGTTCCATTGTAAACCTACTTGCTTATAGAAAATCAACAAATTGAGATATTTTAATGCAGCAAAAACTAATAATAGCTTAAGGGATTATATTAAATTTTTCTTTGATGATCTAAGTAGGAATTGACTTTAAAAACAAAATTTTTATATTACTTGTTAGTTATGATATGAGTTTTTAAGTTTAACTAAATTTTTGCATTATTACGTTGTGTGTAAAAATGCTGTAGATCATATACAGGGCGGCGCAAAAGAATTCGTAAGGTTTACTGAGAAAGAACGAAAATAGCTTAAAGGTGATTTTTAAATGAGTTGTGCTGTTTCACCCTGAACTAGAGATCTGCACTGGCCGACATTTCCAGGCCCAGGCCCGACCCGACTCAAAGAAAAATAAATTCGGTCAAAAAGTTAAAAGTTAGGCCCGAGCCCGGCTCGTCCCGTAGAAAAAGATTTATTGGCCCGGCCCGGTATAACAGCTAAAAGTTCAGCGAAAAAAAGTTAGAATCTCGACCTGAGCCCGATCCGAGTGAATTTCTACAAAACATTGATTTTTACGTCGATTTGGTTAAAAATTTCTCTCGTACCAGGCGTTCAGGCCAAAAATATTTATCTTAACTTTTTTTTTATGTTTATAATCTTAATTTTTATAGAAGTGCCGCAGGGTGCGATATTTATTTTTTTAATAAATCTCTATTTCTTGTATGTAAATGTTTCAGTTATCATTAATATTGTTAATCCATATTATGCATGTATTGAAGTGTTTAAAATGTGAAAAATGCTATACAGTAAAATCTAAGACGGAATTGAAAAAAAAAATGCGTTTAAGACAAGTTCCCATTTTAGCAAGTGCAAATGTATTATATATTCTTTTCTTACGTATTAGTATATTAATTTTGAATGGATCAACACGTTTTTCAGTTTAAAACAAGATTCCGTCATAGGCAGGTTCTTTTTCACACGTTTTACTATATTTTAATTTAACTACATTTTAAGAGGCTCCTATTATTCTTTAAAAAGAATGAATTGTAATGTTTAATTGTAGAATAATAGCGATTTAAAAATGTATGCATTTTTTGAAAAAAATGTTTGGGCCAAGCCTAATTTTACTGACCTTTGAACGGACCAGGGCACGCCGAGACAATGATTTTCACACGGGCTAGGTCAAAACAAGGACTGAAAGTTTGGGCCGTGAAGACTAGGAATGAAACCAGTCCCGGCTCTGTACAGAAAAAATAAATTTGGCCCGGCCCGAACCTTCAGGTAAAGAGTAAGGCCTGAGCCCGGCCCGGCCCGTAAAGAGTAGTGACTAGGCCCGGTCCGAGCCTTCAGAAAAAAGTATGGCCCGGGACCGGCCCGGGCTTCGGACCTCGGGCCGAAGCGTGCAGATCTCTACCCTGAACTACATTTACTATACTAAGATCTGTTTGTAGAATATAGATAAAATGAAACACAGGGCCACGCAAACATTTGGATACATGGCCGTCTATGGATGATAATCTCTGGAAGTGTGATTTAGGTACTTTTAAAAGCGTGTTTTAGTCTTAATTAAATTTTAGCTAAATAGTGGCGTGTATATAAAAATAGTAGGTAAAATACAGGGCTGTACAAAAGTATTTAAGTAGGCTTCCGTCTGTTGTTATAAAGTGCTGAAAGTCAAATTTCAACTTATTATGCGTTTTTAACACTTTCCAACATAGTTCAAAAGTGTTTATGAAATCGTTTTGTCTGTTCGTCTGTCTGTCCAAACTCTTAACTTGCGTTCATATAATTGGATAGCTCTATGATTGATATATGTTATTGAGATTTACTATTGCCATGTTCGGTATTGAAAATGAAGTATGTAGCGTTCATAGTTTAATTGCTGAGACATTCAAAAGTATTCCATTACATTATGTCTATGGGAAAATGTAATTATATAAACACGTAGCACCTATAGTCGTCATCTGGTCCGTCCGTTCGTCTGTCTGATATAACAGCGCAAAAACTACCCAAGCGAATGTTTTAAAATTTAGTATGTATAATTGTTGCAGAATTTTTGTCGAATCATTTCAAATTTTAAGAAAATCGAATCAAAACTTAAAAAGATATTAATAAAAGTTTCTATTAAATCTCATCATTCGTAATTAATTCAATGATATCCCATGACAGGTAATGATTCTAGATTGTTTTGGTGATTACGTCCCATTTAAGATGGAGTCATATTATTTCAATATTGCTGAATTTAATAATTAAAATCGTAATGAATTTTGTATTCATGCATTTTTGCATAAGAGTGCAACAGCTATTGCACCAAGTTCTGAATATTTATAAAACTAATAGTACGAACGTACCTCATTTGCCACGTTTGACATGCAATTTCCGACTTGTTTAAAAAGTAATAAATAGTACATAAATAAAATTTATTTTTTAGCCCGAATTAACCGATGTCATAAAAAATAAATTCGAATTAACGAACTAGTTTTAACATTTGTGTTAAGGCAAGATTTTCGGGACTTAATGATTAGTTCGAATTATAACCGAGTTCTAATTATCGCGAGTCCGCTGCATAAAGTACCTTTTAGCAAAATCTCAGTCCGAACATTATTAAAACTCATTTTTTACAAACACCTGTCAACTCTTGTAACAAATATAACTCTAAATTATTTGCAAAAGTGAACGCTACATCTCTTTTGACAGACACCTGCCAACTGTTTCGACAAAAAACGTCAACTGTGTGCGACAGTGAAATGAAATCTTTAAATAGATTTATGTATTCTGATTTCTTCATTTTTCATTAGATTCAAGATGTCAAGGGTTCGTCAGACGGCTAAGAATTTGTTACTTTTTACTTTCTTCAATGTACAGTCGTGGAAAGAAAAAAATAAAAGTAAACACCCCCTACTAGCTCCTCAACAAGTTATCGTAGAAGAAAGTTACTGGCACCGAACGATTGGAAATAAAGTTTACTTTTAAATGATGTATATAAAATTTGCTTAGGAGCCATCTACTTATTAAAACTAACCATAACTTTGTTTTTTTCAATAGCAGTACACAATTCTGACAGCATAAATGGACTCAACACCCTTCAATTAGCCTAAAAACAAATTTTTATGCAATTCGTACCATAAGTTTCCGCAAAATTAATTATTTTAAAACGAGCGTATTTTAAGGCCTGTATCCTAATTGAAGTTCCGTACTCGATTATTAACCGAGAGATTGTTAACTTGATCAAGGCACCTTAAGCACCACTCAAGCAGTCAATGAGCCCTGCTAGATTACACGACAGCAGAAGAAATTTCAAAATATCTAGTCACTTCTATCACAGACGGGAACCTTAAAACATCCTTTTGCCGTTTTTTAAGCATAATTTGAAAACTACTTGGAAGAAAAATGTGAAATTTTGGATTTTCATAAAGCAGGACTTAATAAAACTAAATCCATCAAAAAAACTGTAGGTTGCAATTCATAATTTTTTCGAATATTAATTTCATAATTCATATCATAAAATTATAAAAATTACAAATTCAACGTATTCATGTTTGGGTATATTAGTATTATTACACAAAACATTAGCACATTAGGAGCATAATTTCAGGAAATATAAATAAAAATATGAAAACGTAATTTAACATTAGAAGCACTAAATTTTGAATGTTTATAATTCAAAAACTTATCATTCAAATGATTTGAAATTTGGTGTCTAGGCATAGTTTTAACCGAAGATTTGAAATATCTGGTTAAAATTGGGTATTGCTATTGAAAAAAAATTAAGTTTGGATTCGTTTTAATATGTAGATGGCCCTCTAAGTAAATTTTATATACATCATTTAAAAGTAGACTTTATTTCCAATCGTTCGGTACCAGTAATTTTCGTCTACGATAATTTGTTGAGGAGTTACTAGGGTGTTTACTTTTTTTTTTTCTACGACTGTACATAAATAGAAAAAATTAGAATCGTGAAAATTTTCGACTTCTGTCTTACACGTTTTGGGATCTCCTGAATGCGCTATGACTATATTTGGAAAACGTCTATCTCTCTGCATATTACACAAATTTTGAACAATATTACTCAAGAATTGATGCACAAAATTTCTTCAAACTTTGTATTAAGTTTCATCTTGACATATATATTTCCTGATTTCATTTTGGTGTGTATCACCCGAAAGGTGGCGCTGCTGTGCTGCGTTTTTCACGAATTCCGTAAAGCTATATCTTAAAATTTAATCACGAAATTTCACCATATTTACTTAGACCGTGGCATAAATGCGGATATTACATTTTAGGTATATTGCCGACAGGTGGCGCTGCTATGCAACTTTTTTTTTTTAAAGATATCCATGATAGCCATATTACAAGAGCTAATACATGCAATTTCAGCAACCTTCATATTCAGTAAGACTATTAGATAATACTGACATAAATTGCTATTGATTACATGTTGATGTATATTATCAAACAGGTGGCGCAGCAATGCTATGTTTTACGTAAATTCTGTGACGCTATATTTCAAGAACGAACATATAAAATTTCATCAATCGTCATATTATTACAAATTTCTGCTGTGATGATAGCCAAAAAAAGACAGTCCTTTAACCTTTACACTGTATTTATTTTTACGAATACGACATATTCCGCTTAACGTGATCACCACGGGATTAAGAGTTTTTCATAACAATATCAGATTAACTTCTTGGGGACGAGCGACCGGCATACGTGCGTGCCGCGTAAGGTGTTCAGAATCCGTGATTATTCTCACCAGTAAACTTTTATTGTAAATTTTGCCTTATTTAATCAGAGCATTTTCCCGATTCAATTACGCAAAAATTTCTGTTTTGAAAAACCGGTGATAAAAGATTAAAAATTCTGCAAAAGACGCTCTTCCCGAAGGGTTAATAAATAACAATAAGCGATTTAAGAAAATATTTAATAATAGCATCCGGTATTATTAAGTCGGATGTGCCAATCCCAAAACTTTCTTCTATCTCATACATGTTAATACTTCAGAATTCGCTCTCATCAAACTTAAATGCATGTGCCAAAATTAAATGACAATCTCCCAGATAGCATGAACATTAGCAGCAAGTTTGATTTTTTCTGACATTATCTTACCGTGAAAATTTTGAATTGAGAAATTCGCAGCAAATTTCCCGCAAGGTATAGCATCCCCTACTTGCATGAGTAGTTTGTTGTGAAACTGATGGCAAAACTGTCTTTAATTCACGAAAGTGACGAAAGCAAAAAATCACTCTGTTTAGAGAATAGACAATCAGCACATACGCAGAGATTTTATTCGATTGGCACCGCTTTTTATAAACGCTATACTCATCAAATACCAAAAACGGCTCGTATTGAAAAGTACAAATATTGCCTTAACTTGTTTATGGTGATGAAAACGATGCATGTACCTTCTGACGGTGGGTTCGCATCAATAGACCTGATCAGGTCTATGGACCCCCGCGAAGGGGTTAAACTTATAATGTAACAGTTGTAAACAGATAGTGGCGCGTGGGAAGATTACTACTTTGCAGTAAGTTTGCAGTATTTTTGATTACTTGTTTGCCGTTAATTTGCAATAAATTTGATACAGTATGAATTTAACTTGCACGATAAGTTAGCTACAAGTTTAAAGTGTGGTGACTTCGGCATTTGCGTTATCTTGCTGCAGTCTTGTTAAGAACTTTCAGTCTTGTCATGCTGAGCTTGCTGCAACTTTGCAGGTTTTCAAAGCAAGACTGCTGCAAATTTTCTGAAAATTAAACATCATGAGGATTCTAAAGATATAGGTTCATTGAATTATGTGCATCTAAAAAGGAGATCGCATTTTTCAAACAAATCATTTTCGATACCCATCCTCTTAGATGTATGCAACCAAAATTCCCAACCCAAATAGCATAAAAGCAACACCTGTTGTGCTGTATTGTGCTTTATACAAAGCCAAATAAGGATCTATTTATGTAAAAGTGTAACAGAACATAAAGTTTGATTAAATTCTGTACATTAGTTTTTGAGACACAGTTATTGAATAATCGTGAAAAATGCAGCATAGCAGCACACCTGTTATATAATTTACACAAACGCCTAATCAGCACCAACTTACGTCAAGGTATAATAGATTATGAAGTTTGATGAAATTCCGTGTATTAGGTTTTGAGATATGACTATCGCTAAAATGGTTTAAACCCTGAAAAATGCAGCAAAGCAGCGCCACCTGTTGTGTGATTTACACCAAAACCTAATCAGCAACAACTTATGTCAGTGAAGCTGAATCTGAAGTTTGGTGAAAATCCGTGCATTAGTTCTTGAGATAGAGCTATTTCGGATATAGTAAAAGATGCATCATAACAGCGCACCTATTGGCGATTAACATCAAATCCTAATCAGCAACAACTTATATGAACGTATAGTGGATCATCTTTACACGGTGATTGGCACAAAACGATGGGCGCTCCGCTTTGTACCAATCACCGTGTAAAGATTAGGGCTACCATCATAGTAAAGATGATGCACTCCGTGTGACGTTTAAAACGTTACGTCACACAGAGTGGATCATCTTTACTGTGAACAACGAAGTATAAGGCCAGTTCATGCAAGGGCGCCCATATGGGGGGGCAAGGTGGGGCTTGAGCCCCCCCCCCCCTAGATTTTGGTTTTGTGAAACATTTTTTAATATAAATCAGTTGCAAGATATGAAAATTTTAACTTTAACTTGTGAAAAGAAAGTATAATAAAATCTGCCTCGACAACATCAGAAGACACCGGAAGAAATTTCCGTTTTAGACGGTTTTCCGTCTTAGCAGGTAAAATTGTTGGGAATTCATTTTGTCATAACCATGATTTTTTTTCTTTTAAAGCGGGGTTCTGTTTTACACAGGTTCTGATTTCATAAGTTTTTAATTAGTCCTTTCGAATAATCTGCTTCTTACAAAGAGGAAAAGCACAAGATAGGAAACAAATTCCGTTTTAGACAATTTTTATCTTAGCAGGTATTACTGTGTGTGTGTTTTTTTTTTCCGACAAGGTGTTTTTTCTGCATAAGAAAGGATTTTGTTATAGACAGGATCCATTTTCACATGTAAAACTGATTTTGCATGAACAAAACACTGAGAAATTAGAGACAGATTTAATAATAAGATGTGAACGGTACAGTGCGCTTTATAATTGAAAAATTATTTTTCCCGAATCTAATAAAGGTTAGAATCTTGAATGTGTCGGATTGTACGCAACCCGAACTCGAATATTCTATCTGAAGTCTACAGAACAAGACAAACTAATTTTCGTCGAACTGAAACCTTATAATTCTTATAAATCAAACTTTCCTGGTCTATGTGAAACCAATGTGGTCAGAAAAGTATAAGTCTACACTACATTTTTCTAATCATTTTGCCACTGTTAAAGAAAATCTCTGTAATCTTTCTCTAGAACCAAGAAACACGCTCACAAGCCATTCATTTAGATGCTGCAACGTCATCTATAAAGTTTATTGTATATCTCAAAATAATTTCTTGATATTCTTTCTATCTGGAGCCAGTTGTAAATAAATTACAGTCTGTAGATTAAGATTTGCATTCGGTTTATTAGAACATAAAAATCTTCTTGAGATTTTTCTTATGCACATGATGGAATCAGAAGAAGAATTTTCAGAAATTTTCATGGAGTTAAACCCTTGGGGACGCGCGACCGGTATTCGTACCGCGTAAGGTGCTCAGAATCGAGCATTATTTTTATCAGTAATTGTTTATTTTAAATTTTGCCTTATTTGATCCGAGCATTTTCCCGATTCAATTAGGCAAAAATTTCTGTTTTAAAAAACCGGTGATTAAAGATTAAAAATTCTGTAAAGGACTTTCGTCCCCAAGGGGTTAATGGAGATTTGTAATTGTAAGAAATCGATATCAAAATGTATAGAACGTCTACTAGATAATCTTGCCATTCGAACCTTCCTATGGAAACTCTTCTTGAATATTACAGAGCAGCATTTCTAAATCCATATTTAAACTCTTTAATTATATCCCTTTAGTCAAGATTTTTGAATCGAAATGAAACGTCATTCAAAGCAATTTTACTTCTTCCCAATATGATGAAAAATATGGAAAAAAAAATGTTTTTGTCAAAAGAAATCAAGGAGCTATCTCATTTTTATAATACTGAGAATTTGAAGTCGAAAGCAAGAACATAGTTTGATTTGTGGAAAAGCAAAGACTGTGGTGAGAATGTCATGATAAAGGATCCCCTCGCAGAAACTACAATTTCCCCTTTACTTAAGATAGCCATATAAAATTATAGACAATTCTACCAAGAATTTGCGCTGTAGGAAGGTCATTTGAGGGGTTCACTTCACAACCATAGTAGACAAAGTCCCTTTTGAATAAAAATGAGATAGCCCATTGAGAAGGTACATAAAATCTGTTTTATCCATTCCCAAACTGAACCAAATCTGTTTATTCACATACTTTCTCATATGTGTCATCTGTTGACAGACTATGTTTACTGTGGGAGTGGATAAAACAGATTTTATGCGCCTTATCAATGGACTATATTATTTTTTTCAAAATGGACTTTGTCTACTATGGTTGTGAGCCCCTCATTTAGTACCCCCAGAACAGTGGTGAAGGTGATTATGTTCCAAATTGTCCGAAACTTCCGAAAATTTAAGGCATTCGGTTCCGGAAATTCAAACATAAAAAATATCACGGAAGTATATCACAAATTTTGACAAATGGTCGCCGAAAAAACCAATTTCGGCAATCGTTCGCAGAAAAAAATCGCCAATTTCGTCAAAAGATCACAAGAAAAAGACAAATTCCGTCAAAAAATCGTGAAAACAAAGCAAATTTCGTCAAGGAATCGTGGAAAAAATGCAAATTTCGTCAAGGAACCGCAGAAAAAACGCAAATTTCGCCAAAGAATCGCGGTAAAAATACAAATTTCGTCAAAGAATCTAAAAAAATACAAATATCTTCAAAAGAACGGGAAAAAACACAAATTTCGTCAAAAGATTGCTAAAAAAACGCAAAATTCGTGAAAAGATCGCGGGAAAAATTCAAATTACGTCAAAGAATTGCGAAAAAAACGAAATTTCGTCAAAGAATCGTAGAAAAAACGCAAAATTCCTCAAAGAATCACGGAAAAACGCAAATTTTGTTCAAGGATCACGAGAAAATGCGAATTTCATCAGACAGCTAAAAAAACGCAAGTTTCGTCAAAAAATCGCAGAAAAACACAAATTTCGTCAAAGATTCGTAGAAAAAACGCAAATTTCGTCAAAGATTCGTAGAAAAAACGCAAATTT
This sequence comes from Maratus speciosus, assembly GCA_963932465.1. NCBI lineage: Eukaryota > Metazoa > Arthropoda > Arachnida > Araneae > Salticidae > Maratus > Maratus speciosus. Next base: position 223,352,157 of record OZ010800.1, on the reverse strand, counting down.
CGTCAAAGAATCGCGAAAAAACGAAATTTCGACAAAGAATCATGGGAAAAAAGCAAATTTCGTTTAAGGACCACGAGAAAATATGAATTTCGTCAAAGAATCGCGGAAAAGACGCAAATTTCGCCAAAGATTCGTGGAAAACGCAAATTTCGTCAAAGGATCGCGAAAAATACAAATTTCGTCAAAAGATCCCGGGAAAAAAAACTCAAATTTTGTCAAAAGATAGCAAAAAAACCGCAAAGTACCTGAAATATTTACTAAAATGTATGATAGCTTTGGTGGAAGTTGAGATTTTTCTCAGCCCCCCCCCCCTTAAAATTAATCATATGGGCGCCCTTGAGTTGATGGTGTGACGTCAAGGCAATGACGTCAGGACCATGAGAGCATTCGGTCGAAGAGCGACCAACGAATATAAATAGTTAATACGAAATCAGAAAATCATGTACTTAAGATTCTGAAAAGAAGAAATAAATGTTTAAAACTCAACAGACAAATTTTAGATCTAAATTTAAGATGTAAGAGTTATACAACATTCTAATAGACACGGAGGCGGCAGCCCAGACAATAACATCATCGAGTTCACAGCTGAAATTTCAAAATTAGTTAAAACTTGATTCGCATATTAAAACGCAATCGGTCTGTCAAGTCCTATCTTGGTGGAAAATACGTGAAAACCCGATTTTATCGGTTGATTCGTAGGTTTGTCATTGTGTCTTCCTGCATCCAAAGGTATGGAACCATGGAGGACTGGGAGCAGGAAAACACAATGGTAAACCTACGAGTCAACCGTTAAAATCGGGTTTTCAGATGTTTTCCACCAAAATATGACTTGACAGACCGATTGCGTTTTAATATGCGATTCGAGTTTTTACTAATTCTGGAACTTCAGCCGTGAACTCGAAGAGGTTATTGTCTGGGCTGCCGCCTCCGTGTATATAAGAAATTATTTATAAATACACACAAACTAGATCTTATTTTTCACGTAGTTTATAAACTTAAGCACAGAAAATTTTAAAAATGTGTCTTGTTTTTATTTAATTTCATTTACGTAAAACTTCTAGTTCATAATATATTTATTTGACTGGAAAGAAATGGGGAAGTTAGCAGCTGTATTTTGTGTTTGCATATTAATAATGGTACAGATGTTATATTCGCCCAATATTGGCGCGATTTTTTTCTGTCGCCAATATCATATAGGCAACAGGTACTTAACTTGCGCCAAAGTGTCGTTATTTTACTTGATGTGGTAACTCGGGTTATGTTGTTTATGCTGTTGATGTTTTCGCCAAATTGGCAACCGAAAAAAATCGCGCCAATATGGGGCGAATATGACATCTGTTCCTTAATAATTTAGTGAAAGTCAATATTAGATGTTTTTAAAAAGTAAGAAAAATCGAAAACACATTTTTAACAAGTATTTTTTTGTGAAGGATTGTGAAAATCTCTTTTACAGCAACTTAAATGAAATGATTTGCTATTTATTTTTAACATTTTAGTTAAAATAATGATAATTATTTTACTATAAACATAACTTCTTTCAGCACACAAAACATTTATTTAGACAATCACATCACAGCAACTACGAAAACACATATCCAAACCATAATAACAACATAAAACTCATCGTCCAACATCTCACGTTTTTCGTCTAAATGAAAATTAAATTAAATACACATAGAGTAAAGAAAAAAATGTCTATTGTCCAAGAGTTCATCTTCTGAAAAAAATAATTGTCTGAGCGAAGCGAAGGCTAATACTCAGCGAAATATTACTGTCCGGACACATTACTACTACGATGGATATTAACGCCATGTCCTACTAAAAAAAAAGCCTAATAAAAACCTTTCGTCAAGCATAACTCAAAAAATATTTGTCGGATTTCGTTTCTGATTGCACCAGAAGGCACCTATAAGGGTCGCCTACTGAATGCACCTACTATGAAAAAAACGTTCCAAACCGTTTTAAAATTATATAGAAAAAACTGATAAAAAAGCACAATTTATCTGCATACGTCACAGAAATTTGGTGTGCGTCACTTTCACCGGTTGATGTTTTCGTAGACAACTGGTCTCAACACATGGAGCAAATAAAAAAAAATACGCACGCAGTAATATCGAATAGATCAGTTTCAACCAGGTGATCACAAACCTTGCAACAACCCGTGGCAACCAGTTTTGGTGGGCAAACAAATAATAATACAGTACTCAGTACCACGGTGACCGTTTTTAACCTGTTGTATGAAATCTGGCCTGTTGTATGACATACAATTGTGGATGATTAAAACAAAAGACATGAGTGTTTATTGCTCCGGGAGGTTAACTT